>SJYO01007308.1:3891700-4227666 GCA_006410555.1 Capra ibex
AGAGGAGAAAGTGAAAGTAGTTCTCCGAAAAATCAAGGAGAAGTGAAAGACGGTATTCCCACCACAGTAGACGTATAGACTCCAATAACTATAAAGAGGGTCGTTAGAACTAAGGTCGAACACGAAGAAGGTCGGGTTGCAAAGAGTACTACATAAGACGTACTTTCAATTTATTCGTCCCACTGTCATATGTCGGAACTGCATGAGGAAAAGGATAAACTTTGGTCAGACAACAAGACACAGGTCAAGATTCACAACGAAGGACTGAACGTATGTCTAAAGAGTTCTCCGTCCAGTCCACCAGACCATAAGGGTAGAGAAAGTCTTAAAAGGTGTCAAATAACACTAGGTGTGTCAGTTTCCGGAACCGTATCAGTTATTTCGTCTTTGTCTACGAAAAAGACCTTGAGAGAACGAAAAAACTACTAGGTCGCCTACAACCGTTAAACTAGAGACCAAGGAGACGGAAAAGATTTTGGTTGAACTTGTAGACCTTCAAGTGCCAAGTGTATAACGATTTCGGACCGAACCTCTTAAAACTCGTAATGAAATGATCGTACACTCTACTCACGTATATTCGGAATCACAAAAATTATGAGTTTCGTTTGGACGATCCGTGGTGATAAAGAAAAGGACACAAATATCTACTCCTTTGACTCCGAGTCTCTCCGATAAAGAAATCAGACTCCAGTGGGTCGATCCTACTCCATCTCAATCTTAAGATTTAGGTTTAGAAACCAGGGGTTAAATTTCAAACAGAATACTTTTTACAAAGACTTTGAGACATTTTGACTAAGAGGTCCTTTACACCCTTGTTCTCAAGTAAAAAAGAGTAAAGGGGACTCAACTAACTGATATAAGTTAAGATTATTCAAGACACCTTTTTTCGCACAGAATCAAAACCGATAATATTATTTCATGGTTTCCACCCTACCGAAAATTTGTTTTTACGTAAAGAGTATACACACCTCCGACCTTCAGACTATACTCCCACGGTCTTCCCAAAACGTAAAACTTCTCTCGAGAGAAGGTCCAAAGTCGGACGACTGAAAAGTAATACAGGAGAGAATCGTCATCTGGATCGATCGAGAGAGACTGGAGGAGAATGTTCCAGTAATTAGGGTAAGTACTCCCGAGGTGAGAGTTTTGGATTAATAAAGGGTTTTCGGGTGGAGGTCTATGGTAATGTTACCTCAAATCCAAAGTCGTATGTTCAAAATCCCTCTGTATTTGTAGGTAAGATATTGTTTTGTTATTATTACATACATTCATCCTACAGAGACGGATACCTAACGAACCCTGTTTGACAGGTATAGGTAAACAACAACGACAACAAAATCAATGATTCAACATAGACTGAGAAAACACTGGGGTACCTGACGTCGGACGGTACGAGAAGGTAGGTACCTTAAAGGGTCAGTTCTTTATGACCTCACCCAACGTTAAAGGAAGAGATCTGCTAAAAGGGTTGGGTCCCTAACTTGGGTGTGTAGAACGTGACCGTCCGTCTAAGAAATGGTAACTCGTTGGACCCTTCTGGGTAACGGAACCATATTAATAACCCTCGTTTGGGAAAAGGAAAGTCATCACAGAGTTAAATCTGTTCTTTAATGTTCCAGTAGGACATTTATTGGAGGAGTGAAGACGGTCTCGTCTACCGATGAGTAGAAAGACGAAAGGACACCTGGTGCATAGGGTGCGATGAAGTCTGTAGAAATCTCCTTACTGTCGAAAACCAGAACCTGACAAAACTCAGATCTGTAATACGAGACGTCTAGTTATTTGAGACCGACCACAAGGGAGCATGAGGACATAGATTTGTGGAACCAGAGGGAAGAACCATAAGAACCGTCAGTCTGAAGACCTTCACAATTTTGAAAGACAGGTCTGAAGGTTCAGGTATTCGGTCACTGGTGAGGGGGTCTGGATTAGTTTTAGTTCCCACGATCAATTTACGTAATCAGTCTTTTTAAAATTTATTACCGAGGAGATTACTTGTAATATAAGAATACCTACTTTATTCTACGAGTTCATTTTAAAGGTTTTTATGTTGAAGTGTACTAACAACTGAACAGGTATTCGACAAGACTTTACTGTATCCTATTCGTCTAAGACAATAGGTAACGTCAGGAAACTCTTTCTCTCAAACTCCTAGTTTCATTAAAAAAAAAATCAAAGTGAAGTAGGGTATAAAATTGAGTTTTCACTACTTTATAATTTATTACATTTGATAATTATTATATAAACGTATACCACGAGACCCAAAAGTTTCTTTTAAACGTAGTCAATGGAGTCAACTAGGAGGTTGTGAGGACCCTAATTTCATCCCGTCCTTTTTAAAAACAAACAAGAATATCTCTTTTGTGGACTTGACCCCTCTTCGATTCACTGACAGTGAAAGTTCATTTCGGTTCCGGGTTTTCGTCTTGACAGAAGAGAGTCTACTTCCCAGAAGATGGTTTGTTTTCTTTCGGAACTGACAAGTACAGACAAAGTAGTCGTGTAAGTAATTTTACGAATTTTTAGTACGAACGAAACAAATATAAAAAGGATGTTTTTATTTGATGATTAGATATTTATTAAAAGATCTCTTTTACTACAGGAGAGGCAAACCTCTCACCCATGGGAAAAGATTAACCTCACCAATATGAAAAGGGGGGAGCAGAAAGGGAGGACAAGTTGTAGAGTAAGTATGCAGAAAGTGGAAGAAAGAAAGAAGGAGATCGAAAAATCTCTTCGTCCATCCGACGGACCATTTTCCTTTTTCTGGGAGTCCAATACAACAGACATCCACTGGGTTGTTAACAGTCAATCGACCTAGACCCGATGTCTCTAAGTCCTAGTATTGAAGTTTCGGCATAGTGAGGTATAGACTTCTACACCTGGGACCCCGAACGTTAGAGTAATCATAAACCGTCACCTTAATGTCGGTCTAAAATTATGACTTGGACACCCTATAGTTTACGTAAGCGACCATTATGATAGGTATTTTGTACATCCTCAGAGTTTCTCGACGTGAATAAGGACCTTTAACCTATCCTTAACTTTACCTTGTATCTTCCGTTCAACTCCGTACGGAAGGAATATGGTTTGTCTTTTGGACGAACAATCTTGAAAGAGGAAACACGCAGAAACCATGTTCAGTCATGTACGTTAATGGTCTTATAGTATCGGACAAGATATGGGTACTTTTTATCCAACCTTTGGTAGGTCGAAAAAGATAACTTGAATGTTCCCTCTCTTCTCATAACTAAATGGGTCCCTTTGAGTCATACGGAGTCCAGGTCCGAGAAAACTTCAGAACCCAACATTAAAGTAACGACCACTATAAAGAATTGTTCACTTTGATGTTTTACATAAATCCCTGAATAACCTCACATCCACGAAGACAGAGAAACATCTTTCCTAAGTCACTCTCCGTCTCATTGTCCAGTCCTTTCTCAAATAGTCGTACCCTACGAACACTCCAAATGTTCACCCGTCCGTTCCCTCCCGGTCGGACTCTTGAATCACCTGATCTCAAAATATTCGTTTCTTCCTACCCCTCTCCCTCTTTTGGTGGAAGAAGAAGTACGAACTTATCTGCAATTTGAAGATAGTAGTCAAGGAGGAGGTTCAACCCGTCCATTTAAAAAAGAACGGGGATCCACTAATACGATCCTGACAGTACCACGTCACCTTTACTCGTCTTTCCTCTATTGTGTATGATTTCATACCATTTAACAAAGTCCAAAGTCATATTACAGTGGAACAAACAAATCACACACGTCTCCTCGTACAAGGTCCTTAGTAATTGAATGACTGGAGTGACCCGTCCAACACCCAAAGTAAAGTAATCCCCCCGTACAGAGTACTAAGACAACGTACCAAAGTAACGATTCGTTCGGATTAAAGAACTAACTAGTAATTGAATGTTCTCAAGGGGTATTAAAAAAGAAATGAAAGTTAGGGGATTACCCCTAGACAAATTAGAGAACTAATTGATAAATCAGTGGATGAAACAGGGAAATGAGACAGGGATATTATTCACAGCATACCAAATAATAACACCACACTAAGAATGTTAAGAGTGTGGGGTCCCTGACAGTGGTCTGTCACTATCTCGTTAGTGCATTTGTACTTGACTCCTCGCACTTTTGATACCACTCGTATCAAATACATCGATTTACCGAAGAATATCGAATAGAACCATGACTCGGTGATTTCTTCAGTGTCTTGGGACTTTTTTACCCAACACAAATGTCTTCGATTGGTGTAACTTTCCCCACAACTCTACTACACCGACTTGTAAGAATCGTAAAAGATCTTGACGTGTGAAGCACGAACCAACACAAAGTCTATGGGAGTAACCACCTTGAATGAAAAAGGTATACGAACAAATTAAGTCACTGCCAGGTTTGTCCGAAACCTCCCTGAAGTATTTGTCAGTACTCAAGTGCCGGATTTGAGTGAGGTACTTTTACGTCAACTGAATCGGTAAGTCTTAACCCATAACCTCTTTTACTTCGTCAAGGTTCCTCTCTTCCTCGACCAAGGACATCGACACCCGAGACTGGGTCCCTCCTGTATCCTGACGACTAACGGACGAAACGACTCACGATCGACAGAGGTAACAAAAGTTTTGTTCGTAAGGACCTACTCACCTCCCGACACTACGAGTGACCCTTAGTACAACAAATTGACGACTACGTCTTTGCAAGAAGGGTCTTCCTTAAACCCATCACGAGTGTAAAAGACACATGTACGTTTTTTTTAGACCTAAGGTTAGACCGAGATGTAGATTCGATGGTTAATCGGACCCCTAGAACCCTTTCAGTGAACCGACAGGCCCGTACTTCTAACTTACGGTACGAAGAACAAAAATACTTGGATACTTGGGAAATTTTAAAGTACGGAAACAACAACAACAACAAAAAATTAATGTCTTACGGGTACCACTAACGTTAGTTTTGTCATAGGATAATTTATGCACCAAAAACTTTCTACAAACTGGCTGAACTAAGACGATACGGTAAAGAAAGTGAAAGGTCTAAATTTGAACCCTTCAAAGATTCCCGAGACTTTCGGACGTTAGATACAGTGTTCTGGATAACTACGTTTTCATGGAAATTTCCCGGTGGCACACCAAAGACAATAGAGACACCAAATAATTGTTCCTTTCAGTCCTTTCGAGTGGAGTGACAAGTGAAATGAGACCCATACTTGGCGAAACCCGAAAGGGTAGTCTACGAGTGTGAAATATCAACTCTCAGTCTTACACAGACAGACAGAAAGTCATGTAAAGTCCTCAATTAACCATGGTCCTTCTCTACACATGACAGTAGCAGAAACTATTACAGACTAACGAATGAACTAAATCTACATTACAAAATGACTGAACCAATGGACGTGACCTTGCAACCCAGATGCGTAACAAGACTCAGGCACCCAATAAGAGTCCCACTGAAAGTAGTTTACAAGACAATCAAAAGTACACCAGTGTGTATGACATAGTGAATAAAACGGCTGGACTACCGTATCTTGTAGTCTCGACCTGTCCTCGAGTCACACAGTCTAAGTTGGTAGACCAAAGGTATCTACTCTTTTGACTCGGAGGTCCAAGGGATAGTAACTCGGAGAAACTCACAGTCAATAACACTAAAACAAGCTTACCCCCGGAGGGAGAACTATACCAATAGTCTACAGACGTCAAAAACCATCCTATACAACGGTAGTCGATAAGAAATGTATAACCGAAGACACGAAGGATTTACATCCTTACCCCACTGGATTAACTCGTACGACTAAAAACGAAACGATTTTCGAAGATTTCGATATTTATTTATTAGCACCCCTCTACGGACTACCTGAAAGTCAACTTTATTATTAGAGAACCTAACTATCAAAGTAGGAATTCTCTCGGTTTTCGTGGAGAATGTATAAATGGTGTGAATAGAAGTTGTCGGAACCCTTTGACGACCCTATCTAACCTAGTAGGTTCCCTAAGTTGTTTTGAAATTAGTTCCGAAACAACTTACTGGGTGACACACAGAACGGGTATTTGACTTAGATTTAATAACCCTAAATTTTTTTAATATTCCGTTTCAGGACAGAAACCTAAGTACCAGTATTATTCTATCTGGTAATACTCTGTTCTTACTCTGGTAAACTTTAGAAACATATTGAGTGATTACGTACTTTCCATCTTCTATCATTACAGTGTCAACCTTCCTTCATTCACAATCAGTGAGTCAGCACAGGTTGAGAAACACTCAGGTACCTGACATCGGGTGTCCGAGAAGACAGGTACCTGAAGAGGTCCGTTCCTATGACCTTACCCAACGATAAACGAGGAGGTCCCTTAGAAGCACTGGATCTCTAACTTGGACCCCGAGGACGTAACGTCCGTCTAAGAAATGGTAAACTTGGTCCTCCATCGTCGACCTACACCGCAGTGTTGTCGACACCCTCGTTCACCCCACGTTATATCTGGAGACGATTTCGTTCCTCTACCCTCCTCTGCCTTATCCTATCACTCAGTTTCCGCTATGTTCGCAAGAACCGGTGTCTTTCGTTCGTATCTGGTTCTCTCCAATCTCTTACACCAACCGACATTTCCAAATTGACGTTTAGTTGACTTCTTCTTTTAGTCAAAATTTTAACCACATGTAAACGTATGGTCAAGGTCGAAAAAGTTCCATAAAAATGAAGGTATATATTGAAGAGGTCCCAAACAAAAGTCAGTTTGCTCCCAGGTGATAAAAAAAAGGAGAAGTGTTTGAACTTTCTATCCCACTACTTATGAGGTAGGTAAAATTGTCTACCCTTTTCATTCCGAGTTTCTTCTATTCCCCGAAAGAGTTCCAGCGCACTATTTATCATTTCTGATTTGGATCATAGAAGACTAAAAGACCATTAAGTGTGAATAAGATGAAAAAGAAGAAAGAGGAAACAATAGAGGCTCGGATAAACTCGACTACGGGTTCCTGACCACGAAATACAGTGCAAACGATTGAAAAGAGTCGGTAGGGGAACGTAGGGTCTCTTCGGGGGAATTGACGTAGTTAGAAAGTACTCGATGAACGATACAAATAAGTAGCTCCGTTGTCGGACGGAGATCCTCGTTTTTGAATTTAAGTCTCTCGTATTGAAAGAAAAGCCTCTTCCGCTACCGTGGGGTGAGGTCATGAGAACGGACCTTTTAGGGTACCCACCTCCTCAGACCACCCGATGTCAGGTACCCCAGCGATTTCAAACTTGTGATTACTCGCTGAAGTGAAAGTGAAAAGTGAAAGTACGTAACCTCGTCTTTTACCGCTGGGTGAGGTCACAAGAACGGACCTCTTAGGGTCCCTACCCCCTCGGACCACCCGACGGCAGATACCCCAACGTGTCTCAACCTGTGCTGACTTCGCTGAATCGTCGTCGTCGTCGTCGTTGTTGAAAGAATAATCCTAACCAACAAATAAAGTTGAACTCGAAATCGGATCTACTTTTCGTACACTACTTTTGTCACAACTTACTCGTACCGAGGGTCTCCGCTTCACTTTCCGTCTTGGAAAGGACAAACGATCACCGGTACCGACGACACTCCGTAGACAATGGAAAATTTTGGGATCCTGAACTTCTATCTCCTTTCTCTTAGTGGTGTATGAGGTTACAATGAAGGGTCCCGATTGAAATATCGCAGTAGTTATCAGAGCTTTGAGAAAGAATCGAGACAATGACAGGAGACTTGAGTTTAGACAGAAAGGTTGTGACGGTCTCTATTGGACAGATGTTGGACTGACAGGGTAAATGGATACTTTTGGGTGAAACCGGATTCCCTTTTTGGGTCGGAAGAATCGACCTATATGTTTCTGGACGGCGAGTCAGAGGTGGGTCGGGGAGTTGAAGAGAAGGACAGCGAGTGACGAAACATAACGAATATAAAGGTGTTCGAGCGATTCTTTGTTATCGGAAAGAATTATAATAATGACAAAAAGAGACGGACTTGTCAAAAGTGGAGAGAATCACGGCACTGACTGATAAGGAGTAGGAAGTTCTAGGTCGGGACAGAGAAGAGTCTCCAGTCGGACTTGGTGTGGACAAAGGGTAGAGATCAACCTAGAGATGCCCGGGAAGAAACCCTCAATATATAGGGACACACACGACAAGACATTACTTTTATTATGTGACTTATAAACTTTATTACGTAAATTTGAAGTAAAGAATGGTACATGGTAGTGACACAATCATTAGACAAAGTAGAGACATTGGTGGAGTATGAACCGTACATCCTTCATTAATCTTTTCTGTACAACTTACCTTAGTCACTTGGGTACTCTCCTAGTACATTGAAAAGTAAACTATTTTGAGCAAAAGTCTCACTAACCGAAAGGGTTCTAAACGTCGATCCTTTACCTTCTCGACTGGTGATATGGTGAAACGCGTGGTTTTAAGACGAAATTAAAGATAGACGAGGGGGTGTAACATTCCTATCTTAAATACCAAAGGTTCATGTCCTTTCTACTGAAAAGAGGGATATCGGGTCGTCTAATTATATCATCTACAGGTTATTATGAGTGACCCTAACTGGAATTAAGAGAAGGATATAGGGAAAACTAATAAAAACAAAACTCCGATCCCAGGTAGAAATGGAAACTTATATATGATTTCTCAGGAATAAATTTGATAAAATGTCGGTTGTCTGTAAGTTTTTTCTGAACAAAGTAAGAGGATTTTAATCAAAAGATATAGAAGAAACCCACTGTAACAGTAGATAGAGGGTCACTGAGTTAAATTACTCTTACTGGTATATTAACTAGTACGAAAACTCTTACTTTCTCTCACGATAATTATTAATAGAGCTCTCTTGTCTACCCTTACCTTGAAAGGACCCGTTTGGTCCTACACACCAGTGGGATTCATATTAGTTTAGTGGTCATCCGCTCTGAATTAGGTCACGAAAACTAATTCAGGAATTTAGTACGACGCAACCGGAGACTCAAAGAGTATAACATCCTTTCGAGACCGTCAGTTCGTATGGAAGAGTTTTACATTTTAAGGATCTTCTTTAGTCTGGATCGGTTCCTTCATTATATATGAACGATCATAACTATGCGAATAAAAGGAAACTTTGGCGGTAACCTCCATTTAAAATACTTTTCCACCACCCTCTCAACAATCCTCGACCACGATATCTGGAGATCATCAGATATTCGACAAGTACCCTTATGATGGCTTAGACCTAGTAACACATTTTACGAAGAACAGTCAAAAGAACGGAAACGATCTTACAGATACGACACCGTAGGACTGATTGCAGTACTCTACGTCACCTCTACACTCTAGGTGGACGAGATTCTCTTTTTTACAAACCGTATCTCTTTCACAAAAAGGATCTTATACGTTCTTAAAACAAAACTACCATACATTCTCTATACCAGTTCCGTCGACAGGAGACTATCAGTGAGCCGTACTTCCCAGAGGCATACTTCTGACCCTATTGGCGTCTACGATAATAGCTGAGACTCGGTCACACAACGATAACGACCCAGTGGTTTTCAAGGCCACACGAGACGTTTGTTTTTCTAGTCTTTCTCAAAACGGCTCATCCTTAAAGGACAACGAGGTGGGGTGGAGTATAATCCTAAAAACCAAAAAACCTGATTCTCTGTCAACACCTGTATAAAAAAAGAAAAGATTTTTAAAATAAATAAAAATTCTTCCTAAAAATTTCTCAGAAATAAATTAAACAATGTCATAAAAAAGACAAAACCAAAAGACCGACACTCCGTATACTCGAGCATCGAGGGACTGATCCCTATCTTGGGTGAACAGTGCGTAACCTTCTACTTCAGAATTGGTGACCTGGTGGTCCCTTCAGGGAAAGAAAGAAAGAAAATTTAGTCGAAACAGTTATTATTTCTTTTCCAGTACACGTCTGGGAACTGGTGTTCAAAAAGTCTGAGGTAAAAGGAAGAGGAGAATGGGATGGTTCCGTAAATCCTGTACTTGGAAACCTCTTATAGTGATCGACCTAAAGGTATACCTGATCATGAGGGAAGAATCTCCTGAAACTCTTAATGCACCTCCACAAAGCTAACGGTGTCACTGACCTCCCTGTGGTAACTGCAACCACCCATCTCCAGTCCCCACCATTAATAGGAAGTGGGAAGTGACCTGTCCTAACAGGAAGTGTCACTCTTGACAGGAAGGGGTCACAGTTGTTACGGGACAACACTTTACGGCACCTTTCGTACATACTAAGACTAGCATATAAGACTCTCATATATAAGACAAAAAGGAATAATAATTTCCACTTTATTTCAGAAGACCAAAATTTCAGTGACTTTTAGTGAGGACCCACTCGAAAAATAAGACAATCAGTCACATCAATTACCTCAAAAAAAAAAAAAAAAAAAAAATGAAAATTGTAAACCGTTTCGAGAGAGAATAATCGAACACGTTATATGGATCACGGTTAAACGTAAAATTTTTGAAGGAAATAACGTTGTCGACATGTTTTCGGTAATGTCTAATCCTCCCCTTTTTTTCTAATATAAATACTTCGTGAATTCCTTCCGTTTTCCTTTTACAAAACGAGTTCGAGACACCGAATCTTCACTTATTTTATTAGACAAGGACTTAAGTGTATCTTGACTTTACGTTTTCTACTCTAAGAATATTTTTTCTACAAGATGGAGAACGGGGACTCCAACCTAAAATTCGTCTATAAAAACTAATAAAGATGATTGAACCTATCACTTATCACAGATCTAGAGAACCGGTTAGTGAGTTTGAAATCTCGTTAGACAGAGTTAATTTTAAGACTTCCGACTAGTATCTATTTTTCTCTTATTAAAACGTCCATCTTCTACCAGTCGTCTATTTTTTCCTTCTCTGTCTCTTTCTCTTACTTTCAAGGAACACAGAAAATTCATCGGTCCTAAGACATCGAGATTCGGTGTCAGTTTTCATTAGTCACCATCTCAACAAACCCCGTCCCCCATGAAACCACCTTCACTAAGTCTTAATTTTCCGTTCTGTTTCGGTTGTAAATTTTCTGTAATTTTCGTCGTCATTCTTAGACTTTTGTCTGTAGAAGTAGTGGTTTTGGGTTGACCAAGGGTTTTGGGACGAGGTATTATAGGTGTAACTTGAAAAGGTTCCGGAGGATACAAAAACATGTCAGGTGAGACCCTAGAAATTTGTTTTCGGTGTAAAGTTTGAAAACCGGTGGTCACACGGGGGATTTAATTAACTTCGGACTCCCAAAATGTGTATCGGGACTTCTACGTCGAAATAATGTTACTGGTTCAAACTTAAGTCTTTACACCTAAAATTGTTATATAAAATTTTCCAGAGAACCCTACTGAACACGGACGAATCGTGTGAGAAACTCACGAACAAAAGAATCGTATTCGTGATCCCAAAGTGAATTGATTGGGCAAGCTCCCGAATTCCCCACGATGACCCTCTTTCCCCTCCAGTGTCCTACTACGGAGATAACGTAGACGTCCCTGGGCGAACCGTATTGTCGTGAAGACAAGTACTGGGGAGGAATCGCGTAAAGGGGAACTCTTCAGTCCTGGACTAAGTTAACTAACTCAACGTAACTGTATTTGTGAATGTCAAGTCAAGTCAGCGAGTCAGCACAGGCTGAGAAACGCTGGGGTACCTAGCGTTGTGCGGCGGTCCGGAGGGAGAGATAGTGGTTGAGGGCCTCAAGTGGGTTCGAGTACACGTAACTCAGTCACTACGGTAGGTCGGTAGAGTAGGAGACAGTAGGAGAAGAGGAGGACGGGGGTTAGGGAGGGTCGTAGTTTGAGAAAAGGTTACTCAGTTGAGAAGCGTACTCCACCGGTTTCATGACCTGAAAGTCGAAATCGTAGTAAGGAAGGTTTCTTTAGGGTCCCGACTAGAGGAAGTCTTACCTGACCAACCTAGAGGAACGTCAGGTTCCCTGAGAGTTCTCAGAAGAGGTTGTGGTGTGAAGTTTTCGTAGTTAAGAAGCCGTGAGTCGAAAGAAGTGTCAGGTTGAGAGTGTAGGTATGTACTGGTGTCCTTTTTGGTATCGGAACTGATCTGCCTGGAATCAACCGTTTTATTACAGAGACGAAAACTGATACGATAGATCCAACCAGTATTGAAAAGAAGGTTCCTCATTCACAGAAAATTAAAGTACCGACGTCAGTGGTAGACGTCACTAAAACCTCGGGTTTTTGTTTCAGACTGTGACAAAGGTGACATAGGGGTAGATAAAGGGTACTTCACCGCCCTGGCATACGGTACTAGAAGCAAAAGACTTACAACTAGAAATTCGGTTGAAAAAGTGAGAGGAGAAAGTGAAAGTNATACGATAGATCCAACCAGTATTGAAAAGAAGGTTCCTCATTCACAGAAAATTAAAGTACCGACGTCAGTGGTAGACGTCACTAAAACCTCGGGTTTTTGTTTCAGACTGTGACAAAGGTGACAAAGGGGTAGATAAAGGGTACTTCACCGCCCTGGCATACGGTACTAGAAGCAAAAGACTTACAACTAGAAATTCGGTCGAAAAAGTGAGAGGAGAAAGTGAAAGTAGTTCTCCCAAAAATCAAGGAGAAGTGAAAGACGGTATTCCCACCACAGTAGACGTATAGACTCCAATGACTATAAAGAGGGCCGTTAGAACTAAGGTCGAACACAAAGAAGGTCAGGTCACAAAGAGTACTATATGAGACGTATATTTAATTTATTCGTCCCACTGTTATATGTCGGAACTACATGAGGAAAAGGATAAACTTTGGTCAGACAACAAGGTACAACTCAAGATTGACAACGAAGGACTGGACGTATGTCTAAAGAGTTCTCCGTTCAGACCACCAGACCATAAGGGTAGGGAAAGTCTTAAAAGGTGTCAAATAACACTAGGTGTGTCAGTTTCCGAAACCGTATCAGTTATTTCGTCTTTATCTACAAAAAGACCTTAATAGAACGAAAAAGATACTAGGTCGTCTACAACCGTTAAACTAGAGACCAAGGAGACGGAAAAGATTTTGGTCGAACTTGTAGTCTTCAAGTGTCAAGTGCACAACGACTTCGGACTGAACCTCTTAAACCTCATAATGAAACGTTCGCACACTCTACTCACGTTAACACGCCATCAAACTCGTAAGAAACCGTAACGGAAAGAAACCCTAACCTTACTTTTGACTGGAAAAGGTCAGGACACCGGTGACGACGCAAAAGGTTTAAACGACCGTATAACTCACGTCGTGCAAGTGTCGTAGTAGAAAGTCCTAAACTTTATCGAGTTGACCTTAAGGTAGTGGAGGTGATCGAAACAAGTATCACTACGAAAGATTCCGGGTGAACTGAAGTGTAAGGTCCTACAGACCGAGATCTACCACTAGTGTGGTAACACTAATAGGTCTAGTACTTCTAGAAAAAACATGTCAAGAAGACACACAAGGACGGTGGAGAAGAATTATAGAAGACGAAGACAATCCAGGTATGTTAAAGACAGGAAATAGCTCGGGTAGAAACGTACTTTACAAGGGAACCATAGAGATCAAAAGAACTTCTCTAGAGATCAGAAAGGGTAAGACAAGAAAGGGAGATAAAGAAACGTAACTAACGACTTCTTCCGAAAGAATAGAGAAGAACGATAAGAAACCTTGAGACGTAAGCCTACGAATATAGAAAGGAAAAGAGGAAACGAAAAACGGAGAGAAGAAAAGTGTCGATAACATTCCCGAGGAGTCTGTCGATAAAACGAAAAAACGTAAAGAAAAGGTACCCCTACCAGAACTAACTAGGGACAGAGGACATGTTACAGTGTTTGGAGTAAGGTATCAAGTAGTCCGTGAGAATAGATAGTCTGGATCCGGGAATTTAGACAAAGAGTGAAGGTGACATATTAGTATTCCCTAAACTAAATCCAGTATGGACTTACCAGATCGCCAAAAGGGATGAAAGAAGTTAAATTCAGACTTAAACCATTATTCCTCAAGTACTAGACTCGGTGCCAGTCGAGGGCCAGAACAAAAACAACTGACATATCTCGAAGAGGTAGAAACCGACGTTTCTTATATTAGTTAGACTAAAGTCACAACTGGTAGACCACTACAGGTACACATCTCAGAAGAGAACACAACAACCTTTTCCCACAAACGATACTGGTCACGTACAAGAACCGTTTTGAGATAATCAGAAACGGGACGAAGTAAGACGTAAGGTTCCGGTTTAAACGGACAATGAGGTCCACAAAGAACTGAAGGATGAAAACGTAAGGTCAGGGGATATTACTTTTCCTGTAGAAAAAATCCACAATCAAGATTTTCTAGAACATCCATAAGTATCTTGACAAGTTGAAGTCGAAGAAGTCACAATGACTTAACTATCTCAACGTAACTGTATTTATGAAATGGTACACATTTTATCTATCGATTACCTTTGAGTCGAGGTTCGAGACACTATTTGATCTCAACACCCGACCCCCTCACCCTCCCTCCGAGGTCTCCCTCCACTATCCATATATGAAGTGTAACAACATGTTACACAACATGCTACTAAGTGTAACAATATGTCGTCTTTGATTGTGTTGTAGTATTTCGTCAATATGAGGTTAATTTTTTTTTTGTTGACTAAAGAGGTTAGGGTTTCCGGTCATCCACCACGTTTACAGGGAAGAACGAAAGGTAGACACAGTGATTAAACGTATCTCACGAATGACCCCAAAAAATTGGTACGGCGGTGGGGGAAATGGTCCGGGTATAATAATTTATTCTCGTGGGGTGGGGGTAAAATTTTAACACCGTTCGACATATTTTGTATACGGTAACATTGGAATTCACATGTTAAGTCACCGTAATTAATATAAGTACTGTGACATATTGACAGGGGTGACAAATAAAGATTTTGGGGACGTAATGACACTCGTATTTGAGGTATGGGTAATTCGTTATTAAGGGACAAGTGGAGAGAGAATTCGAGACCAGTTGAGATTAGATGAAAGACTGAAGCACTTAGATGGATAAGATCTATAAAGTACCTTCACTTTAGACGATCCGAATAGAAAAACATGACCGAATAAAGTGACTCACAATACAAAAGACCCAAGTAGACATAACACCGTGTTTGGTTTTAAAGTAAGGAAAATACCGTCTTATTATAAGGTAACGTCCAGATTTGGAATAAAACAAAAAGGTAAATAGACAACTACCCGTGAACCTATAAAGGTGGAAAACCGATGACACCTACTACGAGGTCCCTTGTAAAGTGTATGTTCGTAACAGACTCAGATACGAAAGTATAGAAACCGTGACACATGGATCACCACCTTAATGACCCAGTATACCATTGAGACACAAATTGAAAAACTCCTTGGTGGTTTGATATTGGGAAATGAGGGAAAACCCTCGTCTAAGTAGAGGAAGAGAGTGATTCAGACGTCTACGGGTCTATGTAATAATTTCAAAAGAAATCAAAATAAACATGGAGTCTTAGACACAGACACACTTATTGACGAGTAAATCTCCGCCCTTCCCTACAGTCTACGTCTATTGTCAAGCAAAACTAGGTCTGATTATGTACCGTGTCATAATAGGACTTTTGTAAAAGGAGGCTATACGAATGAAATGTCTTATAGACAAAGGAGACAAGACTCACAAATGACATAGGCATGTCATTCGACTGGTCATTGACATGAGGATCGAATATGGTAGGTGTGAAACTTCTCCTTTCTACCATCACTATTCTATTCTGACCCCAGTAATGGAGAGAAGACTACGAATAAGTATTTCGAAGAAAGAGGTTATGAGCAGAAGAACTCCCGTCTACGACACAAGGTCCAAAAACCCAGCATGGAGTTTGTACCACAAAAGCGTCGTTTTACGACCACTTTTTGTCACCACACATATCGTAAAACAAGACGGAAATTTATCAGAGTACACTTGTAGACTATTTAGTCCACTATTTTATACGGAGACACCCGGAATCTCGTAGTTGGGAATCCTACGGAGAGACTCAGACGAGTAATCCACACACTCGTCCCGACGGGACCGTGAGGGGATAGTCCTCGTCGGTCATGTGTTAGACGAGTCACCACAGTCCCACCCTACCATCAGTCTCGAGTGGGGATCCATTTGCATGAGTGAGTGAATTGACTCGGTCCATTTTACGAGTCAAAACAACCACTCTCCAGTGACTGTCCAAACGGCGTCGACTCTGACTTTGGGACTACCTTTTCGTTCTGAGTACCGACAATCTTCTACGTACGATTGCGTATATCTCTTTTCGTTCCAAGTCCCTCCTCTCTACCTTGTCTTACGTCTTACAAAACGTCTTCTTGTGACCCCAATGACAGAACGTAAGACTATTACCACTAAAAGGACTCCAGATGGAGGAACACTTTCTTACCGGATGGATCTTCCATGACCAAGAAAGATCTTCATACAGAAATTTTTTTTTTTTTTTTTCAACCGTCCCCTCTACCCCTCCGACCGACTTGGTTTTCAGACTTCAGTCTTTCGTCAGAGACCGTCCATTTTCCCCGACGAAGGGGGACGTACCACGTCCGGTTCTCCTGTATAACTACGTCTGAGAGACGACAGTCAGCCGGGAACGGAAGTCAAGTCAAGTCAACGAGTCAGCACAGGCTGAGAAACGCTGGGGTACTTAGCGTCGTGCGGTCCGGAGGGAGAAGTAGTGGTCGAGGGTCTCAAGTGCGTTTGAGTACACGTAGTTCAGCCACTACGGTAGGTCGGTAGAGTACGAGACAGCAGGGGAAGAGGAGGACGGGGGTTAGGGAGGGTCGTAGTCAGAAAAGGTTACTCAGTTGAGAGGTGTACTCCACCGGATTCATAACCTCAAAGTCGGAGTCGTAGTCAGGGAAGGTTACTTGTGGGTCCTGACCAGAGGAAATCTTACCTGACCAACCTAGAGGAACGTCAGGTTCCCTGGGTGTTCTCAGAAGAGGTCGTGGTGCAACAGAAGTCACTACAGAATAAACTTTTCACTCTACTCGACTTTCCCCTGACACGTCGAGTCACCGTACTCCTGATCGCACACACATCTAAAAGGTCGTAGAGACCTCCCGTTCACATGAGGTGTACACTTTCAAAGGGTCCTCTGGTCCCTCATCGGGTCCAGACGTCTGAGTGTTGGACGTGAGCAAAGGAGGAGGGTCCAGAGCACCGAAACCAAAAGAACTGGTTATCTGACCTTCTTCAACAATCTCAATCTCTTCCCCCGGAAACTTTAGCAAAGACTTAGGGAGAAGTAAAGTCTGTACCTCTCTTACCCAATACACGATACGGGTTCTAGTGTAAATTTCGAGTACTGTCCATTCGGACTCGATTCCAAAGGTTTGAGGACCGGATCATGAAAAAGACAATTTGAGTAGAGAAAAGTCTCCTACACAAAATCTCGAACACCCTGTAACTATTTACAAAAATTTTGAATTTTGAATCAAGCTCTTGTGTCTACAAATATAGGTCATCTTCTGACTTAATTATGCAAGGGAGTATCTTTATTAGTTTAAATCTTAAAATTAAATGTCAATTAATTTAATGTATTATTTAATTTGTTACTTTATTTAATGTTAAATTAAATAACATGAAACAAGAAGTCTAGTTTTTGTGAATCCTTTCCTAAGAAAAAAGGACTACCTCTAATATTTATGTTGAGAATTGTAAAAATGGAAACTTTCTGAATTATTTTTACACGTAAATCTCGGATCCAAAACTAGCCAAATTTTTTTACCTTACAATACTTTGAGTCCCATGAAGTACAAAGACTTTTCCAGTGACATTTATTTCTGGTGATTTTATTAAAAAAAGTCAGGAGACTTTTAAAGACAGATCTCAACGGTCTATTTTATGTCCTACGGGTCAATGTAAACTTAAAGTCTATTTTCTAAAAGAGATCATATTCGTACTGTTACGTAATAAACCCTGTATGAATATGTTTTTTATGAGTAAACGACAAATAGACTATGAACTTAAAGAGACCCTAGGACATTCAATAAACAATTTTACCGTTGTAGTAAATATGATATTAAAAAATGTTATAATAACATAAAAATCCAAAATTTTAATATAAATCTAGTAGTCATCTATTCCGCTATTCATGTTAGTCACTTAAGTCAGTGAGTCAGTACAGGTTAAGAACCGCTGGGGCACCTGACGTCGTGCGGTCCGGAGGGACAGGTAGTGGTTGAGACCCTCAAATGAGTTTTGAGGACAGGTAACTCAACCACAATGGTAGGTTGATAGAGTAGGAGACAACAGGGGAAGAGGAAGACGGGAGTCAAAATGGACCGTAGTCACAGAAAAGTTTCCTCAGTCAAGAAACGTAGTCCACCGGTTTCATAATCTCAAAGTCCAGTCGTAGTCAGGAAGGTTACTTATAAGTCCTGACTAGAGGAAATCCTACCTGACCAACCTAGAGGAACGTCAGGTTCCCTGAGTGTTCTCAGAAGAGGTTGTGGTGTTAAGTTTTCGTAGTTAAGAAACCGTGAGTTGAAAGAAATATCAGGTTAAGAGTGTAGGTATGTACTGATGACGTTTTGGGTATCGAAACTGATCTACCTGAAAACAACCGTTTCATTACAGAGACGAAAAATTATACGACAGATCCAACCAGTATCGAAAGAAGGTTCCTCGTTCGTAGAAAATTAAAGTACCGACGACAGTGGTAGACGTCCCTAAAACCTCGGGTTTTTTTATCAGACTGTGACAAAGGTGACAAAGGACTAGATAAACGGTGTTTCACTACCCTGACCTACGGTACCAGAATCAAAAGACTTACAACTAGAAATTCGGTTGAAAAAGTGAGAGGAGAAAGTGAAAGTAGTTCTCCGAGAAATCAACAAGAAGTGAAAGACGGTATTCCCAGCATAATAGACGTATAGACTCCAATAACTATAAAAAGGGACGGTAAAACTAAGGCCGAACACGAAGTAGGTCGGATCGTAAAGAGTACTACATGAGACGTAAATTCAACTTATTCGTCCCACTGTCATATGTCGGAACTGAATGAGGAAAAGGATAAAACTTGGTCAGACAACAAGGTACAGGTCAAGATTGACAACGAAGGACTGGACGTATGTGTAAAGAGTTCTCCGTCCAGTCCATCACACCATAAGGGTAGACAACTTCTTAAAAGGCGTCAAACACCACTAGGTGTGTCAGTTTCCGAAACCGTATCAGTTATTTCGTCTACAAAAAGACCTTGAGAGAACGAAAAAACTACTAGATTGCCTACAACCGTTAAACTAGAGACCAAGGAGACGGAAAAGATCTACGTGGAACTTGTAGACCTTCAAGGGTCCAGTGTATGACAACTTCGGACCGAATCTCTTAAAACTTGTAATGAAATGATCGTACACTCTACTCACGTTAACACACCATCAAACTCGTAAAAAACCGTAACGGAAAGAAACCCTAACCTTACTTCTGACTGGAAAAGGTCAGGACACCGGTGACGACTCAAAAGGTTTAAACGACCGTATAACTCACGTCGTGAAAGTGTCGTAGTAGAAAGTCCTAAACTTTATCGAGTTGACCTTAAGGTAATGGAAGTGATCGAAACAAGCATCACTACGAAGGATTATGGGTGAACAGAAGTGTAACGTCCTACAGACCGAGATCAAACTCACTAGTATTGTAGTACTAATAGACCCAACACTTTTTAAAAAAAACATGTCAAGAAGACACATAAGAACGGTGGAGAAGAATTATAGAAGACGAAGACAATCCGGGTAGGGGAAACAGAAAATAACACGGGTAGAAACGTACTTTACAAGGGAACCGTAGAGATTAAAAGAACTTCTCTAGAGATCCGAAAGGGTAAGATAACAAACGGAGATAAAGAAACGTAACTAGTGACTTGTTCCCAAAGAATAGAGAGGAACGATAAGAAACCTTGAGATGTAAGGTTACCCATATAGAAAGGAAAAGAGGAAACGGAAAGAGAAGAGAAGAGTCGATAAACATTCCCGAGGAGTCTCTTGGTAAAACGGAAAAACGTAAAGAAACAGAATCCCTACCAGAACTAGTGACGGAGAGCATGTTTACAGTACTTGGAGACAGGTATCAAGAAGTCCGGGAGGTAGTCTAGATTAGGGAACTTAGATAAACAGTGAAGGTGACATATTAACATTCCCTATACTAAATCCAGTATGGACTTACCAGATCACCAAAAAGGACGAAAGAAGTTAAATTCAGACTTAAAGTGTCATTCCTCAAGTACTAGAGTCGGTGTCAATCGAGGACCTGAACAAAAACGACTGATATATCTCGAAGAGGTAGAACCCGACGTTTCTTATGTTAGTCACGAAAACTACAACTGGTAGACCACTACAGGTACACATCTCAGAAGAGAACACAGTAACCTTCTCTCACAACCGATACTGGTCACTCAAGGGAACGTTTTGAGATAATCGGAAACGGGACGAAGTAAGACATGAGGTTCCGGTTCAAACGGACAATGAGGTTCATAAAGAACTGAAGGATGGAAACGTAAGGTCAGGGGATATTACTTCTTCTGTAGAAAAAACCCACAAGATCTTTCAGAACATTCAGAAGTATCTTGGCAAGTTGAGGTCGAAGAAGTCGTAATGACCAGTCCCGTATCTGAACCTAATGATACTATAACTTACCAAAAGGAACCTTTGTCTCACTAACGATAAGCGAAGGTTCCACGATTCATGTTTTTACTTATTTTGTGCAAAGGGAATTATTTAAATCTCGTCTGGACTTCTCTAGTACGATTATAACGTAATTCACTTCGATACTTTCGTTTCTTTTTACCATGGACCGATCACAGCACCAAGTCCTTTCTGAAGGAGGTCTTTGCGATAGACCCGAATCCAAATTGATTACACCCTTCCAATCGGTGCACTACTCTACATCCTCACCAGGGCCGTTTTCGTTACCTTTATCACTTTCGATTCTGAGTACGTAGTCGTACCCCATACCACACAACTCCTAGACCACGCTCAATTTCTTACCTGTCGCCAGATTCGCACCAGTCTTAGCACGAAGTCTATCACACAAGACCACCCTAGACCTCCGACGTAAAGTTCTCCTACCCCAACCCACAGTCTTCCAGCTGAACTTCCGATGACAATCTCAGGTGGAGTCCTTACTACTCAGTCTTCGTGTCAACACTAGTGACTTCTTCCTTGTCTGGTGTGATAATGAGGTCTCTCTTTTAGTCGTCAAGAACCGAGAATCTGTGCTCGGAAGGTTTATCGTCCACTATTGACCTGTTTACAAAAGTCTTGTTGTACTAACCTTACACGTGTCATAGATGTTAAAAATGTTCTGGAAAGGGTAACATTAATTATTTACACATTCAAAACTCACCAGTAGAATTATTCACATGTATGTACTTATGGACAAATGGTACGTCCACTTTTACTAGAACTTCTTTTTCTGTGACCACAAGTACAAGAGTCATAGGGAAGAGGGTTTCAAGAGATGTCCCTCATCCTAGATTAAATAAAGACAACCCAAAACAACACCGTAGTAGGTGGGTGGTATAACAGACATGGGGGGAGGTGGGGACGACCGGCTATCATGGTTGTGCGAAAGGTACTTTTGGAGACTTCAAGTACATTTAAAAGTAATGAGAAAGACGTCCTATTACTGTTAAAGTATCCGTCGTGCAGTTGGAAAATGAATATAGAAAAAAAGACTTAGGTAACAAGTCAGTGTTGGAGGAGGTTTGTTACGGAAGGGTATGTAGACAAAAACTCAAGTCTATAATGCCTTTTGTCTATTTAATGAGGTCTGTGGTTGTGATAGGTCCTACAAGAGTACCAGAGTCTTTCGGTCGGACATGCTAATTTGATCGAACTATTTGTCTACTCGAAGATACCCACAAAAATAAGGTCCAAAGTCTAGGACTCGTACGACTACAGAAAAGACATTGGGAACTCCGTCAGTCAAAAGAGACGACCGAGACCCTTCAACGACAAAGAGTCTGGTAGGTTTAGTGAAAAGGAATACTGTGAAAGATCTTATAAATGTAGATTGAAGAGAGAAACTCCTACAGGAAAAAAAACTTATACGTATAAGAGATCTCGTCCCCAGGGGTCAGGGACCCGACGTCTGACCATGACCAGACGTCGGACAATCCTTGCCCCGGTGTGTCGTCCTCCACTCGTCGTCCGGTCACCCTCTGTGAAATAGACGGTGAGGGGTAACAAGGCGTAGCGAGTGTGATGGTGGACGTGGTAGGTGGGGAAGTATACCATAAACAGAAAGAGAAGGACTGAATGAAGTGAATCATACTATTAGAGGTCAAAGTATGTACTACGATGTTTACTGTAAAACAAGAAAATTACCGACTCATTGTAAGGTAAGACACACACACATACATATTTGTGTGTTGTAGAAGAAATAAGTTGGTAGACAATTACCTCATCTTAAGTACTTAGTCTTTCTGGAGACAAGGCACGGAGATAACGGGTGTTTTAGGAAAGAGTCTACGATAAAGGAAACGACGAACCCACTTTATAATCCCGTCTGAAAAAACCCAGAAAGAGATAGTATCCTTATGAGTGTAAATCTTTTAATTGTCCAAGTGAATTTATATCATTATTAAATTTGGAGTATTAAATTAATCTTCACTTTCGGAAAGACAGGAAGATCCAGGTCGGACTCACCTTTGGTCATCTTGTTTACCCTTTCACCGGTGAGACCACAGTCCCGCCTAACTCCCTCTCCTCCGTCTGTGGTGGGGACTACTTCCGACCGTCACCAAGGGAGACCGATAACTCCTCCTCCCATTTCGAAGAAGAGGAACTTTTCGACGAAACTCTACGAGTTTCGACGGAGACCTCAAAAATCCCCCTTTTTTGAGGGAGTCTTTTGTAAGTTGACGTGAAGGGTACTGTGCCTGACCGGTAAGTAAAACGGAAGGAGGAGGAGACTCTGATCGCCTTCGGACACCGAAGAGGGTCGGAGTGAGAACGCTACCTAAAAGTCATCGAAGTCCGACGAAGGTAGGGACGTGGGTGTCGCTCAGTGTTCTTTATTGACCCGAAACGACGTCCACCCCGCCCCCTAGTATCCGTCGACGGTCACGTCGGACCAAGAAGAGGACGTAAGAGGGAAGTTTCAGTATCGGAGAACGAACCTATGAGTGAACCGTGGACCGTGAAGTCTGAAGAATCCTTTAAGGAGTTGAGACGAGAGAGTCAGTAACACCCACCCACCCCTAATGAGTCTTGCATGACTATAGAGGTTTACTAAGAAGAGACTAGACGTTGACAGAAGAGAGTCGGAAAGATTACAGAATGCCAGACCTCTACTCCTTATTTGATTCCGCCGTTTTGCCCGACAGTCTGTGGGGGAAACGTTTACAACGAATACACAGACTATGGAGTAAAGGTGTCCACTGTACTAACGGAGACTGAAAAATACGAGGGTCGATTTCCTCTCTGACTTCGTCAGAGTGAAGTGGTAAAGACAATTTGTATGTGTTAAACCTACGCATACTAAAGACGGTCGTAATAGTGTGGTAACTGGACAGACGTTATCAGGTGACTCACATTCTCTCTTCCATATAATTGTATTCGGGACACGTGGGAGGTTTCGGGTAAAGAAGTTCCACAAAAAAAGGGGGCTAGTAGTTTCTGTTAGAGGGAGCAGACATGGTGGAAAAAAAAGGGCATTAATGAATACTCTGAAATAGAAAATGACATCAACAAACACCTACACGGAACACAAACAACTTAACGTGACTTCTAGCTAGAGGTAATTTATTTATTGGAACACGTGAAGGCTCTTTTCCTAAACACCTAAGGGCAATCTGAGACCTCAGATGAGGTGTACTCCTACCCTTCACGCAAGTCCCCGACATCGTGTTTCTCCGATGTCAACTCTCGCAGGGACGGGTCGTCCTCCCTACACACCCCTGAACGAGTCTTATCTTAGTTCACATGAACGTCTTATGTAGAGAACGACCTTACAAAATGTACTACTTATATTTGTAACGACTCAATTTTACGGGAAAAAGACACAACACTCTTATTACCTTTGGTAGAAAAAGTTTTACGTTTCGAAAGTTTTTAAATCCTGTTTTATTATCACGGATACATTACAGGAAAACACGAGTTAAAAGTAATACTCAATATTTAATACTTAATAATTGTGAACTCATATAAAATAAAGTAAATGACTTATAAATAATTTATGAGACGTAGTAAGGCTTATTTTGTAAAGAGGAGAAAAACCCTTTATTGTAAAAAAAAGAGGACATAAAAGCGTCTTGATGTATAAAATTAAACGTCCTAGTAGATCTAAAGGGGTTTCAATCACACCATAAACGATTACTTGTTACAACGAAACCTTAAGTTCACTACCCAAAATGTCTAGAAATATGACGGAGGTTTCTTTTCCCTTTAATGAATTATTAATAGGACTTCGATCTACTCTTCGAACAGTCATATTATTTCTACAATAGACAGTAGAAAAGTTTGGAGCAAGACATCTCGAATTCGAATCCTGAACTGTACCTTCGTAATGCCTATGTTTGTATTTCGTTGTACCATTGGTGATGAAGTGCATAGTACTTAAGGAATGAATACATGATTACCGTATTGAAGTCTTCTCCTTTATCTGGAGAAAATACTTGATCATACGGAAGATCATTTAACCGATTTTAATTCAAGAGTAAGTTCCAGTATGTCGAATGATTCTTTCTTCACCGATCTAAACGATGTTAGGAGAAAATACTTTCCCGAGGTTGAACCACAGTATCCTTCTACTACTAGTAAAACATGAAGTGTCAAGTCAAAACAGTTACGTGTAAAATGATGAAGTGTCTACTGTCTCTTTCTAATGACTACTCAACTGTTACCGACTATGTAAGGAAATAACTAAGTATTTAGAAAGTTTACCAAATAAGTTATAGATAATACATAGTCATAGATAATACATACACGAAATAACTGATACGGTTGCGGAAATTGACACACCTAGTGTTGTTTGACACCTTTTAAGAATTTCTCTTCCCTTATGGTCTGGTGGACTGGACGGAGGACTCTTTATACATACGTCCAGTTCTTCGTTATTAATCTTGACATGTACCTTGTTTTCTGACCAGGGTTTAACCCTTTCCTCATGCAGTTCCGATATATAACAGTGGGACGAATAAATTGAAGATACGACTCATGGAGTACTCTTTACGACCCGACCTACTTCGTGTGTGACCTTAGTTCTATCGGCCCTCTTTATAATTATTGTCGTCTATGCGTCTACTGTGGTGGGAATACCGTCTTTCGTTTCTTCTTGATTTCTCGGAGAACTACTTTCACTTTCTCCTCTCACTTTTTCAACCGAATCTCGAGTTGTAATTCTTTTCATTCTAGTACTGTAGACCAGGGTAGTGAAGTACTGTTTATCTACTCCTTTGCTACCTTTGTCACTCTCTGAAATAAAACCCCTCGAGGTTTTAGTGACGTCTACCACTGACGTCGGTACTTTAATTTTTTACGAACGAGGAACCTTCTTTTCAATACTGGTCGGATCTATCGTATAACTTTTCGTCTCTGAAATGAAACGGTTGTTTCCAGGTAGATCAGTTCCGATACAAAAAAGGACACCAGTACATACCTACACTTCAACCTGACACTTCTTTCGACTCGCGACTTCTTAACTACGAAAACTTGACACCACAACCTCTTCTGAGAACTCTCAGGGAACCTAACGTCCCTCTAGATTGGTCAGGTAGGATCTCTTTTAGTCAGGACTTATAAGTGACCTTCCTGACTACGACTTCGACTTTGAGGTTATGAAACCGGTGGACTATACTTCTTGACTGAGGAACCTTTTCTGGGACTACCACGCTTTCTAACTTCCGCCCTCCTCTTCTCATACTGTCTCCTACTCTACCAATCTACCGTAGTGACTGAGTTACCTGTACTCAAACTCATTCGAGACCCTCAACCACTACCTGTCCCTTCACACTGCACGGAGTCAGACACCCCAACGTTTCTCACTCTGAACTGGCTCGCCGATTTGACTGACTAATACAAAGTCTGTAACACGATTCACCCTTACTATTCCATCTACTCTACATCTTAGATGGAAGTCCACTGAACTCTCTCTTTCTTCTATTCGTGTCATTTCATCAGTATTTATCCCTCAGAACTAATAGGAATTTCTCTCTTTTGGTTAGTCAATTTATAAACAATGTGAAAAAGAGACATCTCCATGTTATTAATCGGCACCCCTATGGTACCATTTTTATTATCATAGTCAAAAGTCCCTTGACCATACCCAGTCAGAAGGGTTATCGACTTATTATTAACTATCGTACTAAAAATTTGTAAACTAACAAACATACGGACCACCGGTAGTCACAAAGGGGTCTACGAAGGATTGATCGTTGGTTACTTCTTAGGGGAAGAGAACTGAGAAGACACCACAAGTCTTCAGAAAATCTCTAAGTTTTTCATCAAAGAGAAGTTCTTTTTAAGATCCTGGTAATATTCATCTAGCATATGCCGAATCTAAGTAACGGGACCGAGTGAATCAGATAAAAAAAAAAAAATTAGAGTGTAAAGGGAAGAGGTCCCCTAGAAGGGTTGGGTCCCTAGTTTGAATCCAGAGGACGTAACATCCACCTAAGAAATGGTCGACTCAGTGTTCCTTTCGGGAGAAAGTGATGGTCCTATTCACGAAATGTTTATAATTGAGTAAATAGAGACATTTCCGTGGTTCTCATCAGAGAAGACGTAGAAGTGACGTTGTGTCTTCCCACTTCAGTGTGTAGACCTTGGTCAAAAGATCAACCACCATCGAGACCCGAAGCTCGGGTCATTAGGCCAAGACCTTAGATCCCAGTAGAGATCATACGATACCGAGGAGGGGTGGGGTCAAAACGACTCTATATTAACTATATATTGAACCCTAACCAAATTCCATATTTTACACTGTTAAACTACAGACGTATATAACGTTCCAATGTCGGTATTATTTCAAGTCAATTGTAGGTAGTGGAGTACGTATCAACTGAGAACTTGTTGTACTCACAATCCCCGTAACTGGGAGGTACTTCAGTTTAATCGAGTATTGAATATCAGTCGGGAGACATAGGTACCAAAACGGAGCCGTCTGAGTTGGTTGGCACCTAATACATAATGACACCATGAATCGTAACTCCCCCCTTTTGTATACATTTACCTGGGTACGTTTTTAGGTACTACAAGTCTCCAGTTGACATCAGTAAAAAAAAGAACACTACCTTTCAAAATACTAGATGAAAGAATTGAAAACGAAGAATTATCTAATTACTAGTCTACAGTGTTCCAACGATTCCAAACGTATGTCCAGGGAGTGGGGGTCGACCCCAGGTCGAGGTAAGGTCACAAACGGTACGGGTGGGGAGGACTCATAATCTTCGTCTGGTGGAGATTTGAACAGTGAAGAGGGGTTCTAATAACAGTCTTCACTAAAAAAAAAAATCAACAAAAACAAGAAAGGAGTATATGTGTTTTCTTGGTTGTTCTCTTGTCTTATATAAATAGAAATTATCGGGTTGAAAGAAACCGTCTCTCCTCAAATTGGAAAGAGACAAATCCAACGGGACTGGTATTTCATGTCAATGATATTTGGTCAACATATAAAATGTAACTTTATATAAATGGAATATATAATATATTTGCATATATATTTCGACTCGTGGCTTCTTAACTACGAAAACTTGACACCACAAACTCTTCTGAGAACTCTCAGGGAACCTAACGTCCCTCTAGATTGGTCAGGTAGGATTTCCTTTAGTCAGGACTTATAAGTGACCTTCCTGACTACAACTTCGACTTTGAGGTTATGAAACCGGTGGACTACACTTCTTGACTGAGTAAACTTTGATGGGACTACGACCCCTTCTAGCTTCCGTCCTCCTTTTCCCCTACCTACTGTCTCCTACTCTACCAACCTACTGTAGTGACTGAGTTACCTGTACTCAAACTCGTTTAAGGTCCTCAACTGTTACCTGTCCCTCCGGACCGTACGACGTCAGGTGTCCCAGTGTTTCTCAGTCTGTGCTGACTCGCTGACTCGACTCGACTGACTATAAATGGAAGATTTGGGATTTACATCGTATTGAAAACAGGTTCACTATTTTCGTTTTATCAAATGTATTCCCTTAAGTACCTCCCACTCTTGACGAAATAGAACAGAGAAGGTCTGAGACTTAACAGTACCGGACTGACGATTTGTTCGTTTCGGTTTAGATTGTGCTATTTCCAGACAAAGACCAGGAATAGTATCAGGTCACCTCGAACCAACCCACCGACACGTCAATGAACGCGTTGCCGAACCTTGGGACAGTGAGTCCGGGAACCTCAGGTCGTTGACTGCAAACCATCGACCAGTTACCGGTGACTTTCTCGCCCTGCCCCCGCTGACCCACCCTTCAACATTTCCCGGTCTGGACCTCCACGGTCTATGGTACAGTTAGAAGTAGGGGAAGGTAAGAGTCGGTGTGCCGAAGTGGGTCGACGTTCCTCTGACCCTTTCAATCAATTCTATACACGAGTTGTTCTTTTACTTTTAACATACCTCTGGGTGGATCCACCATAGACGATATGGTTGGTTTCAACCTATTTATGTTTATAATAAGCAAAAAGAAAAAAGGAAGGAAGGAAGGAGAGACGGAAGGAAGGTTGTTTGAATTACTCTTCGACGATAATTGACGGTTCGGCAGATACGAGATACCTGATGTTGAACTTGTTTTTGTCTGTAACAGAGAAGGGACGAAGTGACACGTCGATTGGTAGACTATATTCCTTAAGTCTGTAATCAGTTTTACGTGTTTGTCCTTTGAACGTGAACACACTAACCAAACTTCCCTCCATAAACTATGATATATTGGATGTTCCTTTCTCCCGCTGAACCAGTCTTACAGTCTCTATGTCATGAACACGACTATGGACTTCCTTTCCTCCGTAGTGGATCTACTTTCCCCCTTCCTCCTCCCCGCTACTTCCCTGACAGTCTCTGGTCTCGCCGACTTGGTCCTCACTCCTCGTGTACACACTCCACGTCGACTTTCGCTCCACCCAGTCTGGTGCACCGGGTTCTGGACTGACTCCGTCCACCGTCTTGGTGCACCGGGTTCTGGACTGGCTCCGTCCACCGTCTTCGCGGACAGGGTACCGATTATCGTGGTGCCAGACTCGTTTCCTTGTCACCATCTGAACACCCTCCGTGTAGTACACAAATGAGAGCACACAAGGACTCAAACTCTGTCGATTCCCCTCGACAGTTTACCCGTCGACTCAAAACCCCAGCCCTCGACTCTTCCTCCTGCGACCCGACCCGCAGTAGATTACATCCACTGACTTCGGTACACACACCTACTCTACCAGATCTCACCCTCCCCTTCCGAGTCCTACTGTTCCGACACTATGAGTTACCCTTTCATCCGACCCAGACGTTTCCCCTGTCTCTTCCTCGGTTTGAGGAAATGTTTACCTTGAATAATTTGCAGTCAAAGTTACTGATTGGTTACCTTTCTATTAGTCGGTTTCGGAAAGATATAAATGAGAATTAGTCTTTGTTTCAGTCAAAACAAAACTCGTTTTTCGTATGTCTATCTGACTATAAGGAATCTTACGTTATATACGTTCCTACAAACGTCATTTAAGTAAAGTCTTTCCCTGATGACGATGGTTATCTACTCCTTCCAACTTTCTTGTGATACCAAAAGAACACCAGTAGGACCTTGATCTCTTCCACGGTGCACCCAAAAACTCTTTGGAGTGCTTGGTTTGAAAGTTTGTTACGTTTCACTCTGACGTACCGATCCTGTCATTTCCCCTGAAAAATTTGAAAAATAAAAAATAACTCCCGTATCAACTGTATTGTAATAGTCAAAGTCCACATGTTGTCACAAAGTCATAAACATATGTTATACTTCGTTAGTAGAATTATTCAGATCAATGGTAGACTTTGAAAAATTTTTTAGTTTGATTCCTGAATACGACTTTGACTTTAATGTTATGAAACCGGTGGACTACGTTTCTCGACTGAGTAACCTTTTCTGGGGGTACGACCCTTTCTAACTCCCGTCTTCTTCCCCCGCTTTCTCTCACTCTACCAACTTACCATAGTCGCTGAGTTACCTGTACTCAAACTCGTTTGAAGCCCTCTAACTCACTTCCTGTCTCTTCGGACCGTACGACGTCAGGTACCCCAGTGTTTCTCAACAAGTACTGACTTGTTAACTTGTTGTGTCGGTTTTTTCTTCTTTAGTCGACGTTGGGAGTGACGTCATCATCGATACAAATATTAAAGTCCTTTTTCCTTAAACTTGTGTCTACCGTTGAACGTCGTGTTTAAAATGAAACGGAAGGAAGGATCTGCATAACTGTCACGAGAAACGAATTGCTCCTGACGTCACAGTCCGTCTTCGATGTATTATTATCGCAACAAGGTGTGAACAAAAGACTTGGGGAATGACAACAATTAATCAAGTGCAAGGGTCACAATAATCGACTAGAGTCTTCATAGACTCTTCTACCTCAGAAATGGGTCTCCCGAGACTCAATCATATTTTCCGACCAAACCCTTTCTTTCGTTTCTTTCTTTCTCTTCTTTGGTGTCCAGGTCCTCCTTACGCAGTCGTCCTCCTCGGACGTCCCTGACCACACAAAACATGTAGAGGGGACCCTCCTTCATAGCTCACTTTAACGGGTCAGAAATTTCGAACATCTCACCACGTAAGAAAGGGAAAGTCAGTGAGGGAGGTCATTAAGAAAGAACAATTTTACTATCTCTTTTGAACTCGTCACACCGGTCGACAATTCATATTAACCGGTTCAAGTTTCACCTTCCTCGTAAAACATCCTCTCCCTCAGGGACTGGGATAACGGAAGGCGTCAAAGTAAGATCTCTTCGACCCTTATTTTACTCTTTTGTAATACAACCCCCACACGACCTCTCACTCGACAACATTGTCTGCCACCACCCTCAACTCCCATTCTTAGTGTCTTCAATAACTGGACCACGCGTATCTCGTTACACTCTCTAAGCCCCCTGTCAGTATCGTTGTCTCGGAAGACTATAGCAGGAAGTGACTCTATTATTTCACCGTCTATGTCCTGTTTGGATAGTCTTTTTCCGTTTCGTCAATGTCTTTGGGCACTTTGTTCACGGCGTCAATGTCTTTGGACACTTTGTTCACGGCAATTCATGTCCAAGCGTTATCAATGATTTTTAAACGTCTTGCCAGCGGACACGACCTATGACTGAGACGGTGAGAGTCGGTACCCTGTAACCGTCTCAATTGAATTAATGAAAATCGGAGTCAAATGTGTCAAACATTCTGTCCTTAATAGGTGGAAAGTCTTAAACCCATCTACGTAAGTTATCAAAGACATTTAGGGCAGTGCATCATCTATAAAGGATGCACAACTACTCACTTACTTGTCTTCTTACTTTATCAATTGTAGTACGGACCGTGTGTCATTTACGAGTAAATTACTTAGACAATCATAAAACTTCCATAATAAAACATGCGGTAAATTTCTTCCGTCTTCTACCGAGAAAACATTGGACTACAAACCGATATGAGAACACTGAAACGGGGAAGTGTACGATTTATTATTTCTTACTAACCTATTAAACGTAGACGTGTCAAGACATCTCCTCTTATGGAATGTCAGGAGTGATTGCAAAACGACGGAGTTAAGGAAGGGACATAAACCTCTCTCCGGTTTCTATTCCCTTACACCTCCGTCGTGTGTCAATTCCTTTTTAAACTAAAAGTCGTTCTAAATCCTACGTTTATTATGTGTCGGCTCGTTATTCTTCATTCACTTTTGTTCGTCCAACCTCTTCACCGGACTGTGTCTGAGTCGGTTGAACAACGGAGTCTATACCTCACTCCCCGTCATTCGCCCTGGAGGTACACTACATTGACTGGTCTTTGGGGTTCCTGAGTACACGTAAAGACAGACTTCCAATAGGATCTTTTACGTCCTTTTTGTTACGGAAAGGTAACTATCACGTTGACCATATCTAAAGGACTTGTTTACCAGATGATACGAACTAATTAAACCAGTTCGTTGTAATTCGTCGAACAAAAGAACAATATTGAATAGGTCCGGTTATCTCCATCACCACTTTTATTTATTCTTTTTCCGTTCCATTACTTTTTCTTCTTAATGAATGATAGGTGATATTTCGTCCGTGATAAGATCAATGAAATATTCGTAAAAGATTACACAATATTATTAGGGTATATCATTCATTTTGTGTCTAGTCAGACGGAAATTTTAGTTAGGACAATAGACATGGGAGACATTACTCTTTGATGTTCGATAGTAGATCCCTAGTCGTCTGATATTGAGTCAGTCAAGTCAAGTCAAGTCAGGTCAAGTCAGCGAGTCAGCACAGACTGAGAAACGTTACGGTACTTAGCGTCGTGCGATCCGGAGGGACAGGTAGTGGTTGAGGGCCTTAAGTGAGTCTGAGTGCAGGTAGCTCAGTCACTACGGTAGGTCGGTAGAGTAGGAGACAGCAGGGGAAGAGGAGGACGGGGGTTAGGGAGGGTCGTAGTCTCAGAAAAGGTTACTCAGTTGAGAAGCGCACTCCACCGGTTTCATGACCTCGAAGTCGAAATCGTAGTAAGGAAGGTTTCTTTAGGGTCCCGACTAGAGGAAGTCTTACCTGACCAACCTAGAGGAACGTCAGGTTCCCTGATATTGAGTTTAGACCCGGTTTAGACCAGAGACGAATAAAAAATACTTCAAAATAACCTTGTGTCGGAACAGAAGAATAAAGTTTTGACAGGTACCGACGCAAGTACGATATGTTCGTTCAAGTCAACGACACTGTCACTGACATACCGGCTTCTATAAGGGTTAAACTGGGAAATTTTTTTTCAAACGGTAGAAGATTTGATGACACTAAATCCAGTACGGACCTACTGGGGATACTACCGGATCACCAAAAGGGATGAAAGAAGTTAAAGTCGGACTTAAAACGTTACTCCTTGACTAGTAGACTCGGTGTCAGTCGAGATCCAGGACAAAAACAACTGACGTATCTCGAAGAGGTAGAAGTCGACGTTTCTCATATTAGTCAGACTAAAACCATGACTGGTAGTCCACTACAGGTACACATCTCAGAAGAGAACACAACAACCTTCTCTTACAAACGACACTGGTCACGTCAAAGAACCGTTTTGACAATCGGAAACGGGACGAAGTAAAATATGAGGTTCCGGTTTGAACTGACAATAAGGTCCACAGAGAACTGAAGGATGAAAACGTAAGGTCAGGGACTATTACTTTTTCTGTAGAAAAAACCACAATCAAGATCCTTCGGAACATCCAGAAGTATCTTAGTAACTTGAAGTCGAAGAAGTCGTAAACACCAACCCCGTATCTGAACCTAATGACACTACAACTTACCAACCGGAACCTTTACTTGACTCTAGTAAGACAACAAAACTCTAACATGGGTTCATGACGTAAAGTCTGAGAAAACAACTGATACTCCCGATGAGGCAAAGAAGATTCCCTAAAACGGGTGTCATCATCTATATTACCAGTAGACTTAATTTAAGTGGGTAAGGTCAGGTAAAATCAAGTGATTACGGGTTTTACAACTACGAGTGAGAACGGTAGAGGACAAACTGGTGAAGGTTAAATGGAACTAAGTACCTGGATTGTAAGGTCCAAGGATACGTTATAACAAGAAATATCGTAGCCTAAAATGAAAATGGTGGTCTATGTTGGTCGCTTTTGACCCACAACAAAGACGAAACTGAGTTGGAGAAGTAAGAAAGACATCGATAAAGAGACGAGAAGGGATCATCATATGACCTGTGGGTGGTTGGACCCATCCAGTTCGGAATAACGTTTTAAGTCCGAATTTAATTTCTTTCATCCCCTTTGGTGCTCCGGTAAGTCAATAGTGTTTAGTTTAGGGAATACAAATATGTCACCTCCATTACTTATCTGAATTCCCTGATCTAGACCATTTTATCATGGACTTCTTGACACTCACCTCCAAGTACCACAACATGTACTGGACCACTGGTTTTGACAGGGGTTCTTTTTCTTTACGGTCTTCCGTTTCACCAATAGACTCTTCTGGAATGCTTATCGACTTTTTTTCTTCTCTTCACTTTCCGTTCCCTCTTTCCCTTTCTATGAGAGTTGAGTCACGTCTCAAGGTCTCTTATCGCTCCTCTTCATTCTTTCGGAAGAATTCACTTGTTACGTTTATTTATCTCCTTTTGTTATCTTACCCTTCTGATCTCTAGCGAAACTCTTTTAACCTCTATAGTTCCCTTGTAAAGTACGTCTCTGTCCGTGTTACTTCCTGTTGTCACCATTCCTGGATTGTCTTCGTCTTCTCTAATTCTTTTCCACCGTTCTTACGCGTCTTCTTGACACATTTTTTCGAGAATTACCGGGTCTATTGGTACTACTACACCAGTAAGTGGATCTCGGTGTGTTGGACCTCACACTTCAGTTTACCTGGAATCTATTTCGATTGTCTCTACTACCTTAAGGTCGACTCGATAAAGTCTAGGATTTTCTACTACGACACTTTCACGACGTGAGTACGGTCGTTTAAACCTTTTGAGTCCTTATCGGTGTCCTGACCTTTTCCAGTCAAAAGTAAGGTTAGAGTTTCTTTTGTTACGGTTTCTTACAGGTCTAATGACATATTAACGACAGTAAAGTGTACGGTCGTTCTAATACGAGTTTTAGGAAGTTCGATCCGAAGTGGTCATGCACTTTGCTCTTGAAGGTCTATATGTTCGACCTAAATCTTTTCCGTCTCCTTGGTCTCTATTTTCGCGGTTGCATACGACCTAGTATCTTTTTCGTTTCCTTAAGGTTTTTTGTAGATGAGGACGAAGTAACAGATACGATTTCGGTAACACACCTAGTGTTGTTTGATACCTTATAAGACTTACTCTACCCTTATGGTCCGATGTAATGACGGAGGACTCTTTGGACGTACGTCCTGTTTTTCGTTGTCAATCTTGACTTGGACCGAGTTACCTGACCAAGTTTTAATTCTTTCCTCATACAGTTCCGGTATATAACAGTGGGACGAATAAATTGAATGTACGTGTCATGTAGTACGCTTTATGGTCCGACCTACTTAGGGTTTGACTTTAATTCTAACGACTCTCTTTATAGTTGTTGGAGTCTATACGTCTACTATGTGTATATCTACACTTTTAACCTGATATTTCTTCCGACTCGTGGTTCTTAACTACGAAAACTTGACACCACGACCTCTTCTGAGAAACTCTCAGGTAACCTGTTGTTCCTCTAGTTTGGTCAGTTAGGTTTTCCTTTAGTTCGGACTTATAAGTGACCTTCCTGACTACGACTTCGAGGTTTTGAAACCGGTGGACTACGATTCTCGACTGAGTACCCTTGTCTGAGACTACGACCCTTTCTGACTCCCTTTCTCCTTTTTATCCGTTTTCTCCTAATCTACCAACCGACTGTAGTGAGTAAGTTACCTGTACCCAAATTCGTTTGAGACCCTCAATCACTTCCTGTACCTTCGGACCACCAACGTCAAGTACCCCAGTATTTCTCAGTCTGTGTTGAATCGTCGACTTGTTGTTTGACGAAATGTTAAACAAAGGGACTGTGAATCTTGTCCAGGAAATACTCTGTCAAAGAAGTCAACATTTTATGAATTGAAGATAATTACTACAATTACTACGGTCAGAATAGGTAGAATGTCCTAACACTCTTTTATTGAAGAGTTTATACTTTTGACATACCTTTGTTTTCACCAGATGGTATATCATTAGTCAAGACAAAAGAGTTTGTACGATAATTCTATTAAAAGTTTATATATTTTTTCCACTTTGTAATATGTCCTTTGTGGGTAAATGAGTGGTAGACCTCAGTTGTTAATTTTAAAACGACATAAACAAAATAAAGAGTATATAGGTAGATGGTCTAAGAGGTAGGTAGGTAGTTAGGTAGAATAAAAAATGAATTCGTAAAGTTTCATTCCACAACTGTAATCATGTTGATTGACCTCTAGTCACAAAGGAGAAAAATCCACTCTTCATGTATGTTACCTTACTTTTTTTTTTTTGGATTAACATGGTAAACTACTTAAAAATGTTCAATCGGAGCAACTCTACATTTTATAAAGATGGTGGAGTAGAGAAGTGTCGGTGAGGGTCTCTGTTGAAGACAAGACTAGAAAAAATGAGTCGTAATACAAAGACTCTGAGTCACACAACAACACATATTGTCATCAAACAACGAGAACCAACGACTCATCATAATTAAAATATATGTGAGACATCAAATAAGTAAGTGGAGAACTACCTGTAGACCCGACAGAGGTCAAAATGCAATAACACTTATTTAGATGAAACTTATAAGAATATGTCCAGAAAACACCTGTGGACCAAAAACCAGAGACACATTCGTAGAACTTCACCTAAACAATCAAGTATTCCAGTCTTTGACCCTTTGGAAAAAAAGGTTCCACCAACATATTAAAGTGTGGGGAAGATTGTTACATAATCCCAAGACTACCAACATGTAATAACGATTGTAAACCGCCATAGTCAGAACAATTAAAATCGGAAAGGCCATCGACTATCACCACAGAACACCACCTAAATTAAACATAAAGGTGTTACTGATTGTTAGTACTCGTTGAAAAACACCCGACCCGGGAACATTTACAGACCATTTCTATGTGTCGAGACATCAAGGAAAATCACATATGACACTTCACCCCGCATACAAATGCACACACACACAAGAGAGTCGACACAGACTAAGAAAACGTTGGGATACCTGACGTTGGATGGTCCGAGGAGACAGGTACCTCAAGAGGACCGTTCTTATGACCTCACCCAACGGAAAAGGAAGAGGTCCACAGAAGGACTGGTCCCTAGTCTAAACCCAGAGGAGGAGACATCCGTCAAAGAAATGGTACACTCGGTAATCCCTTCGGGCTTCACTTCTATCTTCAATAATAATAGATATACCATACTCCAACGAAATGAGTCAAACAAGTTTTCTGTAAGAAAAGGGATACTTAACGAAATACGGAAATAATATTTATTTAAGTTCCATAGACACGTCCGGATAAAAAAGGTTACTAGAGGAACAGGGTTGTGGTCATGGTGTGTGAGAATGAGTGACACCGAAATCTCATTCAGAATATAAGTCCATTATATTCAGAAGGATTAGACAAAAATAAAAACTTGTAACGAAATCTATAAGGTCCAGGAATGTAAGAGTATGTTTAAAAATTCAAACAGACAAATTTTTTTACCACCTCAATACTGAGATCTAATCTAGACTTCTTTTATCTATAAAATTATTACAATCCTGAAGGTCAGGTACTTACTCCCTATAGAGGTGTAAATAAACCTAGAAATCTAGAATTAATCTAGAGAGTCGTTGCTAAAGTCACATTAAAGTTACACTTTCAGAACATACAGAATCTGAAGAAAGAGGTATAAAATACCTAATATCATGAAAGTTTTTACACAAAGAAACAAATTTAAAGTAAAGGTTAATAAGTCACATATACCAAAAAACATAACTAGAATATAAGACTTTAGTTCGATATAGTGAATGAAGAAAACCGTCAACAAAACATTTAAGGAATCGTAAAAAGGTACTTTTCCCAGTCAAATGAAAGAGAGATCAGAAATGCTGAAAGAAAAAACGGAATATTGATGTAACGATTCTAGACATACTATAACTTATCTTCACCGTTCTCACCTGACTGAATGGAACAAGGATGAGAATCCTCCTTTCAAGTTATATAGTGGTAATACGATAGCATTATCGAAGACATCCAGAAACTATTTGATGATTTTTTAGTAAGACTCCTTTAAAGGAAGACAAAGATTGAACCATTCCAAACAAAATTATAGTATGCACCAAGTAAAGTCAAGTCGACGAGCCAGTACAGGTTGAGAAACGCTGGCGTACTTGACGTCGTACGGTCCGGAGAGCCAGGTAGTGGTTGATGGCCTCGGATGGGGTTGAGTCCAGTCAACTCAGTCACTACGGTAGGTTGGTAAAGTAGGAGACAGTAGGAGAAGAGGAGGACGGGGGTTAGGGAGGGTCGTAGTCTCAGAAAAGTTTACTCAGTCGAGAAGTGTAGTCCACCGGTTTCATAACCTCAAAGTCGAAATCGTACTCAGAAAGGTTACTTGTGGGTCTTAACTAGAGGAAATCCTGCCTGGCCAACCTAGAGGAACGTCACGTTCCCTGAGAGTTCTCAGAAGAGGTTGTGGTGTCAAGTTTTGGTAGTTAAGAAACCGTGAGTCGAAAGAAGTGTCAGGTTGAGAGTGTAGGTATGTACTGGGGACCTTTTTGGTATCGGAACTGATCTGTCTGGAGACAACCGTTTCATTACAGAGACGAAAACTTATACGACAGATCTAAATACCGTCTTTCACTTCTCCTCGATTTTTCGGAGAACTACTTTCACTTTCACCTCTCACTTTTTCAACCGCATTTCGAGTTGTAAGTCTTTTGCTTCTAGTACCGTAGGTCAGGGTAATGAAGTACCCTTTATCTACCCCCTTATCACCTTTGTCACATTCTGAAATAAAACCCCCCCGAGGTTTTAGTGACGTCTACCACTAACGTCGGTACTTTAATTTTCTGCGAATGAGGAACCTTCTTTTCAATACTGGTTGGAACTATCGTATAAGTTTTCGTCTCTGTAATGAAACAGTCAATTCCAGGCAGATCAGTTCCGATACCAAAAAGGTCATCAGTACATACCTACGTTCTTAACCTGGCACTTCTTTCGACTCACGGTTTCTTAACTACGAAAACGTGACACCACAACCTCTTCTGAGAACTCTCAGGGAAACTGACGTTCCTCTAGGTTGGTCAGGTAAGACTTCCTCTAGTCAGGACCCTAAAGAAACCTTCCTTACTACGATTTCGACTTTGAGGTCATGAAACCGGTGGACTACGCTTCTCGACTGAGTAACCTTTTCTGACTACGACCCTCCCTAACCCCCGTCCTCCTCTTCCCCTACTGTCTCCTACTCTACCGGCCTACAGTAGTGGCTGAGTTACCTGGACTCAAACCCATGTGAGGTCCTCAACCACTACCTGTCCCTCCGGACCGCACGACGCTAAGTACCCTAGTGTTTCTCAGCCTGTGCTGACTCGCTGACCTGACTTGACTTATGTGTAATCGATTATGTAAAGGCGAAATGTTGTCTCACTGAGTCAATATGTATGGACATAGGAAATATATGTAAATATACATATCAGAATAATACACTATTTGGTTTTACCTTTAACTTATATCAGGGACATGATATGGCATCCCGGAATATTGAGTAGGTAAGATGATCAAACGTAGACCCTTAGGGAACGAGGGTTAGGAAAGAAGGAAGGGGGGTGGACGGGTGGGAACCGTTAGTGTTCAGACAAGAGACACAGACACGCAGACAAAGACAAAGTATCTATCCAACCAAACACAGTACAAAGTCTAAGGTACATATTCACTATGGTATATCACAACCAGAAAGGGGAAGACTGAGTGACGTGAATCACACTATCAGAGATCGACGTAGGTACAACGACGTCTACAACACTAAAGTAAGAAAAATTACCGACGTATCATAAACGAACGTGGGGGTAGAAGAAATAGGTGGTGAGTAGACAACCACCTGTAAATCCACCAAAGGTATAGGGCCGAAAACATTTATAACCAACATAAATGCACCCCTGACCACCCCCACCGTACATAAATATCAAAACAGTCTCAAATACGGGTCCTCACCTTAACGACCTAGTATACTGTCGAGGTTATCAAACCGGTGGACTACTCTTCTTGACTGAGTAAACTTTTCTAGGAAAACGACCCTTTAACTTGATTAACTTTCTCCCTCCTCTTCCCCTGCTGTCTCCTACTCTACCAACCTACCGCACTTTGACCTCAAAGTCGGAGTCGTAGTCAGGAAGGTTACTTGTGGGTCCTCACCAGAGAAAATCCTACCTGACCAACCTAGAGGAACGTCAGGTTCCCTGAGAGTTCTCAGAAGAGGTTGTGGTGTCAAGTTTTCGTAGTTAAGAAACCACGAGTCGAAAAAAGTGTCACGTTGAAAGTGTAGGTATGTTCTAGTGTCCTTTTTAGTATCGGAACTGATCTGCCTGGAAACAACCGTTATGGTTACTCAACCTATCTGTACACAAACTCGTTCGAGACCCTCAACCACTACCTGTCCCTTCGGACCGTACGACGTAACGTACTCCAGCGTCTCTCAGCCTGTGTCGACTTGTTGACTTCACTACTGTTGAGATAAAAGTCAAAAATTAGAACACATACAAAACTACTCATCAGAAATAAACTCTTTAAAAAGGTAAAGTAGACTCAAAAGTTGAATACCGTTTTTCAGTAGACATTATAAGTGAATAGAAAAATTACAGACATCCGAAATATCACTATCAAGGAAAAATCAAGAACGACGACAATGACGACGATTCAGCGAAGTCAGTACAGGCTGAGACGTGCTGGGGTATCTACCGTCGGGTGGTCCGAGGGGGCAGGGACCCTAAGAGGTCCGTCCTTGTGACCTCACCCAACGGTAAAGGAAGAGGTCACGTACTTTCACTTTTCATTTTCACTTCAGCGGGTCAGCACAGACTGAGACACTGGGGTACCTGACGTCGGAGGGCCCGAGGAGTCAGGTACCCTAAAAGATTCGTTCTCATGACCTCACCCCACGGTAACGGAAGAGAAATTAAGAAGCATAAAATTAAACATAAGAGAACTAAAAATTCCGTAGTCAACGTGACACATTGTTTGGTGGGGTTTAAATTATTGAATTTTATTATTGGTAAACAAAACGAAGACCATCCGGTAGACCTGATCCTAGTCGATCCGTCAAGAATCTCAGGTAGTCCAAATGTGTTCTCAGAAACGAGTCCACGGTTAGGTGGTCCACGGGACGAAGACCCTGAACTCCGAGACCGACCCCGTTACTCCCACCACCCGGTACACCAGAGAAGTACCACGTCCGATTGAGTCCTAATAAGTGCACCACCTAACCGTCACAAGGACCTCTCTTACTTTTACACTTTTAGGAAAATTGGAGACGTCCCGATATCAACGAAAAAGGGGGGTGTAAGAAAACTGGTTTCATTCAGTATTCTTGTTAAGTCTCAATCAAAGTTCCACCTCTTTGTCTGGATGATGGTCTAGGTTTGTTGACACCGATACCCAATCCCCTTGTAATAATGGTAAAACCGTTAGAAAGTGTATAATTCCTCAAAATAATATCTTGTTGACAATACACGTACGCTCGTACACACAATACTTAAACCGTTAAAACAAATTTAATAGAAAATACATAACACTATAATATTAGAAACACGTAGAAAGACCTAAAATGTCTTGTCATTCAAGAAACCACAGAGTAGTTCTCGTTTTGATAGGGAGGGTAATTATGAATTCTTCTAAAACTAATAAAGACACAAAAAAACCACAATATTCAGTCATATTCAAAACCAACAGATGTGTTGGGGTTTGGTCATCTCTAAGTTCCGTAAAAAACAAGGTATCAGGAACTCCTTAAGTTTTACACTGTGACTATTTTAATAGTATCTATACAACTGAAACCCGAATACTTTTGTCAGGTCGAGAATTATTAAGAGTTGATACCTATTTAATATTCATTTTTCTTTCCATCAGTCAAATGGATCGTATCCATTATATAAAGGGATCCAAAGAGTAGGACAGGTAGTTATCTCTTTGAGAACCTGTATCCTTTATTTGACATAAAAATTAGTCAGGGATTCATACGTCAGATGGGTAATTCAGTTTAAACAATACGGAAAGGTCTTTAGATAGGATTCAATGAATACCCATACACTTGAGTATACTCATCAGTAAATATCGTAACAAAAAGAGTACCTTTTTAACTGAATTAGATTTACAGATTATCTTCCCCTGACTAAAAAAATTTTTATACCGTAAAAAGTAGTGTACCTTATGATATGTTGGCAAATTTTCAATACCTTCTCATAAATCACTCGACGGACCTACAAGTAATATATATCAACCTCAAAGTAGTGTACATTTATATATATATATATAAATTTCCGTCTAAAATAACGATGAAAATACTAATACGTACGTACGAGTCAGTGAAGTTAGCACAGGCTGAGAAAAGTTGGTGTACCGGGTATCGCGTGGTCCGAAGAGACAGGTGCCCTAAGAGGTCCGTTCCTATGACCTCACCCAACGGTATAGGAGGAGGTCCCCCAGAAGGACTGAGTTCCTAGTTTTGACGTAGAGGACGTAACGTCCACCTAAGAAATGACGACCCGGTGGCCCCTTCGGGAACACACTAATATAACACCATGTATTACTATATATATTCACTATATATATATATATATATATATATACTACATTACTATATATTTAGAACCCTTTATATGTCGTTTTAACACTACCAATAATAAAGACGTACTATCGTTATACTAGAGCAAAATAACTCTATATCAACTGTATCTCGTGACATACTCAGAATCCATATACACTACTAACCTATATACATATATATCTTTTTACTAGTGGTGTTATTCAAATCAATTATAGTGTAATGTTTAACGTTTGAAAAAAGAACACTACTCTTGAAAATTCTAGATAAGAGAAGCGTTAAACGTTTATATGATATGTGATAATGGTTGAAATCAACGGCACGACACACAATATAAAGGTCTTGAAAAGGATATTTACTCTCAAACATGGAAAACCGGTAGAAGCAGGCAAAGTGAGTGGGAGGTGGATGAAGATACCGTTGGTAATTAGACGAAAGACATAAAGACTCAAACTAAAAGAATCTAAGGCGTACATTCACTCTAGTATCTCATAAACAAAAAGAACCAGAATGAATAAAATGAATCGCATAACGGGAGTGGTAGATGGGTACAACAGTCTTTGTCGTCTTAAAGAAAAATATTACCGACTTATTACAAGGTAAACACACACGTCTATACACATTAAAAAGAAATAGGTAAGTATACAACTATCTGTGAATCCAATAAAGGTACAGAACTAATAACATTTATTACGACGTCACTTGTTACCCTGTGTATAGAAAATCTCTACCACTAAAAAAAAAAAAGGAAGTCGACATATGGGTCTTCATCTTCTCGGTCTAGTGTACCATCAAGATAAAAACCAAAAATTTCTTGAAGGTAAGACAAAAGATTAAATGTAAAGGTAATTGTCACGTGTTTCTAAGCGGAAAGAGGTGTAGAAACGGATGTGAACAACACATTAGGGTCTCCATCTAATAGCAAAACCATTATCAGTAAGATTGTGCACTCCTCGGTACCACCTTTTCACCTAAAATAAAAGGAAAAAAAATTTAGGTACTAAACGTTAAAAATCTTACTTATACATACCTACTATACCCCCTTCCATTCATTTTCAATGAAAATTTTTTTCGGGATGACTAAATGTCAAAGTCCTAATAAACATAAAAACAGCGATGAGAGATATTCTCCAAACTCGGAATATTATACATGTCTTAATGGATTTTGAGTTCTACTAGACTCGTATGTTTTCCGACCGAAATAACGGTGGGATCCGCTTATGTTGTAGTACTTTACCTCGCCAAGGAAATCTTAAAAACAAAACGAGAATTGAAAGTGTTCTAGAGTATTTCTGACCCCTTGAAAAAGAGATTTTTGGTAGTACAGAAATAAAATTTTGTAGTGGTAACACTTTGTCCGAACATTTGAAACCAAACCTTCGTCTTAGTTACAAGGACAAATAAAGAATTTCGAGTACATTAGTACCCTAGGTCTCAGAAATTTTTTTTTTTTTTTAGACAACCGATCTGTTAATGACAATTTTCGTCTGTACCCATAACGAAGACACAATTTGACAATCGGTATTAAGACACAATCGGTAAAGAACGATCAGATTAACTGCTCGAGGGACTGTCCCTTCGCATACAACGTGTGTCGACATCATGTCACCATAAAGATAAATCATTTAGGGACCACCTTATATCAAATCGGTTTAAGAGGATCTAACATTGTCCCGATGTTTTGTTTTGGGACATAACCTTCAAAACTACAGACAGAATAAGAGCAACTTATCTGACAACTCTAGTCAACACTAGATTCTTTACTAATTATGTCTGAAGGGACCGTCACGTCACCAATTCTAGACTGAGAGAACTCACGTCTCCCGTACCCCGAGCTAAGGACCACCCTCCTCGATTCTAGGGTGTACGACGTGTCGGTTTTTTTTCACTTTTCTTTACCAATTATATCACACAGTAGACATTACTTATTCGTGTAGAAGTTCCCCCATAACTTCGAAAGACCCTGGGCTTACTTTAGACTGAAACGACCTCTCCAAAAAAAAAAATTTCACCCCGTCTCATAGCAGTTTGGTGGTGTAGACGTTTTGTCAGTTGTGAAATTTAACAAACCAACTACCTAAAAATAATCCAAACAACGGTCTTCCTCGTCTTACACCGACCCACACACCTCAACTCGTACCAAAGGACCCCGCCCTCCTTCAGAACCCCTCTTACCCCGTGGCAGGTCCATTGTGGGTCCATCGACGTCACGAGGTACGGACGTCACGGCTACATGTCCGTCGGAAAAGGCACAGTTGTGGACGAGTAATCCTTGACCTGGTTCTGAGGGTTTCTCGAGAGTCTACCGGACTTAAGACATAGGGACGGTTACGCTCGATCTTAAATTATTGTTGGAACTCCACTTTGAACCCGGAAAGGAGTGACGATTAGGGGGTTTGGTAGACCGAAAGGGAAAGAGACTGATTGTGAAATCACATACACAACCCCCTCCCTCCTCCGACACCCGTCTACTTCCCCTCGTTTGGCTAGACTGTAAAGAATTTCCTGTTAGGTGAGAGGAAGTCTTGGCTATCAAAGAACACCCAGGGTCTGGATTCGAACAAGAAGGGTATTGAAGGCGTAAAAGTTAACGGTGTAGGAACAACCTTCAAGAGTGGTAAGTAATTGATAACTGTCTAGACCAAGGGACAGGTCCGTAATTGATAACTGTTTGGAGGTTCAAAGTAAGAAAATTATTTTATTACAGTTTTTCTTCGTAAATGCAGGTACTCGTACTAAGACTACAAAAAAAATTTCCAATACGTAAAAGAGAAATTAAAGACTGAGTCAAATCGTGTAAAAACCTTTATCCCTCCGAAGAGGTATTTATAAACAAATAAGGACACGGGACGTTTCATTACCTTCATTAAATCATCCTTTATAAATCTTGCATTATCATATAATGATTATTTTATCTTTTGTGATCTCAACGAAGACGGAACAGCGGTGGGGTCCCTTCCTTTCTTTTGTATCATTTGGTCTACAGACAGGATACGTAACGTATCTCTTATCGCACCGACACCAGGACGACCTCCGAGTGAGACCCCGTCTACCGGTAACTTAACTTACCGCCTACCCTAGTCGACAGGATGACGTTTAACTAGAGTGAGAGTGAGAAGACTCACGACCAACCCACAGGACTTATGTGTACATCTTAATACGATGAAGTTATTTTCTCCACGGGTCATATATAAACATTCACTTCCTTAATTATGTGTGTAAAATAAAGACACATACGTCATGGTACGATTCAGTGAAGTCAGCACAGGTTGAGACACGTTGGGATGCCTGACATCGGGCGGTCCCAGGAGACAGGTACCCTAAGTGGTCCGTTTTTATGACGTTACCTAACGGTACGGGAAGAGGTCCCCTAGTCGGAGTAAAAAATGTCGGACGTATGATTCTTACCAGTGTCTTTCTACTGGGTTCAAGGTTAAAGTCATACATGTTTACTTCAAAATAACGTAGGGTTGGTATAAACAAGTAAATGGACGATAGAGACCGACGAAAACGTGATCCCGTCCCTTCAGGTTGTCCATGTCGTCTCCGGTCTACCGGACGTCTCGGGGTTTATGAACGACAGACCAGGAAATGTTTTGACAAACGACTAGAGATGGTACCTTCTATAATTTATGTTTTTTTTACTCAACCTACTTTAGACGGATCTACTTTGATGTGGAGTGTCATAAACGTTTTTATAAAGGGGTGAAGTGGGAAAGAAAATCCTCTATTAACCAACTTTTTCTTTTAACAAGATTTGAAAATAGAAAAAGTTTTCTCGGAGTATTCAAAAAAGGGTTTGTATTTTGCAATACAGGGTCATGGATGAGACGATTGAGAACACTAATATAGAACCATACCATATTACCTTCCTGTTCATTTTTCCACGGTTCAACACCTGGTATATTATCTTTCAAATTAAGTAGACTAAGAGTCAAACGGAAAACTTAGTTGCACCTTCTCCTTTACAAGGTTCTGAATGGTTCAAGGTTCTGTTCTTCCTTCTCCTCCTCAGCGTGTACATAAATCCTTGGGACTCCCGGTCAGATATCATGTCGGACGGGGTTGAACTATTATGGAACACACATGTGCATGACAAAAACAGAAAACACCATTAGTACAACAAAGTATTTGTAATCAAAAACTTTTGTATGACCATTCCTCGTGCATGACAATAAAGGTAAGGTCTTCCTTCATCAATATTTGAGACGTACATAGAGGAAGATGCCGTCATTTAGTCAAGGTCTAGGTTCTTTTACAGTAAAAAAAAAGAAGAAACGGTATGTTTTAGAGACGTACTAACCAGGTCAGACGTTATACTATATCCTAACGATGTACTCAAAATTACACTTATAAACTGATAAATGATACTGAAGGAGATACAGTGGACCGTATCACAAGTCAACGAACTAGGATGAGTACCAGTGATCTTATACTGTAGTACTTAGTTGATTAATCTATGAGGTAAGAGATTTTTGATTCAGAAACGAAAGAAAACATGTGGTGCGAGAGAGTGCAAGTCCCAGTCGTTTACTAGCGACTCAGTCGGTTATCAAAGGGTGCAGATGTCTAGGAGAGACGAAGAAGTGTGTAAACGGCAAATCTACAGGGAATTTTCTTTACACAACTTTCACTTGAAAGAAAGAAACACAGAACCAGTTTTGTGTGGTCGTCTCCTTCGGGTGTATCCAGTTAGTAACGTAGGATGGCACTGACATAAAGTCTTAAGGTCTCACGTATCCAGTCGTCTCTCCTCTCTGAAATCTTAAGGAAAGGTAGGGATGTAAATACCTTGGTCGCTGAGTCCTTCCTACTCCCCGAAGAGATTTCAGAATGTCAATGAAAATCGTTTCAATTCTCTTCTTGATAAAACGGAAAGAACGCACAAACGTAAGAGAAGGGAAACCTGGTGGAATTCATACTGAGACTATATTTATAATTTAATGTTCCTAAGTCACTTTATAGTGACAAACCGATATTTGTAACTCTGAACTAAGGTACCTATGTGTCCTCTTAAATGAGGTAATGAACTACCTCATTACCTCATTTTTTCAGTTGGAAAAACCTTATAAATAAGTTGATATTCAATTATTTCTGACTACCTTCGATATCAATATGTCTATCAAATCCTCTTTTCATTATGTCTTTGTATAAAATAGAAGTCATTATATAAACTTAACTCGGATAAGTGTAAATAATAGTCGGTGACACGAGTCGAAGAACCAAGTCTCCCGATTAACCCTCCTTAACGATGGGATTATTTCAGAAGAGACTACCGAGTCTCCCATTTCTTAGACGGACGTTCCACCCTCTGGGTCCAAGTTAGGGACCCAACCCTTCTAGGGTACCTCTTTCCTTACCGATGGGTGAGGTCCTAAGAACGGACTTCTTAAGGTACCTGTCTCCTCGGATCGTCCGATGGTAGGTACCCCAGTGTTTCTCAGACTGTACTGACTTACTGATTGTGAAAGTGAAATAATCGGATTATGTTACCTTTGAGTTGAGTCACCGAAGAGTGATAGAACTCCGAGATTTTGATCTTTCGCCTCCCGGGGCACTTGTTAACAAGGAGTAGAACTGAGAAAGTTAGGTCAATATAAGAAGTAAAAACTGACTCTAAAAGAAGAAGTAACTAAACAACTGACTAAATGGGGACGGTGGGCTATGAGGGTTCTTACTTTCGAATTCTCTTCCCCTGGAGTCGGTAGAATGACTGGCAGGATAGTGGTCGTAGATACTCTCACGGACCCGAGATCCCCCTAAAGACGTAACAGACGAGTTCGTACCTGTCAACCGGTCCATCTGATTCTTACACTCCACAACTTGACACTTTGACATTTAAGACGTCTATCCTTTCTCAGAAATATGGACTGGATCTCTCGTAACAAGACGTATGAACGGCGAACCCAAACATAATGTCCAGGTGTGGGGACGAAGGTGTCGTGGACATATACACAATATTAACAGTCAAAGGAACAGGGAGAAAGAGTGACTACTAAACTCCTCACCCTGGTTCAGGGTAAGTGGACATACAGGGTCTTCGGTTTACACCACTCGTCGTCTTACTCAGGTACTCCTACACTTACGACGAAAATCGTGTTCACGGACTCTTGTAGTGCACAAAAACAGGAAATTGTAAAGTACACCTTTCGTATTACTGACTGACGATTCATAGAAGACTACGAACAAACCTCTTTATGGACGGACGTCCTATTATGGACGACCGTTCAACCCGAGAGAAAAACAATTCTATTCGAGAAATATATCTGACAGTCACAGGTTATCTTTACATCACCCTCGGTGTATGTATTAAAATTTAAGGTTTATCTGTGTAAATTTTTAGAGAAATTTTTCACTTTAATTAAAATCATATAAAATAAATTGACTTGTATAGGTTTATAGGAGTGAAGTCGCACTTAGTTATATATTTTAATAATGACTCCATTAAGTGTAACGAAAAAAAAGTACCACAGAACTTTAGGTCACACATAAAATGTAGAGTTACACCCACGATTTAACAGCAGTCTTTATGAACTAGAAAATATTTTACTTTTCACTTTTTCCTTTAAGTGTAAAGGTTTAATGAGGTTGTGAATTTACACAAGGTTATAGACTTGACTCTTACAAAAATTTATATTTAAAGAATTAATTTAAATCTTTGAGTCAAAACGTCAGTGTGATCATGATAAAGTAATGGTTAGCGATTTATCCCGACCACCGATGACAAAACCGGTCGGGTCCAACATTTGCGACGTAAAAGTAAAAATTTTTTTAAAATACTTTCCTTAGAGTACCTGTCTCCTCGGACCGCCCGACGTCAACGTTTCTCAGTCTGTACTGACTCGTTGATTTGTTCTTGTTTCATCAGCTAAATGTCACTGCACAATTAAAGACGATACGTCGATCACTGAGTCAATGTGCGCATGAACGTATAAACAAGGCAATACCAAATGGCATATATATTGAGTGTAGTATACATACCCAATGGTACTGACATCAAGGGACACGATACGTTATCTTGGAACAAATAGGACATTTGTTCCTATTTGGAACAAATAGGATATGTATATTAACATATTTAAGAAGAATTTATTTGGAAAGAATTTACAGAAAGAAGTGAAAGTTTGTACATGGTGGAAGACGGTGGAGTCCAGTAACCTAAAACCCCGAGGAAACACCTCCAGAAACACCAGTAGACCAAGGTGAACAAAGAGGACATTCCTGGTCCGGACGTCCCTCCTTCGTTGAACAGGCCACGTTAACAAGTAGGCCCTGAAACCCACGACCGAAGAACGAGTGAGAAGGTGGTCCGTGACGGTCGAGGGAGGAAACCCACCCTGTCTCAGACCCCTGACACGGATACCCCCAAGTAAGTACGCGTAGGTCCCTAGGGGAAGAAAGACGGCCGGTCGCACACACACTACCTCTCTGGTGCCCCCTCGGTAGGGGCCGTTGGACGGGGGCGGGGGGTCCCCTCCACCGTCTTCGTCGACCGTCGAACCTGGTCGACCGACCGAGGTCCGACTCCAGTACGACCACTCAACCTGTCTGTCGGACGAGGTCCCTGCCTCCCGTTTGGTTCATGATTCTGTCTACCTTGGTTCCGGTCGCGAGTAAATAGGTTTCCACGGCGGGTGAGACTCCTCACACTTTTCCTGGTGGTCAGGGAGGCATGCTAAATCAGGACGGAAAAAAGGGGTACACAGAGTAGACTTTTACTTCTTATTGGACACCGACACTCAACTCGTAAAGGATCCCACGGAAGACAGAGAATATTGGTGACTGTCCGAGTCGCGAAAAAGAGAAAGAACACGGGGTGTAACAAGTCTCGGGCGAGTTCTAGAGAACTGTAGTAGAAATAGATCCCACGGTTTTAATTACGTCGTTGCTACCTAGGTAAAAAGAAAGACTCCCTTTTTATAAAACTGAGAGAGAATACCACTCCGACAAGACGAGAACTCTTTTGACCTCACCCACGTCGTACTTTATTAAGACTAGGGTAGTTTTGTACGTGAAACGAACAATAGTTCTCGGCCCCCGTCCCAACCCTTCCACGTCGAAGCAACCGCCGACCGTCGCAACGAGAAAAAGCAAAAAAAGGACGAGGGAAGGGGGTAAGAAATATATGATGGGTGGGAGGTGAAGAGGTGTAGTGATACAGGAAAAAAAAAAAGTTTCACGTGAAACTTTGACAACATTGAAGTTCTAGTGGTTCTCTGCCATAGTGGAGGTGTCTTTAGTTTATGTGATAAACACACAGTCGAGTCGACTCGTTACACCTCTGCGTCATATTTACTGTCGGCTCTCATCAGTTCAATAATTAACCGACTTCTTATTAGTTTTGAACAGAACCTTAGGACCGTTCCACACACGGTTTGACTCCTCTTTTGTCGAGCCCACTTTACAGGTCACATAACTAAACCAAAACGAAAGTAACCGTATAAAATCAGTGTCGCAAAACTAAGGACCTAATCTTAAATAAACCCCCATATCGGTAATAAGGCCTACGGTTTGACCTTTCACTAAAAATGAAAAAATATGATCAAAATGTGAGATTATTTCACTCCTGTTCTTCCAGAGTTACTTTGTACAGTGAAGACTAGTCTTTAGTCCTTAATTAAACTTATTCTAATTCTCCTTCCAAATTTTCCTTAGTGAATAACTATATTAAAGACATTAGTTTCCATCTGTGGTCCCTTTCTAGTCCTAAGGAACGACGGTTCACGGTCTAAAGTTTAAAGTTTGGCACGAGTAGGTCGGACGGAAGTCCACCCTCCAACTCCTTCAGATTTTGAATCCCGACATCTGTCACAGGGAAGGTAAGTCGATCCATTGAAGTGAGAGACCAAATAAGAGTTACGGACAGGACATCCCGAATAAGTTTCCTTTCTAAAGACGTCGATTATTGTAAAACTTTCTAGTCAGAAGTTGAAACAAAACTTTTCGACCACATCCTTAAGAACATGGACCTTAAACATATTTCGGCCTTATCGAAAAAAGAAGGGAACTCCCTTCAACAAGGAATCGAAAGACATCGAAGTCGTAAGGAGTCTACCCGGTGAGGTAGGGTACGTTCGGGACAAGGAATGTGGGAGTACGGTCACAGTCCCTCGTCCGGACCTCTTCGAGGGGCCACCTGGAGCGTAATGACAAACTCCATGTCGCATGAGATTACGACAAAGACGTAGAGGAAGAACGACGTCTCTGGGCGGGGAGACAACCTCTGGATGAGAATGTGGTCGACGTTTCAAAACGAACCTTCCAAACTTACTTAAACTAGTAGTGGGTCTTCTCTTGTTAGAGTACTCTGACTTCATCTTTTCAAAATATTTTGAAGTCCGTTTCTTAATTCAAAAACTTTCAAGAAAAGAACCGACAAAGTCGATGCTATTCTCGAACGAAAGATCTTAATGACAATCTTGACACTTAAATCAAACCCTCCTTGTTTACGATTACAAATACCGTTAGAACCCATTTACGGAAACGTTATTTATTTATTTATTATTTATTTACGTGGTCCTCGAACTATAGTCCCACACACGACCTATCCTTCTTTCCCTGGTTCTGAAATCACTATTATGGTAGTTTAGGATCCTGAGTGTCTCGACGGAAAGAACCGTCAAAACGATAAATTTCAAGATCAAATTTTCACCGTTTGTCTTCGGGTATAAAAGACATTTTATCTCTTTAAATTTACTCGATACAGAATCTCAAATCAAAACCACCCTGTTGCTTATTGACGTTTTAGGTGATAATTTTTTTTAGTATAATACCGCCGTATATTCAACACTGAATAAGAGTTGAAGACTTGTAAAACCCTTTCGTTTCTTAATAAGGTCTCTCTTTACACAAGTTTTTATGGACCTGCACAAAAGGATTAAAGGTAGAAACGAAAACGACTATCTCTAGTTACCCTGTCATCGAAACGGTCGGAATTTACCGTTTCAATGGGACCAGTCCACACGAATATTTTTGTAAAATTTCATCGTAATCATAGATATTTCCTTCTTCTTTTCTCTTCTAGGACCTTGGTCACCCTTTAGTCGGTCAAAAAATCGACCGATAGGAGAAGTCGAACGACTTTTATTCCTATCCTTTACAACACTTATAAGGAGTCTTCAGGTCCTACCAATTATAGTCCTCGTTCGTGTGTTTTCAAATTGAAAAATATAAAAGACGGGGTGGATAATGATAATGTTCTTTTTGAAGAAGACTATCTTTTCGTAAATAAACATAATACTTCGAGGTTTATGTCAAATAACGAAAACCTAGACTCAATGTAAAGTAGGGAACGGAAGGAGGGGCGGGGACGAAAAAACAGCCTGCTACCAAAACATCCGTCGACCCTGGAAAAGATGTTGAGAAGGAAGTACACCTATCAAAGACACCCTTTCGTTCGTACGTTCACAGTCACCCGGGAGTCTTTATAACCCGGTGCCACTACAAGTTTACCGAGTGTCACTCCGGTAGACAAAGTGAGGTGAGCATCATCCAGTGCCGGCACCAGGAGGAAACGAGAGGTAACAGAGAACGACGGGTTCCCTTCTACATTCAGGGGGACGATCCCTTCTTACTTCTTTCAAGAACCAGAGGTTTAGTCTTTATGTCACTCATCAACAACCGTCCTTGAATGTGAACCCCGAGAATTACTTCGTCCACTTGTCGTCGAGGTCCCTGGACGTTGGTTTAGGAACGTGTTGGGGAGACCTGACGTACGAAGCCGGAGGTGTGTAAGATTGTCAGTCAGGACGCTTGACTTAGGACCGCACGACGACAAGTACCCCAACGTTTCCCAACCTGTGTTGAACCGCTGACTTGGTGGTGGTGGTGGTGGTGGGGTACGTTTGAGTTTTGCGTGACTAAAGGTTTCAGTTCCTGAAAGTTATAATCTTCGTGTGCGTGATTCAGAAAAGTGACTTCGTAGTAGAAAAAAGGGGGACGAGTAAATGAACCCCTTAAATTCCAAAGAGTGACCCCGGATCTTACCAAGTCCAGGTCTGACTGTAAAGTCGGTACAAAACCGGTGGTACACGACACATATACTTACTGAGGACTGAATAATTTAAAGAAGGTCACGCACGTAGGATCGTCTTCTATCGGGTCGTCCGGAACTCGGGAAGACGACGAAGTGAAGTGGAGTACTTATAAGTCTTCGACGTCAGTAACTCCTGAGTCCACCGTTTTTATCATTCCACTAACTTCGCGTGTACTTGCGGCTCAGGTGTAAAGACGCTGAGCCTCGGGGACTGACGTCGCGTCTAAAAGACACTGGGGGCCTGGAGTCCTCCCCTCTCAGGACCCCTTGGGGAGACTTAGTCCGTAGACAAGGGATGTGGTTGTACGAGTACCGGACGACATACTACACAACATTAGTCGTACAACAAAAATTTTCTGTTGTCCGGGAAGACACTTAGGAGGGGGTGTTTTACGTAAATCCGACTATCAACTCGTATTTCCGGAGTCACACCTCTACTCGTTACGGACGTAACAAAAGGGGTAGTACGTCAGTCCTAGAGGTGTCGTTTTAGCTCACAGAAAACATTTTAGAATAAAATATATAAAACAGTGGTAGTCGTCAATGTGACCTCATCCTTGGCGAGGTAAGAGAATGCCCAATTTAAGACGAGACACTTCTGGATCACCACCACATATTTAACGTCGGGACGGAGAAAAGGCTTCCGAAGATTTTATCCAAAAGTCTTAATCACGACCTAAAAACGAGGACGTACACGCCACTGAGAACTAAAAAAGGGAAGTCTCTTCGTAGGAAACGTCGTAAGGGGGAAGGCTCCTTAGTGAATCTGTGAAGGTCGACCACCGTCCCCTATGTCGGTATTATGTCGAAGGACACAGGGTCGACAGAAAAAGTGATGCCATTTACGAAATGCTACCGACGTGAGAGCACATTTCCAAGTCCATGTCCCTCCACATCCTACTTCAGACCTTTGGTAGCAACCCCAAAAATTTCGAAGCCGAAGAGGTCGTAGAACCGTAAAACTTACAGAAGGCCGAACCTCAGGTTCCAAAGAGAGGTCACTAACCTTACGACGACCTTCGGACTAATTTCCACGGACTCCTATAGTGGAAGATGGTCCTTCGGGACGCACGAACTCTCCCAGGAAAAGTTACGTAATACCGAGTACGCCGGAGGGTTAATTTCTTTTGGGCCCTAAATCTTTAGTTACGACTTCTTCTCTGTCTCTTTTTTTCCTTTGTGGCGTTTGCCAGGGCCCTAGCCTTCTTTTTCCATCGATACATACGGTCACGTATCTAGAACGGACCTAGGAAATACAAAATAAGAGGAGAACCGTAGACACTCTTCGTAAGCCCCGACAAAAATGTACGCCACATCTCACATTTAACCCACACATTCAACCCACACATTTAACCCTTGTCTACTATCTTTGGGACACGATCTGGTGCCCACATCCCACCCGTTCCGTCCCTTCTAAAATAGGGTACACCCCCCTAACGTCACGACTACGCCTTCCGAACGGGAAATGTATCCGTACCCGTACGAAGGTACTGTACCTTTCCACAACGTTCCCTCAAGTTTCATCAAAGAAAGGTCGGGCCAGTTCCAATTTACGTGACGCCACTCAATCTTAACTCCCTCTCTGGCCTCTTCGTCGGAAACATGAAGAAGGTCAAGACAGAGTACCTTTTCCTCGAAAACACGATCTTGACACAGTGTACACACGTAAAAGTCCGTCTAGACACTGGAATTTCTGCATTGTCATTTCAGTAAAGGACGAAACGAAAAAACCAAGGGAGAAAGGAAGACTGAGAGTCAAGGTATTCCATGAAGGATCCATCCAACACGTTACCTTTATTCGACGACCTTTATTGAAAAGAAAACAATTTATGACGACTTTCGTGTCTCCAAACAGAAAGAGATGACCGACTCTCACTAATAGGACTTACGTCCTTAAGGGTACTATTCCGTCGCTGAAGTCGTGACTAACGAAATCTAGGCTCGTACCCGTAACTAGTAGGGGATGACTATGAGATTACGTCCCCTCGTTTATCCTCCTTATAAGACCCAGTGACCACAAATCAATGTCGGACTCTCACGAATGGAAACCCCCCGACACGGGAATTTATACTTAGGATCTATGGCTAAACCTCTCACTCCGGGCTTTAGTGAAAAGAAGGTACTGTCAAGTATTTTTAACTGATGTTGAGACACTAGACTTATACCTTCAGTCCAGTATTTCGTAAAAATACAGAGAAACACTCTTAAGGGTTCCCTTTCTAGGAGAATTAAACGAGAATCGTCACTACGTGCACGGAACGTTTACTGTACGTCTAAAGTAGGTGGTGTACATGGAAGGAAGTTCTCACTAGTACTTATAAAAGTCCCGGAAACGACAAAAGAAGGTTCACTTCCAGATCTCTTTGGAGAATACGGAAAACAATGGCCGTCTGAAAGACTCTGACTCAAGTCTCTCAACGCCACCAAGACGGTGTACTGTAATTTATATCCACAAAGGACGAAGTCCCAAGAGCGTTTTTTTTGAAGAACTTGTATAAAAGTGTCGTCATGTCTGAATTCAATCCTTTAAAAGTCGTCCACATAAAGTTTCGGAGTGTGTCGTCTCAACAATGCTTTAACGGAACAAAATGATCCAAGACCAGATTAAAACACTTTCAATCCAAACAGACACCCAACCAGTGATATGAAACTGGAGAGATACGAGTAGGGGGAGGAGGTGGGGGTGCTGTACTATTTGACCGAAGATTCTTTGTGTCCCTGTCCTTGTATTTAAACATATTTCTACATCAAAGGAGTAATTACAGCTATAAGACACATTCTGAATGACCGGTTCGGTCCAAATACCTGTCGGCACAGGACCCCCTCGTCGCTGTCCAGACGACAGGAACACGGGCCAGGGGACAAACTGAGCTTTCGTTTTATTCCTTCCCCACTCGGTTTCCCTCAAAGACCCGAGTGACTCGACTTCGTTTACGAAACACCTAGTTTTACGAATCATGTTGTCTCAGACAGGTTACATTTAGAGAATCGTTGGTCTTCCCTTGTACCTCTTTATAGTCATAGCGATAACAGTTGCACGCCCGTCTAAATTTACAAAACAAGAGTCCCGTGAGTGTCTCCTCTAGGTCGTTCCCCGAGTACCTATTGTGAAGGTAACAATAACACGAAAAATTAAGTATTGTGTCATATCATATATATAAGGGGTAGTTTCCATATACATAGTGTCTTCTAAATTATAAGTATCGGTTTACTAACGTACCTGGTGAAGATACACGTTTCAATTCCAATTTACTGAAACTTCTGTACGAGACATAGAGGAAGGTACTGGGTCACATACAATGTGAATAAAAGATGTTTCATTTAACAAAGTTGAAACTTAAAGAAAAAAGGATGGAAAAGGATTTTAGGATTAATTCCAAAGACCCGATAAAATATAAAATGAGGTACAACATCAGGGGACAGTTAACTTTTCGACGAAACTTTATTAAACCTCCCCCATGTAAGGACCGCCAGGTCACGAATTCTGATGTGTGAAAAGTGACTGTGAAAGTGACGTCCCCTCACATCCAAGATAGAGACCAGTCCCTTGATCCTAGGGTGTACGACACGTCACTCTGGCTTTTTTTCAATTGTGACGTAAACGTAAAATACTTTTTTACACATATATGTGTGTGTGTGTGTATATATCATCCAATAATACCCTGAGTAAGAGTAAGTATACGTCTTTATAGGAGATCCTATAAAATTAATGTTTTTCCTTATCACTTGTGAGAGTATTTTAGAGTTTTATGTTTTCCTTTAGAATTCTCATAGATCAAATATTTTGTTCCCTAAACTAAGTACCAAGGGGAAGTTAAGTCCAAACTCGTTCGGGTTCTACTTGAAAAGAACTAATATACTGTGTCTTAGTATGACATACCCTATAATGATTCATAATATGAGTTTAGTATTATACGTACATTTTAATTATATCCTAAGTGTCAAGTCAAAAAATTTGGGGTACTCGACGTGTAAACCAGAGAAAACTTATAACTATTGGCACTTATTGACTAATGGTGTCTTGGTGGACCCTTCGGGGATACTTATTCATCCTTTGAAGATCCTTAAATACTAATCAACTTAAAATCATTACTACATAAAATAAGAACCGTGTTGTTGAAAGTACAGTTCATTTTCTTTTAGAAGGACAAACAATTTTTTTCTTTAAGTGGAACTACTTACTTGTGAATGAATTAGGAAAATAGTGGACTGAAATTCCTTTTTTTCAAAGTCACTCATAGATTACATTTTCAAAGAATGGGAGTAAAGGGTAACGAGAAGGGACTAGACAAAAAACCGAAGTGAGAGGAAAGAGAGGACTACCCGAATCCAACCGTCGTTCATCCTCCGGACGGTTTCCATCTGTCACTGACACCCACCCAATCATAACCTAGGCACGGGAATGATTCGTGGAACGTCCCTCCTTGAGACATAGAGGACGTAAGCCGTCCGAGGAACCGGGCGTCAACAACCAGACCTCTCGCAGGGTCGGTGGAACTTGGGTGTTCTCAATCTTTAGGGTTTACGAGAAGTCGGGGTATGGTAGGAACAACGGCGACCGGAGACCACGACATAATGGGTGCACTAAACGGGAAAGAGGTGTAATATAATAATTTAATATTTTATGTAAAGTCATCACTCCTTATAATCATAGTTTGGAACTAAATAAGTTATAAAAATACATTAAACATACATAAATGATGTAGGACAGTTTTTTTTTTTTTTTCTTTGTTCGAAACTCCACTGGGTACCTTTAAATATGAATTTTTTTCCTGTGATACCTTAAAGAAAGAGAAAGAGAGAGAGAGACACTTACTGTTTCCTTATTAGTCAGTTAATTAAGACACTAATAACTACAGTTTGAGTATGTCGATAAGGTCACCGTCTCGTCCTTACTTACTTATAAGTAACGAAATAAAAACGTAAGTACGTGAGCAAGTCGTTTATAAACTTATTGAAGACCGTAATCCGTAATATAAGACACAACCTCTATTTCGATCTACTCCGTGTCACCGTTGTCATGTAACACAACATGACACGAAGGACCGTGTTCCTCCTTCTTCTATTCTCGTGGCAATTTGTGGGATGTTTCTTCCTCGGGGTCGTTCTGGGCGGGGGGCGTGGTCAAGTTGAGCTTACCCGAGTGCCTTCCAAGAACCGCACCGATTCGGAACCTCCTCAGCCGCTCTATCTGTTTCTCTTCCTGTCCTTAGGGTCCGGTTGTCCCGAAGTGCATACTCTCTGTAAGTCGACACACCCTCTGTTTATCGTAAAACCTCTTTTCCCCTGTACTCCTATACCGTCCTTTTTTACCGACATTTTTATCAGTCCCCGGTCCAATGCTTCCAGAAACACACGACAAAATGCCTCGACCTGTGATTGGGGACGAGTTTCCTCTCTCCCTGGACTTACCAAAATCCCCACTGCCATTTCTCTCCTCCGACTTCTCGAAAGACCCAACTCTTGGTAGGAAGTTCGTAGTTACGACACCCGTAGTCGGCCTTCTCGGTAGTCCTTCGTGGTCACCACTACTCCGTCCGCACTCTCTACGACTCCCAGACTCGGTGCCGTCTCTACTACGACTACCTCTTCCCCCACAACGTATGTTCTCTATAAATCTCCTTCTGAGTTGTCTTGAACCGTCACCTGACATACATCCTACACTCTCCCTCTCTAACCTAAGATCCCATTGACGGTTCAAAGACCGAACTTCGCCTTCTACTTCTTAATTTAAAGGACCTAGGCAAAGAAAAGAGGGGCCTGTAAAGAACTGGAGAATATTTCACGTGGTCTATCCCAAAATTTAATGGAAAAAGTCCACCTCCGAGTAAATAAGAAGTGTTGTTTGGAGACTCTTTCATAAAGATAATAAAGGTAGAAGGTCTACTCTGTTGACTCCGTACTCGGAAGCCCGACAACGGAGTCTCAAGGGTGTGATTAATCACTGTCTAGGTTCTAAGGTTAAACTCATCGGATTGAGAGATCGAACAAAAGAATTGATGATGTGCTACGTTACATACATCAATTATAAAAGTGTCGATGTGTAGTTTCACCCGAACTAAGTCTCTGAGAAGATGTACTATTCGATAAAAGATTTGTAGACCTTGGAACTTATTATTCGAAATATAGAGACTCATGAGGTGACAACATCAGACAAAGAGAATGGGAGACGTTATCTAAAATTACAAAATGGAATTCTTACAGAAAGAAAAATTAAAACTTTTTACTTCACTTTTTAACGTTTATGGTATTGTAGTTTAGGAGTTTCTGTACGCAGACATTATTATCGTGTCGTCACAGAATCCACGGACACCATATGGTCTGTTAGACTTCTCACAAAAGATACCTAATAAAGAAAAAAAAAAAAAGAGTGTCGAAACGATACTCCGTCCATAATAAAAGTAGGGTTAAAAAGTATCGATTTTGGCTCCGAATTACTCTGATTTATTGAACGGACTCCAGTATTTGGATCATTGACCTCCCGGATGTGAATTTGAACCCAGTATCCTGAAACCTGAGACAGTCGGACGCAAATAACATTATCTTGAGATCGCAACAGAAAATCCAATTCCGTTAAATTCCTAAACTCTTCTCGAAAGTCCCCTGGACTAGAGAACGGTATCTTCACACTACGAAGGTCTGTAAAATGTCTGAGAGGACATAGACCAATAGACCCATGGACACTGTGGGCACTACATTCTCCGGTCCGTCCTCCGAAATTGAAGTCGCGGACGTGAAACCCCTGCTCCTGACACACCTGAGAATTCTCTGTTTCCCTTGGACCAGACCCAAGACGAGACGGCTCAGGTATCAGGGGTCTGGAGATCCCTCGGACCAAAGCGAGAGTTGTATGAACTATAGGACGAGACTTTAATTAATACATAAATATACACACAGAGTGGGTTCTTTGATACTCGAGGACCTCCCGTCTCCACCACAGTATGAGTGGATGATGGTTTGACCCCGAAAGTCTCATCCTCCTACCTCTTCTCCCAACCACTTTCTCTCCCTCTTTCCACCGCCGACCTACCTGCCTACCCACCTACTCTCCGGCATAGTACGAATCTTTGTCTGATATCTCATTCTGACTCAAGTCCCCGACCGCGACCGCGAATCGACGACACAGGAACCCCTAAATAAATTAGAAATCTACGAAACCAGAGAAGTTGACGTTTTACTTATGTCATTATCAACGGTGTCTCCACATTATTATACAGTTACTGAAGCATAACCTTGTCACGAACCGTATTGCAATTGTCGGTATCTCACCATCAACCACCACCAGGATAACTTGTCTTCTTACCTAATAAATGTGGGACTCGGAAGTTCTCCCTAACACGGTCACTCAGTCGAGTGATATCGCCCCGTCCCTCAGAAGGATCCTCGTACAGACCGGCGACGGAAAAGAGATGAGAAGACGTAAACCTTTTCCTACCTACCTTCTTCCGACTCGACCGAGTATCCTTTCCGACATTTGGAAACAGAAACCAACACGGTCTCCAAATCTTTGTCCTTCCGTTAAGTTATTCTGAACAGTCGACTAACCAAGAGACATTAGACAATGCTAATACCATGTGAAAAAAGAGCTATTTCAGTAGACAAATAAATTCTTTTGTGAATCATCGAGAATTAGTTAATGGAAAAATTGGTTAGGTTCTAGTACAGTCCCTATTTAATACGTAAATAATTACAGACTTATCATCAAAATTTCAAAAGTAATAGTTTCTATTCCACAGGTATACACACACCTAAATAGAGACCCGAAAGATAAAACAAGGTAACTAGATATACAGACAGAAACACGGTCATGGTATGACAGAACTACTGACACCGAAACATCATCTCGGACTTCAGTCCGTTCAACTAAGGAGGTCAAGGTAAGAAGAAAGAGTTCTAACGAAACCGATAAGCTCCAAAAAACATAAAGGTATGTTTAGAACTTTAATAAACAAGATCAAGACACTTTTTACACCGACCATCGAACTATCCCTAACGTAACTTAAACATTTAACGAAACCCATCATATGAGTAAAAGTGATATAACTAAGAAGGCTAGGTACTTGTACCATATAAAGAGGTAGATAATCACAGGAGAAACTAAAGAAAGTAGTCACAAAATATCAAAAGATATATATCCAGAAATCAAAGAAATCCATCTATATAAGGATTCATAAAATAAGAAAAGCAACGTTACCACTTACCTTAACAAAGGAATTAAAGAAAAAGATGAAAGAGTAATANTCTCCCTCTCCCACCCTACTAAACCCTCTTACCCTTAAGATTGTACATATGACAGTACATTCTTAACTTAGCGGTCAGGTACAGACTACATCCCACGTCGTACGAACCCCGACCACGTACCCCTACTGGGTCTCTCTACAACACCCCTCCCTCCACCCTCCCCCCAAGTACAAACCCTTGCGTACATTCTTAATTTCTAAAATTTTAAATTTTTTTTTATTTTTTAATTTTTTTTTATTTTTTTTTATTTCAAAAGTAATCAAAAAAATTTAACTAAATAAAAAATTAACTTCCTATTAACGAATTGCGTAAAATAACAAAAGACAGTTTGTAGTTGTACTTAGTCGGTGTCCATATGTGTACAGGCAAGGGAGAACTTGGAGGGAGGGTAGAGGGCGGGGTAGGGTGGGGAGATCCAACTATGTCTCGGGGACAAAGTCAAAGGACTCTGTATTGTCGTTTAAGGGCAACCGATAGACAAAATGTATACCACTACATTCAAAGGGACACCGAGAGAGGTATGTGGAGTGGGAGAGGACGGGAGAGGGGTACAGGTATTCAGATAAGAGAGACAAAGAGGTAACGACGAGACGTTTATTTAAATAGTCAAGGTAGAAAGATTTAAGGTATGGATACACAAATCATACTGTATAAATAGGAAGAGTAAGACTGAATGAAGTGAGACATATCCGAGATCCAAGTAAGTGGAGTAATCTTGATTGAGTTTACGTAAAGAAAAATGCTGACTCATTATAAGGTGACATACATATACATACATACATACACATATATATATATATATATATATATATATATGGTGTTGAAGAAATAGGTAAGTAGACAGCTACCTGCAGATCCAACGAAGGTACAAGATCGAGAACATTTATCACGACGTCACTTGTAACCCCATGTACACAGGAAAAGTTAAAACCAAAGGAATCTCATATGTGGATCCTCACCCGAACGACCCAGTATACCACTAAAACAAGGACCACAAATTTCCTTAGAGGTATGGCAGAAGGTATCGCCGAGATAGTTAAATGTAGGGGTGGTCGTCACGCACGCTCTCCCAAGGGAAAAGAGATTTCGAAAACAGCCAGACAGTGGCCGTATTCCGTCGTCAATTTGACAGAGAAGCAATGAGGACTCCGAGAACTAGAAAAGACAGAAAATTAAAAGGAAACCGTGGTATTAGTTAATAAGACACACACAAAATAACTTAGAGTTAGACCTTTTCACGATTGAAACGTATCCATACGAACTCCTCTTTCCTAAACCGTCACAAAATTCAAGAAATGTCAATATTCTTATCAAATGTAATTACCATAGTGTAGAGTGGACGAAGAGACGAGTAAATTATGTTTACGTAACGCGTGGAGGCAACACGGATATACCCTCTAACTATTCCCACCTTAACATCTAAGTAGATGAACGGCAGAGACACAAAGAGGAACACTGGAATGTGCCCATCCCCACTTCCTGACTTAATATTTTACTCATAAAGAATAACCCGGAGGTTATAAGACTCACTGAAAATGTAAGGAGTAGAATAAACTAAAACACAGTTGTGATACGGTATTACAATAGAGGTACATGTCTCCATAATCGGATTCGAATTCAAAACAATACATTGAACGGAGTAAATGTCTTTATCGACCCGAATACTGGTTCCAGAGAAACCGATATTCAGGGAAAGAACCCGGTAGACTTGGAGAGGTCCTCTCTAAAAAATTTCCCTCCAAGAATGATTATCCGTAGATATCACTTAAGAATACAGCTCTCTTTTTAACAGTGGAAACTTTACACTTCTCAATTTAATAAATCATTAGTTCTAAAACTATTTAAGTAGTAAATGTAAATTGACGTTTTAGATTTATAACATATTTCAATGAATTCAATGGCATTAAGTTGTAAATTTTTTTTAAAATTTCTTATTAAGTCAGTGACTTTTTTGATTTAGTAAGCAAATATAAATAACTGACTACTTATCCAATGAATAACTTTCTCTTACAGATTTATGTTACAGTGTGACAGTCAATGTATTAGGTTTGAAAGAATATCTCTAAAAGGATATCTTTCCATTGTAAACCTTTGATCATTCGACAATAATAAAATGGGTTTAACCACAAAGATCAAACATGTTCAATTTTCACCTTCTCAACTTTCGTTTCGTCACCTTTAGTTCGAACTTAGAAAATGTATATTTAATCTAAAAGGACCGCAAATAGGGTAAGTGGGTTCTAATACGAAAGGACTTGACCATCACCACAGTACTTGATCTTGTCAGGTAGTGATAGTTTATATCCTCGACGGATATTTTACACATCTAAAGTTAAGTCTAAATCAACCAAGGTCACTTAGTAAAGAGTCAGTATCCACCGGAAGGTGAATAATCCTAGTACAGTAGTCAAGACAAAAGTAAATCCACTTTGGGTAATCTTACCCAGCCTATCTCTGATTACAAGTGTAGACGGTCAAAACACCGAAAAGAAAGCCGTCGTGTTTTCGGTTGATCGTAGTGACGACATACTCTTCCTACACACGAGACGCACCTTTTCTTTATCCTCCCTCTTGGACCGGTCTCTCCCAACCTACCTTCCGTCGGGTTCTAAAAGATCACTGACCTTCAGTCGCCGTGTCTGTGTAAATATTAAATGTACATCTCGGGGATTCTGGGAACACTACAATTATACTCGTCGTAATAAAATAGTATTACTTTATTTTAAAACATTCTTCAGATATGTCACCTTCTCCATTTGTCTACCAGTCAAAACAAATCATCTCCTAATTTTCGTACTTATTTCATCCGTTCGTCATTCCTCTTTCCACACCCTTTCCCGACTCATAAATAATGTCAAGTACCAAGACCTTTCTTATCCGAAACCCCGAGCCACACTCAAGTATACCGTCGGTATCGACACACCGGAATTTGATTTAAAGAAACCCGGAGCCAGAGGTGTAACCAGTTTGTCCCGATAATTAGGAAAAGAAGTGCGTACGTACGAGTCAAAGCAGGCTGAGAAAGGTTGGGGTACTGACATTGGGTGGTCCAAGGAGACAGGTACCCTAAAGGGTCCGTTCTTATGACCTCCCCCAGCGGTAAAGGAAGAGGTCCCCTAGAAGGGCTGGGTCCCTAGATTGGGTGCAGAGGATGTGACCGTCCGTCTAAGAAATGTTGACTCGGTGTACCCTTCGGGAAATGAACTTATGCATAACAATTCTCATCTTTATGACACTTACGTAAAACGGTCCAAGGACCGTATTTCCCTCGGGAATGCTCCCGAAGGTCGAAGGGAATGTCACACCCGAGGGTTTACATTAGTTCACTGACATCGGTTCTTCCCCCGTCTCCTTGACTCTTTTTTTTTTTTTTTTCCCTTACAAGACTTCTTCCAAATGTGGGTCCTTTATAAGTTTAGGAAACTACTTACTTTAAAATGAGTATCCAAACGCAGGAGTTTGTTGGTAAACTCAGGAAATCAAGTTGGGAAGCGTTTGAAAAGACATGAGAGTCCCTTAAATGTAGACGGTAAGACTCTTTCAGAGAGTTTCTGAAAATACAATTTATATAAAGAGGTAGTAATTGTGACAATGATTAATCGAAAAGAGTCATCAATGTACTATCGGATCTTCTGTAATTTCTTTCGTATTCTTGGTATACATGTCTATCTCTCCATAGTAAGAAAAATTGTAAGAAAATTGTTTACTTGAACTAAAATGTCTAATCCTATACTTATAACTTTGTAAATATCTCCTTTTCATGAATAAACTCGATCACTTTGTTAGAAGTCACCTCCCAAATATGTGATATCAATGACTCTTCTTTGTTCTACAGTGGACACGTCATACAGACACTCTCTGTATAAGATATAAGTAGTAGGGGAGACCCCTCGTACCGGAAATTTCTGGACAAAGATGTCAACGCCCTACCAGCCCCCGACTTCCCTCTCCCTTAGTAGCCCGGTCACACCTCGACAGCGGAAAACATGGACCAAAGTCTTGGGTACCACCGGACACCTGATGGAAGGAAATGGTCGTACAGGGGAAGAGGGGCGAAAGAAGTCGACGGTGACCCCTCCCGGGGATGGTAAAAGTCAATCTAAAAGTTAGTCCATGAGGTGGGACCTGGATTGACCGAGTCAAGTCATAGACTGTGAATCCTAACAGTCACACAAATCTGTCGAAGTAAGTGGGATTTGGTTTATCTTTTTTTTTGGTGGTTGGACTTTGGACCGTAAAAACAGTGTCCGAGATACACTACAAACAAATCGACACCACCCAGAAACAGCGTCGGACACCCCAGAGGTCAACACCGTACACCCTAGATCAAGGGACTGGCCCCTAACTTGGTCGTGACCCTCGAACCTCAGAATCGATGACTTGGTGGTCCCTTTAGGGTACACTAAAAGGTGAAAAGTTTCTCCTGTCATATCACTCTATGGGTTATCGTTTCATATACCCTGTAGTAAATGGGAAAGAAAGTAAATGACTCGATATATTAAGTAACCCCTTAATGTCACCCGACCCGTGAGATAGGTCACGACACTCATAGCACAACTTAGGAATATGTACCTGCCATAATAGGAGTAAGAGACACAATTCCCTTAATTGTGAGCCTTTCAAAGACGTTCGGGTCCCAGTGTGTGAATCGTTCACATGTCGATCTCAAGTTTGGGTCTAGTCGAACTATCGGTCCGGACACGACTAAGGGACTAAGGAGTGCGGAGTAAGGGTGGGTAACTCTTGTGTCAAAAAGGTCTTATAACCCGAGGTACTTTAGTAAGAAAGGACCTGGGACCTTCCGGGACGACCCTAAAGACGGGGATTTTTTAAGGATGATTCTACGAAGAGTATTAGCTCGGTGGGGGTCACTTTCTTTTCATGTGTCACGCCGTACCTCCCATCCTTCCACTATTATGACCTACAGTATTTAGTTAAATGAAGTTCGGTGAAAGTGAAATGTGCAATTGAACTTTATGTAGGATGGAATTGTTCTAGTATTAGTATAATTACCATTTTATTTCTTTATACTTATATTGATTAAAGGTTTACAACCTTCAAAGGTTTAAAAGGTTCTATTCACCACTTTATTAAAACACAACCGATTAAAGAACCCAAAACTTTAGTCACGTAACGACACACAAACGGGTACGGGGGGTAGAGTATGAATGTTAAAAAATACTCTTTTGACATCTTCTTCCACTAAAATATTATTTGTCGAGTGAGTCCCGGAGTTTTGTCTGTTTAAAAGTCTTGGATCCAATTTTCAATTTTATACTAAACATCATACCATTCTTTAATTGTGGTGGTAGTTTTCACATGAAGTCGACTACTGTATCTGTTTTATAATCTTAGGCTCAGTGGTAGTCGAAACGGACTAAGAAAACAGAAGTAGTTCTATCTTCTCTAGAATCCGAAGTACTTCTCTATGAGGAAAAAGAGGGAACCATTATTCTCGTTCCTCATTTTTAGAAATTAAACCCTTTCCCTCAACAATTTTTAACCTCAGAGGTTTTTAAAGTAATAAATCTTATCTACTAAAACCCAAGAGGATCCGTCGGAGTCACACTTAGTTGTCCTTTAAGTGGTCGTCTTCAATCTCAGGTAAATATCGTTTTATTAGCCATCTACGGTTTCCGAAAATATAGAGACGATTATAAATGTACTTGGGAGATTTGATCGACCGAAATAAGAGTAAAACGTCTAGTCCTGGTACACCGAGTCTGTAATTTAAATAGTCAACAACAATAAGTCATCGATTTTAAGATAGGATGAGAAAACGGTGGGGTATCTGACATCGGGAGGTTCGAGGAGACAGGTACCTTAAAAGGTCCGTTCTTATGACCTCACCCAACGGTAAGAGGAAGAGGTCCCCTAGAAGGACTGGGTCCCTAACTTGGACACAGAGGACGTAAACGTCCACCTAAGAAATGGCAGACTCGGTGGTCCGTTCGGGCTTAAATAATCATTGTCTCGTTTTTTCCTCTCTGTCTTCAACTCGGGTACCAACAGTCTGAGGATTCGAAAAAGGGTGGGTATGAAGTGACAAGACGAATGTCTAATAAGTACCTAGTACATTAAAAGAACGTAAACCCCTTTAGAAAATGAAGGTAAAAAGTAATAAAATAAAAGATTAGTCAAAGATTTAGTGCAAATACGGAGGGGTAGTGGTCACAATAGTAAGTAATTAACATACACTATTTACGGTCTATTCTTCACGAATAATTTATTGCTACGTACCGAATTCGGACACAAAAATGGAACTTTATAATGTACCCCTGACATTCATGATAACGTTTCGTGTCGTTAAAACTTAGTCCATGTTTTTCTCGTATTAACTGTAACCGTGGTGCCTAAATGTCATCAGGTCCCTTTGTTGGTGTAAACAGGCTCGGGATTGGAACTCAAGACGTAAACTAAAAGATAATCATTTAGGAGTTTTACAGGTCAGAGTATTAAGGGTCCATGTAACGACGATGGACTGGCGAAGTCCCATTTCCTCTCTCCTGTACGATCTTCCAAAAACTGCAGTGACATGGGATATGACGGGTGACGAGGGTGGGAGAGAACATCTCTGGACGACAGGGGATTAAGTCATTGTAGTACTTATATAAATGAATCGAGACAGTTGTGAGTTTTATGTGAACGGACGGGAATTCATGGTCCTTCTATGGGTATAACTACAAATTTTTACGACTTTCGTTACTTAAAGAAAGGAAACTTCTTGCCGGTAATGATTGCTAGGGAAGAGATGATAAGGAGAAGTCGTCCGTAACGAGAAATGGTAGATTTTTATTTGTCTAAGTAATACGTACAAATAAGGTAGATGTAAACAAGGTTTACCTTAATTCCATAATTACGACCATTAAGTTCGTACACTTCGGACGTGTAAGTGAACAGAAGTAATCACACCAGTAGGAGGAGTAAAGGTCAGACACTAAGTAAAGTTTTCCAAACCCAACATGGGGCAGAATCGTCTGTAACCTAGAAACTTCCACTGGTACATATGTAACTTTCAGACAAAAGGGACCACTGACACAAAAGGAACGGATTGCACTCGGAGCCATCACGAAAGAGTGTCTGTAAGCCGCACCAGTTTTGTGGGCCCGACAGAGAACGAGGTTGACACACACTCAGTGTCTAAGGGAGAAAAAGGGGGACTCGTGAAGTACCCTCTCGGACTGATCAGAAGTAAACTAAAATGTATTGTACAAAATCACCTAAAAGATACCTGATTCTAATTTTATTAGTACATCGGGAGGTAAACCGTAGACTATAGTGCCAAAAAACAAAAGACCACCTAATCAGTCCTAAAACAACCGTCACAGCCCCCCCTCCCACAGGAATCCACGTAAACCGTAAGAGCCGAAACTGGACGAAAGGATCTCGAGGTAAAGTCAAAATCGCCTTGGATTTAATAATTATGCCCGGCACGACACACGGGTATTACGATTTAGGACGAAGAGAAAAAAAATATTTCACGACAACCCTTAGAGACTTTAGTGTCTATTTTACTAAAAACTTGAAGACACCTTTCGAGTCTACCCAGATCAGTACTCGACACCTCAGTGTACCCGAACCTAAACTCAGAATTTGTAGACACGAGAGAAGGTATTATTGTGGATAACGTCTCTCCCCAATACTTCTGTTCTGATTTAACTAGTACTTAATAGACCGAGTCTCTTCACTAGGTTACTTAGAATTAAGGAGGATGAAGGGATGAAGAAAGGAGAAAGGGACTAGGCGAACCTCCTTTACTCTTAGAACAAGATACGACTCACAGGAATTCACTCTCAACAATCAATTTTACCCCCTTACGTTCGAACTATTTGAATTACTATCTCGTCTCCCACTTTTTACTTCTCGTATACACTTACAGCTCTTTTTATCCATAAATATATGTTGTATTAACATTGAAATTGTAAATGCGGAGAATGTATATAAGAGAGATGTACATGTACAAAGTACAACTTCAGCGAGTCAGTACTTACTGAGACGTTTAGGTACCCGACATATTAGGTACCTTAAGAGGTCCGGTCCTATGACCCAACCCATCGGTAAGAAAAGGTCCCATAGAAGGGTTGGGTCCCTAGTTTGGGTCCAGAGGACGTAGCGTCCGTCTCAAAAGTGGTCGGTGGTCCCTTCGGGTAAACAAAGTATGCACACACACGCGCGTGCGCGTGCATAAGGCATCCATCTATCTGAGGTGTCTCTAATAAATTTGGGCCTCGGTATAAAGCAAGTAAAGGTAATCCTTCTTTACACCGAACGTCACTCTCGTAACTGCGACCAGACCTTCCACTACATCCCTCGTCCTGGGACCCCAGAAGACCTCCACGTCCCGAAAAGGTTCCCGTGGCGTGGGGGTTACGCCCGTACAGACAGGACGCACGACCCGAGAGGTCGGGAAAAGGGACCCAACCGGAAGTATCCAAATGAAAACGAAAGGGTCATTTCCAGAGTGGGATCGAGGGCCTCACTTTAGGTGAACCTCCTTTGGATAGTCACGTTCAAGTCAAAATCTCTGAGAGGAGATTCACGGATTTTCTGGTAGAGACTATGAGCAAAGGGTCCCAGTTACTTACTTTGTATCCGTTCGGTGTCTGTCTGTCCCACAGAACGACTTATAACAGCATAAGTTATATCAGAGGTTAGCGTCTTCTGAAAAATCTTCCGGAAACCATTATAAATTATTGACAACACGGTGAAAAGCGAGGACGACCCACTGAACAGTAAAGGATCCTGTAGGACACTCAGGAGAATGAATCCACAAGAGTGGTGCATTTAGTGACGACAGGTAGTATGTGCGTCGTAAGGCGTGTCCCACCGGTTGTAGTGGGACTCTCGCAATGACACTAAATCACACGGGAAAACTTTACAGAAGGGTTATATAAAGATGCGCAAAGATGAAAGGGCAGAGGGAGAGGGAAGAGAAAGAAAGCAAGAGAAGGGAGAAAGGGAAGGAGGATGGTCTTAATTACTTTTACTCTATTATGACCATAGAGGATAAAACACTGGAGTAAAAAAGGAGTGACTTTTAATGTTATACCTGTACACAAGCATAGTATGTATACCAAGTCATTCCGAAAGTCACCTGGATACATTGTAAAATGAACTACCTACACGGTTTAACATAAGTTGATTAGGGAATAAAATGTACAACTCAAGTAAAGTTAAAAACAATAATACTTTTTACTGTATTTCCTTTCATCTCGAAGTAGAAAAAGACTTTGGTGTCACAAGAACAAAAGCCGAGACTAATAAAGACGACCAAGGAGGTAAGTTCCAGGAGACAAGAGTTCGGTCTCGGTCGTAGACGTTACAGTAAAAGGTGTCTAGGAGATCAACTCGGATCAAGACCAGTCTTGCTGAGATGGAAAGGGGAAAGGGTCTCTTATGGGGAGGAAAGGGTAGCGTCCGGAATCACAACGAGTCGGATACAGAGGAAGGCGGAAAAGGGAAGGTTGAAAATCCCGAGTCGAAGTTCGGAGGGAAGAAGGACCCTGTGTCCAAATGGTCGACCTTCAGTAAAGAAACGAGAATTACTAATGTCAAGAACCCTTTGGATTCTATGAGAGGTACTTTAATCAGAAAACATATACTTATGGAGATCCACTTTTTTCAATGTTCAAAAAAGGAAACAATCACGAAAAATTTCAAAGAAAAAGGGAACCCTATAGAAGTCTCACAGAGTATATACCGAGAGGTCTGTTCCCTACTTCAGGGTTCAGAAGTAAAAAATTTTTTTGAAAAGACCGATATGGAACCTCGTACGTCCTAGAATCAAGGGCTGGTCCCTAGCTTGGGTGTGGTGGACGCAACCTTCAGACCTCAGAATTGGCGGTTTCGAGGTCCGTTCACGGTCTTACAATGTTCAGAACTAAAACTCAGAACCGTCCCGGGGATTCAAACACTGAAGTCGACGAAAAAGGAACGCAAAATATAACTCCTGGGACCGTGGCACCATACCTCTCTGGATGGGTCGAGGTCTTCAAGAGAGTACGAGAATGACGGACGTTTAAGAACCGAGGTCCACCAATGACTGACTATCACGCAGGACGGGTCCGGCGGAACCGAGACAGGATAACGCACTCATTTACCGTCACTGATGTGTCGAGAAGTAGGTCCCGAGACACGCGAAGGAGGTCGAAGTCAACTCTCACAAATCCGGGTACCGAAAGTCGATCGCACTCTTCTCCGACACAGTGGAAGTGGACCTCGGTCACACTGGTCGACGTGATAGGAGATAGTGTGACAGGTGATAGGTCGTGCATCCTGAAAGCCATGATTTTACACCTGCCGGGACGAGGAGATGGGTTCCCGTACAATCTTAACTATCTTGTACCGGTCTTCGTCTCGGTCCCTGTTTACTGACTCATTCCCCCTCTAGGGGACTTGGTCGACAGAGACTTCAGAAGAGTAAGACACAGGAAACTCCTAGAACGGAAGGTAGACACTACAGAAGGATTGTAGTGAGAAAGAGAAGGTCCTTAGGTCAAGGGGAGAAATTTAAAGGTCACAGTAGTCACCAGTAATAAAGAAGGATTCAAAAGACGGACTACCAAATTCGTGTCACCTGGGAAGATGTACGATACGGTATCGTTCATCTTCTTTTATTTATTTGAAATAGAACCCCGTTGTTGAAGACGAAAGAAATATATCTCAAAATAGATCCAGGTATAACGAACACGAACCGTAAAAAGAGAGACAAGAAATTGAGAGACCTAGCAAACAAACTGAGTGGAAAAAATTTTTTTTTTAATTAAATAACAACTTCCTATTAACGAAATGTCGTAGAATGACAAAAGACAGTTTGGAGTTGTACTTAGTCGGTATAACAAAACTCATCAGGGTTCAGATTGAACGGTTTCGAGAGAGAAGGAAGGGGGCTAGACTCGGATACTTACTTATGGAATTGGAAGGTGGTCAGAGTGGGGACCTCTCCGGGACCGGATCAACGGTGAAAGGTGGTACATTACCCCGTAACTTGTGTTCGTCTGTATTTCTGGAAATACACGTACGGTTCAGGGAAGTCAACACAGACTGAGTAACGCTGGGATATTTGACATCGGGTGCTCCGAGGAAACACACACCCTAAGAGGTACGTCCTTACGATCTCACCTAACGGTACGGTAGGAAGTCCCCTAGAAGGGTTGGGTCCCTAGTTCGAGGAGGGGTAGAAAACGCAGAGGACGTAACCGTTCCCTCAAGAACTGGTGATCATGATGGACCGTTCGGTGTTTGTGTGTCCCACAGAACTGGTGATCGTGATGGACCGTTCGGTGTCTGTGTGTCCCACAGAACTGGTGATCATGATGGACCGTTCGGTGTCTGTGTGTCCCACAGAACTGGTGATCATGATGGACCGTTCGGTGTCTGTGTGTCCTACAGAACGACTTATAATGACACAAGTTATATCAGAGGTTAGCGTTTTCTGAAAAAACTTCCGGAAACCATTATAAATCATTGACAACACGGTGAAAAACGAGGACGACCCACTGAACAGTAAAGGATCCTACAGGAGACTCAGGAGAATGAATCAACAAGAGTGGTACATTTAGTGACGACGGGTAGTTTGTACGTCGTAAGGCGTGTCCCACCGGTTGTAGTGGGACTCTCGCAGGAAACACAGTAAGAAGTATTATTGTTTTTAAATTTACTTGAGTTGTATATTCGAGTTGAGTGGACCACACACTTAAAGGAAACTGAGGTTCACAGGATGGAGATTTGTATCGGGTGTGGCAAAGACCTTCAAGATTTACAATCTTATAAGAGAATAAAACTCTGATTTAGATCAAGGGTAATTCTGGAAACACGATTCAATGAAGTCAGTACAGGTTGAGAAACGTTAGTATACCTGAAATCGGGCAGTCCGAGAAGACGGGAAATGATGGAACGTTGAATTAAGACTAAATCTCAGAGTGAAGGATCAATCTTAGGTGGTAACCAAAAAAAACCTTTACAAATCTACCCGATGATATCTAGGTGTGTCTTAGATGTAGACAGTCTTAGGTGGACGTTACACCTTCTGGACTCTGGACCCAAGCCCTTCTAAGGGGACCTCTTCTCTATCCGATGGGTAAGGTCATAAGAACCCGAAGGGAACACCAAGTCGACCATTTCTTAGGCGGACGTCACACCCTCTGAACCCAAGCTAAGGACCTAACCCTTTTAGGAGACCTCTTCCCTTTCCGACGGGTGAGGTCATAAGACCGGACCTCTTAAGGTACCTGATATATCAGGTACCACAACGTTTCTCAGCCTGTGCTGACTCACTGAAAGTGAAAGTATCTAGATGTATTGATTTTACAATGTACACGTTCTCTTAGTGTAAAATAAGATTAAATGGACCAATCCTATTGTTTGTACTAACAAATGTTGTTAAACTTCATGACACAATTTTTTAAGTAAATAGTAAGGAGGTAAAAGTATGGTTAGTGAGTTTAGTATCTATTACCTGATTATTGTCGAAAGTATCCGATGTCTAATTTTATATATTAAGTTAGTGAAGTAATCTTACTTATCTACTAATTAAAATAAGGTAAATTTACTTTTCTCGATGACATCGTTAGACTTAAACTCGGATATCCGGAATACATTTCCTGTTTATGTACCCAAAATTTCCTGTCTCAACACCTTTTAAGGGTGTCTCACAGATCTCAGTACCTTACAATATCCACTTTCCTTGGAAACTCCAGTGACTCGACGGGAGACGTCTCGGACGAAGAGGAACTGTCGTCGAGATACTTAACGAACAGTCAGAGTCACACACTTAAAGGAAACTGAGGTTCATAGGATGGAGATTTGTATCGGGTGCGGCAAAGACCTTCAAGATTTACAATCTTATATGAGAATAAAACTCTGATTTAGATCAAGGGTCAATACAGGTGGGTATACGGTCGAGAAATATATTTACTTCTTTCACTGCACGACCATGACGAAGAAGAGAGGTTCTGTTTGTGAGAAATAAGGAAATCGGTCTGGAGAATTCTGTCAACGTTCTGGGAAATTGAGGACGGACGTTACGTCTTCTGGACCCAAGCTAGGGACGTAACCCTTCTAGGGGACCTCCTTCTTTATCGTTGGGTGAGGTCATAAGAACGGACCTTTTCGGGTACCTGTTTCCTCGGACTACCCGATATCAGGTATCCTATAGTTTCACAGTCTGCGTTGATTCACTGATTGTGTCGTTGTGTCCGTAGCATACCCTGGGACTTGACTGTCTTGTCAAACGAACACCTAACGGGTCTAGTACTAGCCGACTATGTCGTATCGGAGTAGACAACGGCGATTAAACTCTTTCCCCGGTGTCAGTGTCAGTAAAATCCCTCTTCTGTCAACTTTCGAACAAGGCAGGGAAAAGCACCCTTGAAACAAAGACAAAACGCACATCTAAAATGGGAAGGGAAAATTGAAAGTCAAACCGGAAGACCAACCGTAACGTTACGTCATATATGTAAACTGAATAAACATTCATGTAACCTTATAAATATTTGTTTGAAATTTTACCTAAATATTTCTACGTTTTCGAAGCAGGGAAGATTATGAACTAGAAGACCCAGAAGGTTACTTTAATAAAGGGTAATAAATTAGTGAATCTTTAATTAATGATTCATACTACCTATTAATTAATGGTTGGTATTCAGGCTGTAGTACGAAAGAGAAAAAGATAAACCGAAGACGGGAAGGTAAAACAAAAAAGAATAGAAGAAATAGTAATATTTCATAACTGATCTTAAGTGATTTCGTTTACCTTTATAAAGTCATAGTCAACCCAGGGTCTCCCCTTGGCTAACACATTACACCATTTGAAATAGTTTCCAGTTAAAAAGTATATAAAGTCTAATTGGTTAAATTTGTCAACCGAAGAGTCTCTGATTGAAAATACCTGACTGAGAAATCTTTGGTTCCGTACACCTTAATAAGACTGCCTTTTTAATCCGTTATAATTCCCGTGTTTTTTCCTTGTTTTAAGAATTTATTGAATGATATCACGTAACTTACACTTTATATGTATAACAAAACTAAGTCTTTGTAAAGTCAAGTTGTTTATATATATACGGAACACTTATGTCTCTCTTTATTCTGTACGCAGGTCCAGAAACCATTAACCATCAAGGTATTCTCTTCCATTACCGTGGGGTGAGGTCATGAGAACGGACCTTTCAGGGTACCTACCTCCTCGGACCACCCGACGTCAGGTACCCCAACGATTCAACCTGTACTGACTCGTTGAAGTGAAAGTGAAAAGTAAAAGCACGTGACCTCTTCCTTTACCGTGGGGTGAGGTCACAAGAACGGACCTCTTAGGGTCCCTGCCCCTTCGGACCACCCGACGGCAGATACCCCAACGTGTCTCAGCCTGTGTTGACTTCGCTGAATCGTCGTCGTCGTCGTCAAGGTATTCCCTCTATTTAAATTTTCTTAATTTTATCGGAGTATCTACCATTTCTTTTGCATATTTCACTTTATCTCCAAACATACTTCCCCGTCCAGAAGGTCCTGTATCCCGTTTCACCACACCGGGAACTTCGACGGGTGTTTCGCACTCGTCACACCCGTTTACCGCATCTCTTGAGAGTCTTCGTCTTGCCTAGTTCGTACTACCGATTCAACCGCACCTTCTCCTTCCTTCCTCGGTTCTTCCTACCCAGTCTCTACAGCTCACCCTCTCGAACCGATGTGGAACATAAGTCTTTCCTTACGTCCCTAAAGGATCCAACAAGTCACCAATCCTGACACGTGAAGGTGCACCTCTCAGGTCCCAACCAAGGAGCAGTCCCTTGATTCTAAGGTGTTCGGTGCACCCTTATGCCACTCGATGACACCCGAACCGAATGTAAATATACGCTCCACAGGGGAGGGAAAGCAGACGAAAGGGAATAAGGACAGTTGAGTCATAAAAACGTTTCACTTTCCTTTACAATAAAATACAAAAACAAAAAAATTTTGAACCCAACAATCATAATTGAGCCTTCATGGTTTCAAGATATGGACCCGGTGGGCTCTCGTGTCTTTAAGTGAGTCGACTATTTAATTTTTGGACCTCTCATTAATGCCTTAATAAAACTCTTTATGACTCCGGTAACGAATACCTGATCCGACAGTAAGTAACCTGTACTACTTAAATCTTTACGATCTCTTTTCCGAAGGATTGAAATCTAACGTTGTCGGAAGTACCATTCTTGACACTACACCATAAGTACAAACGGGTATATGAGATTCATAAACAATATAAGTGTCATTTGGGAGAGATTGTCACTGTGCGAAATTACTTAAAAAGGTAAAACGTTCGTCACAAAAACATCTCTAAAAATTTTTCTTCATCTTTTTACCTTCTTTTAGTGAGTGTTATGTTATTTGATGTGCTAGTTAGATAAAGAAAGTGTTTTGTAGAAATTTACGAATTAAAAGTCTTCAAGATTCTTTACTTTTTCTTTTACAGAACCTTTTACTAAATTATCCCTTTATCAAAGAAAAAAAAGGGGGATTGTTTATACAAGTAATTGTTTTTACCCGAACTAATGTGAACTTTATACTCACGAGACTTTCAAACGGATTGACTAAGACCATTGTACGTGATCTAAATTGAAAAGACTTTACACGATGAAAACAACTTTCTTATCAAGTCAAACTTCGACGTAAAATTTCTGAAGACGTTTTATAAGTTACGTAAGTCGACTGGAAAATATTTGATGAAGACCCTTTACATGTATTACAAAATCACCTTTTACAACGAATTCATGATTTCACGATTATGGGTATTCCTTACAGTAGTCGGGTTTTGAGTACTCTAATTAAAAAAGATCAAGAACATACAACCATAAACATATAGACATAAAAATTCAAGTAATCGAACTGTCGACGTATAGTCATAAACGTCAATGATCAAGATCGTCTTTACTCGTCTGTAGATTAGAAAATCGAATCAACTCTCAGTTGTATCTGTTTTACTCTCTTTTGTCAGGTGGCAAACGATAAAATTTCTATTTTATCCCTAGACGGTGAGTCACGTTATCTCTCAATACAATTTGTCCTTCAAGGGAACCTGTCTTTCAACGTTTTATGTACTACCGGGAACTGTTAAATTTCCTCAGAAAAATATAATCCTATTAACACAGAACTACACAGATAGAAACTCCAAGTGATGGGTCAATGATATTTCACTCTTTGTGTACCGAATACTTTTCTCCGGGAGAATCTGAGTCACAAAACACGAGATCTGATGTCGACCCTGTAAATGAACTCTATACTGACCCTTCAGGGTTCCAGGGAGCACATCAATACCCCTTACACAGTCCTTACAGATCGGGTCTTAAAATCGAACTTAAACGTTAAATTACATCACGAAAATTAACGTAAGAGTCACTATAAATGAAAGTAGAGTATTGTTGTTTACAGTACTTTACAGAATCTTTTTATACCGTGGGTTCGAGTCTGTACACTTTGGTCCTTAGGGAGTCGAAAATACACTTGGATGTCGTTTTCCGTAGGAAAAAGAAACGTTAATTTACAGACCTTTTAAAACTTTCCTTGAGACATGAAACTTAGAATAACAAAAATACAAAGGTCCTCTTAAAAAATGTAACTTAATATTAAGTGACCTCAGTTTACGTCACTACAATTCATGTATAAATAATTCAAGACCGTTTATGTAATAACAAACTGGGTAAGTTGGGTTATTCTATTCTCAGAGTAGAGTAGGGGGTACCTTCAAACGACACGGCAGAGCGTCAGTCGTAGGGAGTAGGTGAACTTCACCAGTAACAATTCTAAAGGTCGTGGTAATAATTAGTGTCTAGTTTCTGTTTACAAATTTCAATACAAAAGAAAATTCCTTATAAGGGGGGACTTTCTTAGTGACTCTTCAGGTACGTACCTGGTTCTTATTCCTATATTCTGAACGGTGTATCTTAAAGTTACTTAACAAAGATTTTGTGTACGTTCGTAGGATTCCCAAATCCACATTGACTTTCTCCTGTCCAGGTAAAGGTAGGACAGTTTTTCTAAAGTTCAGTAAAATAAAGAGTAATGTGAAAAATTAAACCGAGCTAAAATTAAAGATGAAAGCTATTTTTAGCGACCGTTACCAAACACACCACACACGAGGGAACACACCCCACCCTACTTACTGGCGAATCACTTTTGACTCCTTCTTATTAGTTATTTACAGTACCTACTTCGGTTTTTCGAGTCAATTGGGGGGTAGTGGAAGTTTACATCTCTTCAGTACAAACGGAACTAGGATGGTCGGAGACACACCATTCTCCTCTTCACTTTATAAGAAGTGTAGATAAAGAAGAGGTAGTTACACACGGTAACGAAGTTTCCATTCCGAAATAGTAAACCAAGAGTATCATTGGTCTGTTTCTCATGAAGAGAAGAGAGGGAACCCCCACCCTCACTCCCTTCTTCCTCCCTCTCTCTCTCTCTCTCTCTCTCTCTCTCTCTCTCTCTCTCTCTCTCTCTCACACACACACACACACACACACACACACACACATCGTAAGGTGTAACGGGGATCTCTAAAAGAAAAGGGAGGAAAGTCGAATACACGAAAAGAAACTATTTATTTAAAGTCTCCGTCGCAATCTTATCTGACTTGTTGCGTCTCTCTCTTTTCTAAGGTCCTACCTCCCGATGAAAATAAAGTTATGACGTTGTGTACTATATCTTACTCTAACGTGACGGTTACATTAAATAAGAGAAGTAATTTTATCTGTTCGTAATCTGTTCGGTATTTTAAAGGTAGACGTAGGGGTCGTTCGAGGGTAGTAGTCTTTGTCGGGGAAGAGAGATTTTTGTGGGTCCTGATTTGGTAAAATTATAATCTCTGGGTGTCTTAATACCATAATTTAAACACCTTCGGTGCCTAGGACAGTAGACAAGAAAGCTGATGACGTAGACAAAGTTTCCTACAATGACTCCTGTGCCCTCGACCTAGTGTTTCTTAGACGTCACGTCGTCTCCCTTTACTTACCCGAGGGCCGAACCGCCACGACGAAGTAGTGGAGTCGTCGGATTAGTGGAACTCTTCCTTTTGTTTTCCGTAAAAATGTGTCACACGACTGCTAATCAGACCTTCACTTCGTACGAGCCAACAAATTCGTGTCAAAAGTGGCAACGGACTTCCTGTCTCCGAAAATTATTTACCTTTGAACGGTGAGATGTCGTACCTTTCATTTTTGGAGGAAGCACCCGATTTCCCCTTTACACGATAATAAGAACGTTTAAAGTTTCGGATTGTAAGCGAACTGTAAAGTCCGGATCTTTCGTCTCAGGACTTTTCCACCAAGTTTTCCATTAACATGTAAAAGTAGAAGAAAAATCGTTTGACGAGGGGTTGAACCTCTTATAACAAAGTTAAAAAATATTTCCGTCAGACTACTTTTTAAATTCGGATGAGAAAATCCTCGCCCGGAGACAGTCCACAGTGCGGATCGAGGTGAAACCATCCTTGCCAATACATTCCGCGAGACACGGTAGAGAGATTTATTACCTGTAAAGAGTACTTAGGTCCCGAGAGTACGGTCGAGTAGAGAGGGACTTCTGAAGTTCAACTACCGGAAAGACGGAACCAATGGTACATATATTATCTTGTAAAATTATAATGAGACGACTTTATCGTAACCATCCCATCCCCATAGGAATAGGGTCTCCCATTTTATGCCACATTCACCATGTTGACACATTTAAATCAATTCTTATTTTTCCTACAGTCACGTCAAACGGGTGACCTACTTCACTATCTCATGATACGAAACTCTTCCTGAGGGTTCCTAAGACTCGTCTCTTCCACACTTTTTAGTTTCAAAACCTAAAAACCTGAGAGTTTGTACATAACTGAACAATAACTGTTTCCTCAAAGTGGATGTAGTAGTGTGAACTAGGAACATTGAGACACCTTTCCTATAAGAGTAAAAGTTCTTCAACAAAATGAACTAGTTCCAGCCAATAGACGGTCCAATGAACCTTAGGACTTACGAAAAGAGGGAAGGAGGGAGAAAGGAAGGAAGGAGGAAAGTTGTAACTTTCACATTTGACAAGAGAAGACTTATGATCGGAGAATCCAAGGTCACAAAGAGAGTTCTTGTCAAATCCGGAACTTTGTGTCCTCACCATAAACTCGGGCTTAAATTCTATATTTCACACACACACACACACACACGTACACGCACACGTACGCACACAGAGGACGCACGTACACACACGTAAGTGAAGTCAAAACATACTGAGAAACACTGAGGTACCTGACATCGGGAGGTCCGAGGAGACAGGCACCTTAAGAGGTCCGTTCTTATGACCTCATCGATAAGGGAAGAGGTCCCCTAGAAGGGCTAGGTCCCTAGTTTGGGCGTAGAGGACGTAAACGACTCGGGGGGCCCTTCGGGGACATAGAGGATACGACCAGGTTTTGAACTCTAAGTTCCCTTCAAAGTACGAACCGCTATTTCGTATGGTAGTGGTAGTCTAACAAAAGATATCGTCAATTTACTCAAATGTGAAGCCGGTACACAACTGGAGCGATGTAGGAGAGGTCGTAACTCTCAATTGAAGAAAAGAAACGGTCAAAGTATCAACTCGTCACAAGTACAGTCATAATAAAGTCAAACATTATGAAGTAATAATCACGTTCACTTATATCAAAGTATCCAAACGGTCGGTAAACGTAAAGATTAAATATCCAACGAACGAGTGTATTAAGTGTACAGAGGACGGTATCAAGAAAAAGTGAAAAATACAATAAGGGACAGAAAGGTATGTCTTCATTGGTCCTTCCGGTCAAGTATTCCAAGACTCTAATACATCGTATGGTATTTGTACATCTCTAACTCAACCATGGGTGTATTTTGTGATTTCGATTTCAGATGAAAATAAAGAAAATGAAAAATTCCTAAAACAACAACACCAACACCTGGTGAAAATTTCAGAACTAACTTAGACAATGTTGTGACAAAGACAAACACATTCAAAACCAAAAGGACCGCCTCTCAGTACACCCTAGAATCGAAGGGCTGGTCCCTGACTTGTGGAGGGGAAGGGGGTGGGGGGGCGGAGGAGTGGGGGCGGGGGGGAAGGGGGGACGTAACCTTTCACTTCAGAATTGGTGACCTGGTGGTCCCTCCAGGGATACCAGATAAAAATTTACCGGCTAAGGGACTAGTTCCCTGATCTTTATGTCTTTGAGTCTTCCATGCTCAACAATTATGAAGTCCATCTATTTGTTCCAGTTTAATCGTGACGTCACATTGGACGACACCTATCGTCAAGGGTCTTAAATTCGGTTCACTTGTTTGTGTCGATCAAACAACAAAGGTATGTTACAAAAACGTAATCCTTTAGCTCTGTGATAGAGACTTCAAACGTAAGTCTCAAATCCGTCGATCAGCAAAAGAGAGACCGTGTTTGTTGACCTTTTAAATTATGGATGAGAGACGGAGACGGTCTCGTCATCGAACTCCACACACTGTTAAAGTCCGTACATTGGTCCCTTTCGTCACTTCTCTCCAGGTTGGGACAGATCTATCATAAGGTCTCCGGACCTCTTCTACACCTTTCACAAAGGAGAGAAACGTTCCAGTTATCGTGATTCCAATTCTCCCTCCGTCTTGTCAACCACAAACTCCTAAAAGTTCGTGTCCCTAACCTATGAAAATCAGGATTTTTTATTAATGAAACGGTAACCGTCGTCTCCTTGTTGACTCCAAACTACATAGAAAAATAAACAAATTACTAGTTAATAAATAACCGCATATGAACGAAGTGTTACAACACAATCAAACACGACATCTTGTTTCACTCAGTCAATGTGCATACGGGAGGGAGAACCCGGAAGGAGAGTGGGAGGGTAGTGTGGGGAGACCCAGCAGCGTCTCGGGACTCGCCCCGAGCGACACAGACGTCGTCGAAGGGCGGTCGACAGACAAAGTGTGCACCGCCACACATATACAGTGACGGCAAGCAGGTGACGGGGGAAGGGGGAGTGCAGGTGTACGGGATAGAGAGACAGACGTAGAGACAAGGACGGGACTTTTATCCAAGTAGACAAGACATGGTAAAAAGATCTGAGGTATGTATACGGCAATTATATACTATAAACAAAAAGAGAAAGACTGAAACGGAGTGAGAAATACTGTCTGAGATAGGTAGATGTATAGAACGTTTAAAATTCATGTATACTTCAACGAGGGTACTAACAACATTAAATAATCATCATAATAGTTACTGATAATAGTGACAGTGATGACCATTGTGGTAATATCAACTAGTACCACTAATCCTCAATCGAGACGTCAGTCTAAAGGTCTAAGAGAAACACAATGAGAACAGAGGTAACGAAATTGATTTACACACCTGAACTCAAACAAGTAATTGGTGTGTTTCAGACAAACGAGTAGATCTTTTACTTCTATCGTCATTCGAGACAGAACTGCACTACCAACCCTTTTAAAAGACTTTACCAGTCAAATTAGTAGAGACTACGAAAGAATAGTAGGGTAATTCTTGTATGAAGTCTGATTTAGTACCAATTCTTAAAGTATCTCTTCAAAGAGTAATAATCGGTTGTCCTCATAAAGAATTTGTAATCCATTGGGTCTCTCTTTACGAGGGCTGTTCATTCTTTATGAACATTGGAACAAGCTATAGTACATTAAGTTAGAAGGGAAGAGTCTCGCCTAGCGAGAACAACAAAATCTCTGAAACTTTTCACAAGTCACTTTTACTACTATCTAGAATAGACAGTCCGAAACTGATTATTTTAGCTCTTATGTTGACCTCTCACTAGAAGTTTTGCACAAATAGAATGTATTGGATGAAGTATTCTTGCACACACGACAACCAAACGTAAAGCAATTACGGTAAAACTTTGAATCCACATAAAATATAACTTACAATGCAGACACTGAACTTTTTCGATTCAGGAAATATTTCTTGTACAAGTCTATCCGGTAAAAGGAGAAGAGAGAAAAGGAAGATAAGGGACGGGGGGGAGGCGAAAAAAAGTTGTTTATAAAATCACGGACAAACAGTCCGAGACACGTTCTACGGTCCTTTATCACTATTCAGTCACGGAATGAGAGACTAAAATCAGAAAAAGGTGTGGATCTTTAATAATGTGTAGAAGATAAAGTGTGAATTTACAAACTACTCAAAACCAATAAAAAGTCTCTTTCTCGGTGTTTTATCGCGAACAATCCTATAACAGAAAGTAGGAAACCCTTATAACCTTGACAGAGATACAAATCCAAAATAACAAAACAATAGTAAAAGTAGTTTCATGTACCAAGGAGGACAAATACTACCCTATTTAACGGATATCGTTCACACTAATGGTATAAAAGGGTAATGGAACCCTTTGTCAAATGATCCTGTATATACTAAACAATGCTGTTGTCAGACGTATGAGTAACACAATAAAAAAGACTGTCAACAGACGTAAAAATAGTAATCGAGATAGAAGAAGACTCTATGGAGAAATGTAGTATAGATCTAGGGAACTCGTCGGAACTTATTAGAATGTAAAAATGATTCTATGTACTACCAGATTGCGGCCAACAAACGAAAAGAGAATTTTAATTTTTTGTCAGTGAAAGAAGGAAAATTGAAGACACCGGACCATCGTGTACCGACAATCAAAAAATTTTTTTTGACTGGAATATAAAGGGGAATTTGTAAATTACAAAGAGGGTCTTCTTCTGTCTTATCTCTCTCCGATAATATGTGTATATAAGGAAAACAAACCAACGTCACGGAAAAAATGGGAGGTCAAAAATTTTAGTCTCGTATTAACGAAGTGTTACAACTTAATCAAAGACGACATATTGTTTCACTTAGGCGACATACACATGTACATAGGAGAGGGAGAGCCTGGAAGGGGAGTGGGACGGTAGGGTGGGGAGATCCAGTAGTCTCTCGTGGTTCGACTCAAGGGGCACGATGCGTCGTCGAAGGGCGATCGGTAGATAAGATGTGTTCCCGCACATACATGCCGCCAGGATCGGAGAGACAAGTAGAGTACGAGGGGAAGAGTGCGACACGGGTGTGTGGGGAAGAGGTGTAGACGGAGAGATAAGGACAGGATCATTGTCCAAGTAGACATGGTAAAAAGATCTAAGGTGTATCTGTGTAATTTTATACTATGAACAAAAACAGACAGACTGAATGAAGTGAGACATACTGTCTGAGATCCAGGTAGGTGTCGAGATGTCTACTGGGTCCAAGCAAGGAAAAACACCGACTCACCATAAGGTAACATATATGTCTGGTGTAGAAATAGGAAAGTAGACAGTCACTTGTAAATCCAACGAAGGTACGGAACCGACAACATTTGTCACAACGTCACTTGTGCCCCTATTTACACAGAAAAACTTAATACCAAATAGAGTCATCACCCTAAGGACCCATTATACCACCAAGACAAAAATCAAAAAATTCCTTGGAGGTATGATAACAGACATAGTGAAAAATCTTTAATTAAATAAAGTAACTTCATATTTTACGAAGTGAAAACTAAGGAGGATATTGGGTACAATCCCAAACAACAAAACAAGAACCATGAAAACTTCAACCAAGTAGAATTCCTTTGGTATCACGAAGTTTAAGTAACAGTTATCGTAGTTGTATAAAAGATTATTTTTTGTAAACGTCTAGGAAAGTCAGGAGGTTTGAAATTTCTATACAACGGAACATAAGGACCAGTATGGAAGACTCGAACTTTCCTGATACTCAACACTCGGATTCTGTCAACAACGTTACGTACAAGACTTGGGACGCCGGAAGAAGGGATACAACGACATAGAACCGGGAATGAGAGGTTATTACAAGAGTGGTGGGAGAACCGACCTCCTCACTACATAACGAATCCTTATGGGAGTTGATATTTATGACCATCGAAACCGATGGTCACTACATTTATTTCTCTCCAAAGGAAAAGGGTGTCTTGTTCGTTAGACTCCCATCCGTTGACGACCACATACATCAAGTCTCCAAATTACTATGACCGGAAGCGAGGAATGAACGGATCGAGGTACGCAGTTTAGACGTAACTGTCTGTTTTCTTCACTTCCTGTCCCGATCGATGAAGTCATGGAAATAAATTTTTTTTTTTAGGGAAAGGTCTTTGGGGATTCGTGTAGACAGAGTGACCGGTTTTGATGGAGAAGGTCTTTGGAGATCGAGGTTCCCTCCGACCTTTTCCCTCATCGATAAGAAAGATGAGACCTCCATCGTTTTGTTCTTGTTCTCTTGGTCATTTCATGGTCTCTTGTTCAGATGGTGGTAGGCTCAATTGGGTTGGCTAAGTAGGAGGGTTCTAGTCGACATTACACTACACGGAACACACCTGAGAAGGGACTTAACGAGTTCGCCTTCAAAAGGGACAGGACGACCAGGACGTCAACAGTAGTCGAGTCGTCTCGCACGAGGGACTTGTTCCCGGTGTACTGGTGAGGGTCACGGGTCACTCCGGACGACCTTCTTACTTACTTGGACATCCGTATACCGAGGGGACCTGCAACGGGCTTCGGTCGACGACCTCCATTTACCTCTTACGACTTACTCCTTTAGAGGGAAGGTGGACGACACGGTAGGACCAGGCACCCGTAAGGGAACTACTTTACGTTTTGGTGTTGGGACTGGTGACCACAAGTAATTCTATGACATCCCTCGAAAAACGGTTTCGTGAGTGTACACTATCTTTATAAGAACAAACCTTGTTCTCTGAGGGACGAAAGGTTTTTACAAACATGTGTAAATTTATCACTACCAGTAAACCAGAGAACTATGTCTAAAATCGAGTCGTACCGTTAGTTATGTCAAGACTTTACTATTTTATATGTTTTATTATATAAGTATCCTTTATAAGAACTAACATGGACCTATTCGCATATCATATATTATATCAAATATGCAGGATATTAAATAGAATTCTACTAATTTGATCACACGTTTCTATTACACACGTCTCAAACCCCCTAAAAATATCGTCACAAAATATTATTTTAACCCTTTGTAACGTTCAGTAGTGATCCTAAACCCAATTCATCTATTACCTTGTGATACCTTCCTAATTTTCACTAGTACCTCCAATAGAATTATCGTATCTTTACAAGGACCCATACAGTACATCCGATACGTCTAGATTCCGTATTAAGGAAGACTCAAATGTTTCGACCCTAATACGTAAAAGAGGTTTTACCATCTGTTACTGATAGAGAACCTACACTAAAAAAGCAACAAAAAGATGTAACGAATTAAAAATTTTGTTACACACAAAACGTCAGTATTTTATCCCAAAAGTATTTATTAAAAGTGTTTTTTTTATGAAATTAAATTACCTTTTTATTATACTTCATGGTATGTACTTTGGAGATGACTGATCTTGGTTTTATTGTTATGTGAGTATAATTGTCTTGAAAAAGAGACATACAAATGTTCTCACACTTTGGTCTTGTTTTACTAGATATTTATCCTTTGACATTATTCATCATCAAAAGTCTAATACAGAACCTTATATAAAGGAGGTTATAGAATAAGAGAATACTACTCATTATAGGTAATACACTGGAGGACGTACAAGGAAAGGATGACTTATTTCATCTATTTTGATATACTTTGTGTTCACCTGATTGTGAAAATAATTTATAAAAGTTGTAGTTCCCGAATTTCCTTTTCATAAAAGACTTCAAAAACCAACTTGTCTTTAATTTAAGTGTCAAGGTAAGGGACTTGTAAGGTTAATGATTTCGTAAGTGGTCTTCACCAAATTTTTAAGGAGAAACCTTAAGATCATACAGGTTAATGATGGTGATTTCTGGTGTCCATATTTACTTTTGAAGGATCTCCTCTAGTGAATATAAGATAACAGAACGAAAAAGAAACATCGTATTAATCCACACCGTTTTGAGACTGAGTTTACGTTTTACACAATCTCTTCTACTCCCACACGTAGTCGGGACACCTTATGACTTATCGAAGAAATCCATCAGTTCATTCTTTTCTTCTCGTGCCTTCTGTCTAAAGTTTTTTCTTTTTACTAGATAACAGAATTAAGATCTTGAGATAGACTATAGTAACGTAGGTTTATATCAAAAGTCCGATTTCTCATTTCTAAATTTCAACATAATGAATTATTTTATCTAGACAGACCTGAACATAAAAATTAATCATTAAATTCGTCCAAATCATACAAAATAAAAGTAGGTAGAAAGAATCTTTCTCGGAGAATCTTAGGAAGGAACATTTACAGTTCAATTAGAAGAAAATACTTATCTAGTATCTATCTTTGGTTCTTCTTTATTAAGACTCAAAGGTAAAATCCATTCAGAAATCCATTAACAAATGTCACAATTTAATTTTTTAATTTTCACTAGACAGTAGGTTTTATAGAAAACGGAAGTTATTTAGGTCAACGGATTGAGGAATGGATTGAGGACAGTGATTTTGCCTTTACTCTCATAAAATCCATCTTGGGAAGTAAACGAGGAATGCACCACTCTTCATAAAGTAGAGATGAAATAATTTTGTTTTACTTTGTTTATGGTGTGAAGTTCAAAGAACTGAAAACTTGACTCACCAGAACAAGTCAACCGAGGGACCTTATTTTATACAAAATAATTATTTTTGATTGTTTTAAGTTTAAATGCTTTAATTTAGACGTGGATTAAGGAATTGCAGAACCAGTTTCGTCCACTTATGTCTTTCGGGTTTCCACATCAACCCCGAAGAGACCACCGAGCCAACCATTTAGACGGACATCACGTCCTCTGGACCGAAGCTAGGGACCCAATCCTTCTAGGGGAGTTCTTCCCGTGTGCGGGACGGTACACGTGCGCGTGTGTGTGTGTCTGTGTGTGTCATGATTGGTGTAACTCTACATTTGGACACCAATTCTCGATATAGTCTTGACAACGAACCTGAGACCTTTTTTTTCCTATATAAAATTTGAAAAAAAGTCTCAGTCAAGTAAAAAAAAAGATAATATCAAGTCTCCATACCTCTCTTAATTACTATAGTTTGTGATCTTCAGAATCTTTAATGATCATCACGACACGAATTTAGAAAATTTAAACCAGTTTAATCTAAAGAACCGTAATAACAGTCCTTAAGAGTCTAAAGTCCATCGTCCTAAGTTTAACCGTACATTAAATCTAATCGAAACAAACTTTTCCTTAGAAGTTTTCCGGTCAACTATTCTTAAAACTGACTTAATGAAATTCCTTTCGTATTTACTGTGATTGTTTTATTTGAATCCTTACTCCTTAGGTACTGACCCCTAAAGGGACCGACGTGTCACTGATCCCGAGTCACGAAGGTGAAGTTCCCCGTGTTTAAGTCAGGACCAGTCCCTCGATTCTAGGATGTAATGTATACCATACCAAAATTTTTTTTTTTTTTTTCTCTCATGTAGACGATTTACAAAGTTTGACCGATTATGTACTATCCCATGAAATTATTTTTCAGTGTCAAGTAAACTAATACTAAACTTCTCTACGACAATCCAGAAGTAGTACAATTTCGAACCATAAATAGACATCTCTCTTTAACAAGATTCCGGTGACAAGACTGGTCGAGAAAGTCAGTTCCATTATGTATCCGAGGTCGATGTCCTCTCACGGTGACTCCGGTGATATAGTGGCTCACAGTTGGGTTGACACTTTCACTCCTATTGTCCACGAATATTTTCTCATGTATCAGTCTTGTCAAATGGTTACCATAGTCAGGAGTAATGGTAAACACCTCTGTGTCGGTCATCAGTTTGTAGTCTATAAGGGACTCGTGAAGGAACACCGTCTGTGGAAAGATTCATGGTCCCTATATTGTCACTGACTCTATCGGACTCGAGTAGGTTCCTATCTCGACCCTAGATCACTTTCTTCCACAAATAGTACAATTATTTGTCTGCTTGTCCGGTCATTCTGTTAACGTCTAGGTTTATGTGTATTTTTTCTTAATTTAACTATCTCGGTGATACCTTCTACCACACCTCTAAGGAATATGATCCTTATTTTGGTGGTATACTGGGTCGTTAGGGTGAGGATCCGTATATGGGACTCTTTTGGTCCCATCTTTTTCTGGGTACATAGGGTAACAAGTGACGTCGTGATAAATCTTATCGATCTTGTCCCTTCGTTGGATCTACAGGTAGTTGTCTACTTCCCCATTTCTTCAACACCATGTGTATTTGTTACCTTGTAATGAGTCGGTATTTACTTACGTAAACTCAGTCAAGACTACTCCACCTACTTGGATCTTGGATAATGCGTCTCACTTCACTCAGTCTTTCTCTCTCTATTTATAACATAAGATTACGTATATATGTCTTAGACCTTTTTACCAAGACTTCTTAAATAAATGTCCTACCTGTCCCTCCGGACCGTACGACGCTAAGTACCCCAGCGTTTCTCAGTCTGTGCTGACTCGCTGACTTGACTTGACTTACCTCTTTGTCTGTATCTCTTATCTGAATTCCTATACCCTCTCCCCTCCTCTCCCATCCTACATACCTCTCTCATTGTACCTTTGCATGTAATGGCATACATTTTATCTATCGGTTATCCTTAAACGGCATACCGAGTCCTTTGAGTTTGTCCCCAAGACATAGTTGGATCTCCCCACCCTACCCCTCCTTCTACCCTCCCTCCAAGTTTTCCCTCCCCTATATACATATGGATTCCGACTAAGTACAACTCCAAACTGTCTTTTGTTGTTTTAAGATATTTCGTTAATAGGAAGTTATTTTTTTTTAAAAAATTTCCGTGTAAATTGGATCTATCACTGATCCTCTCGACGAAATAAATTCTACCAGTCTCCTCCGGTGAGTCTCCTTTGTAGTAAACTCAAGACTAGACGAAATAATTTTCCTTTTTCAAGGAGAGGTTCTTCTCAAATAATTCATGTTCCTTGTCATCCATGTTTCCGGGACCTCTACCCAGTATGGACCTACCGGATTCGAGGTTTTCTACCGGTTTCAAGGTTCTCATTTCACACGTTTTCTGCTCACCATCCCTCAGACCAACCTAACTTAGACCTACGGACGAGACATCGGTTGACATCGAGGTAGTCGTTCTGTCAGTCGAGACATGTACACCTACTGTCAGTCACCAGGTTTGGACTGTACCCTGCCAGTGGACACTTATACAGCTCTCTGACACTTTCTTACCTTGAACCACTCCCCCATATGCCTTGTCTCCCACTGTCTCGTGTCTCGAACCCCCGTGGAGTCGCAAATCTTCTCCTCTTTGGTTCATTTTCTGACTCTTCATGGTCGGTCACTCTACCCTCCTTGTGGTCTATTCGGACTGACCAACAGATCCCTCGTTTCCCTAACTCCCTCCTCCCATACCGGTTGGTACGACCTACGAGATACCACAATTTGTCTTTTAACCACTGACTAAGACATTCTACATCTGATGACCACTAGAGTGATTCCGTCAATTTCTCTTTGCTTTTGTACTTTCCTGGAACATGACTTCGTGAAACACCACCTCTTCTCTCTTTACTCCATCGTTCACCTCCTCTTCACCCCGATACCCTCTCCAAAACAAACTACACGAAAAATTCGTACCCTCCCGAAGGGAACACCGAGTCGACCATTTCTTAGGTGGACGTTACGTCCACTGGACCCAAGCTAGGGACTCAACCCTTCTAGGGGACCTCTTCCCCTTCCGATGGGTGAGGTCATAAAACCGGACCTCTTAGGGTACCTGACATATCAGGTACCCCAGCGTTTCTCAGCCTGTGCTGACCCGCTGAAAGTGAAAGAGAATTCGTACCCTTCCTACTCTTTCCGTAGAGTAACTACCCTTCCTCTCATATTTGTACTTCTTTGACTGTAACGTCTTCTCTCTCGTTTACTACTGTCCTCGATTTAAGAATTCTGTCCTCGGCACCTACCACTCTCCCTTGGTCACAGGTGTACCTTCCCCACCGGAGTCCTTTTTCGTCTCTGTGAAGACGACGTCTCACTTCTCTTCGTTGGATCTCGTCCGAGTCCCTCTTACCATCCGCACGGCCAGTCTTCTACTACGGAATGAGTGGGATAACACAGACAAAAGAGGGGATCTCATACTCCGTCGTCCTTCATGTCCTACTTCCTCCGAAACCTCTTACTTCTCTCTTCTGTCTTCAATTTAATAAAACATAAAACTACCCTTTACTACACGATCCCTTCAAAATATTCCGGTAGACCGTGATACCTCATAGGTAAATACTAAATACCGTTGTTTACATTTTAGTAGGGCCCCACGCTCCAGTCGACTAAAAGAGACCCTAGCAAGTCAACCAGTCGAGGTCCACGTCGACCTAAACGGATTTGTACACCACCTCCAAGGTCCTCCCACACCAACTTTGTGGCTTCCGTATCATATATTTCCTTTGTCAACTAATCAGAACGATCCTACATTTTCTTTTCGATTATTCCTTCTTTAACTTCCATTGTTACCCCATAACCTATCTCTTTTTCACCTTCCCCGTTATCTCAGGATGTCGGTTCTCCGTGTCCCACCACCGACTTTCCGATTGTCACACATGAAACCTCCACTACGTCAGTATCCAGTACTCCATATCAAACACCGACACACTCACATACCGACTTTACTGACCTCGTCTCCCCCCGTTCCTGAACCTTCCGAAACCCCTATAGTCGACACACTTCCGTCTTCGACGATTCTTTACACGTACCTACGTTGTTCCTTCTGACTATCCACTACCAAACTACAGAGACTCCTCGACCCAAAAACTTCCTCCTCCCTCCTCTTTACCAAACGTCCAACCGTTTCCTCTCGGCATTCCCATATGTGAGGGTGAGGTCCGGGACTTAAGACCCTCCATACCTTCATTTTCTGTGTACAAACTCCTTCGGTCGGGTAGAGTCGATCTTATCGTCCCGTTACTCTTCTGCGTCACTCACAGACTCTGTGGACCTGAAGACTATCACTGGCTCCCCTAATCCTATTATCCTTCTACGTCACTCACAGACTCTGTGGACCTGAAGACTATCACTGGTTCCCCTAATCCTATTACCCCCCCACCCTGACGTGGATCTTTAGAGCGTCTCCTTCCCATAGTAGGTCATCTCAAGTTTCGTGTTCTGACCCCGGTCGTGTCGAGTAAGTAGGAGTGCGGTGGTCCGTCTTCCACCTGTCCCTGAAGGAGTCCCCTGAAGAGACAATCCGTCGAAGGACTCGACCCCCGTGGGTTCTCTCCTTGGTCCTATAAGTAAAGGGAGTCCGGTCATTTACGGTACGGACGTAGATGGTATCTATTTGTACGTAGGTCTCCTTTAGAGACCCATATAGTAGAACGGTCACCATCACTCTCATGGCGACTGAGATTCACTCTGACCTCGGTCATCTATTTATGTACGATCCTCCGTACTCACGAGTTGAGGGTTTATTGAAGTCTCCAAATATTTAACATACATATACTTGAGTCCTACATAAAACAACATTTCAACACTGTGACCTCCCATAGTCTAAGAGTCCCCTCAGACACTTCTGTAAAATGTGTGTTCTACCTATTTGGTCTTAAGACCTCTCCGAGGTCACGAGCGGTAGGAAACAACCAAAAGTCAACAATTCAACACAGACTGAGAAGTGTTCGGGTACTTGACGTCGTGTGATCCGAAGGGACAGGAAATGGTAGAGGACCTCAAACGAGTTTAAGTACAAGTAACTAAGACACTACAGAAAGTTGGTAGAGTAGGAGACAGTAGGAAAAGAGAAGGTTGGAAGTTAGAAAGAGTCGTTGTCCCAGAAAAGGTTACCCAACTGAGAAGCATAGTCCACCGGTTTTATAACCTTAAAGTCGTAGTCAGGAAAGTTACTTATACGTCCCAACTAAAGGAGATCCTGATTACCTAAACTAGAGAAACGACAGGTTCCTTGAGAGTTCTCCGAAGAGGTCGTGGTCAAATCTTCGTAGTTAAGAAGTCACGAGTCGGTAGAAATGTAGGTTGAGAAGGTAGACATGTACTGATGACCTATTTGGTATTAAAACTGATCTACCTGGAAACAGTCGGTTCATTACAGAGACGAAATATTATACGACAGAATTCAAACAGTATCGAAAAGAAGATTCTTCGTTCGTAGAAAATTAAAGTATCGACGTCAGTGGTGGGGGTCACTAAAACCTCGGATTCTTTTGCTTTAGACAGTACAAAGGTAAAATCCTTTGTGACAAAGGTAAAAAGGTGGTAGGAAATCTGACAAAATAACCTTTTCATGTAACATGAGTGACGAGGAAGGGACCCGAAGGTGAAGTCGTCAGTTCACGTACAAACTAAGAAGGAACACTAGAAAAATACACACATAACGTCACTGACCTCATATTCTAGAAACTTCCGTCCCTATACGGACTTTAGTAATAACAGAAGTGTAATGTACCGGACTGTTCAAGACAAGGAGGGAACAGAAAAGACGCTCCCGTCCTTTCCACAGCACTTTTCTGTCCTTCCTCTTTCTTTTCCTTCCACTCCTGGGAATGACCAGCGTAAAAGGTAGGAACAGACTTTGTATCTCGAAACGAATTTCACTAGCTACCGTTCTACCATACCTGACACAAATCCGTTTACTTCTTTTCCTGGGTCCTCTGTCTACAACCTTTCCTAGAATTTTATGTCGAGAGTAGACACTTGGTTCTCTCTGACACGATACTGATACCTCCACTTTTCCGTGAACTTCTAAAAACACACTTGTGTGTCTTCTACCTCGGGTGTCCCTCAACAAGTAGGTCGAGAAAAAATTTTAAAGAGTCAATCTCTACACAAAAGACTTGATAGAAACCGGAGTTTACGAAGTGTCCCTTGTTTATGTTATTTTATTATCCGTCTCTGGGACGGGACGTGGACCCAAGGTAAACTGTTTCAGAAGGAGAGACTCCTACTCTTGTCACTATTTGGTTGATTCATGATCAATCCAGTACTTTCCGGGGCTCCTTTGTTCGACAGGGTCTGTCACCGTCTTTTCGGTTTGAACTTAATTTTTAAAGTTAGTAACTAAAAGTGGGGAAGTCACAGAAACTCACCTTTCGTCTCCGTAACTGAAAAACTGTTCCGAACAAAAGTCAATTTGAAAAACCTCTCCCACTAACAAAAAACAAATAAAAATTTATTGAGGACTTTTAGTGTCAAGAATCTGTAAGGTTTTTTATGTCTAATACTCTTCCTGTTTTCTTTTGTCTTTATCAGAATTGAGGGTCCTAATTGACAATAATTGACATTTAGTTGATATGAAGTTATTTTTAATTAATTATTTTTTGTTACATTGTATCAGAAAAAAAAATGTTCCAGGGTAAAAAAATTCATCAATTCAATGTAAGATATTTGTCGGTACTATTTTATTTAAACTTTACACAAGGATCTAATTCGGTGTTTTATATTCGAGAATACGAAGATCCTAATTAATACTTCTAATAAACTAAGTCCCGATAAAGAAAATAAAGACAAATAAAAAAAATGAACTCCATACCAACTAAACGTTACAACACAATCAAATCCATATGTCGTTTCACTAAGTCAGTATGTATATAAATATATAAGAAAAAGTTTAAGAAAAGATAATACCCAATAATATTCTATGACTTTTATCAAGGGGAACCATATGTCCAGACATAATAAATAGACAAAATATTATCGTCATACGAAGACAATTAGGGTTTAAGGATTAAATAGGGAGGATCTCGATAAAGAAAGTGTATTCATAAATTGTACCTTAAGAGAGAAATATTTTGCATTTCGGTAGTTATGGATTTTTAGCTATATTTTCTTTATCATAGAAATTGAAAATTTAGATAATCGTATTTTCAAACATAATGGTATTTTCAAAGGTGAAAAATATGTTGGTGTAAAATCTCCCCTTGAAGGAATTTATCCTATTTTCGTTTCTTAATTGTGATCGCTAAAGATAGTGTCAGGAAAGAAAGTTAGTCATAGATTCGTTTCGGTTCTTTTTGACCCCGTTCCTCGATAAAAATACAAAATACAAGAAATAAAGACCCTAAACGTCCTCTGTGCTACCACCTCTCAATCAAAGAACTGACGACAAGAATTGAGATCAAATAAACCTTTCACAATAAAATTCGATTGTAACCAAGATCAATAAAAAAGGAATTCCTAAATGGTTTGTCACAGTTTAAGTTAAAAGATAACTCAAACTTATATTACAGACGAGAAAAAACACTATTACTTTCATCAAGTGAGGACTCTTCTCAAAAAGTTCTTTTACTTCTACATACGTAGAGAAAAAATTTCTTTGGATATTAAGGTCCTCTTAGTAAATCAATAGACTTTCTGAATTTCACGAGAGGGAATTTTTTAAGAGTTTAGAAGAGACTGAAACTAAGATTGTTTATACAGTAGACACAACACCCCACCCCATCTCTTACCGAATTTAGGATTACGAAACAAGAATGTCAGTAACTTGTTAAGTGTTAAGTGTTTCAGGAGTCACTAGTTCAGGTCGCATAATATCTACCACCCTACCTTGACTTTTGACCCGACAAGTAATCTAAAACTATCTACCATATGTCATGAGACGTCCCCTGTCGTGTCGGGGGTACTGTAGTACCTGACGTGTACCCGTGCCTCTGTGGGGTCGGTTCGTGTCGGTGAAGCACGGACCAGTGCCCGAGGTGACTACTATTGACGTGCACCCAGAGGACCGGGACGGACGACTGTAGATGACAATTATCCGACCCTAGAGGGACCTTTTAGGATTCCCTGGTATTCATCTTTTCAAGTCGCCCTCTTTCCTATCCAAGACTCTGTCACAAATAAACTCTTAGACAAAAGTAAGACTTCAAATGAGAACACTAGAAGCATAAGAACCTCCCAACAACTTACAAGGACTAGCGGAGAAGAGGGTCTAGTTCGTCCCCGGGTACGTCCCTTACCTTACTTCCTACCTCGGACAGAATAAGACGGACCCGGCGGGTCGGACCCCTGTCACCTGGTTTCCAGAGTCAGTGTGTGCCGTATAAGTTTTGTCTTTTGAGGGAGGGGTGTTTTCATCAGAGTCCAATATAATTAGTCAGTTGTGTCAATTACTACTTTACTAACACACCGGTCTTTAGGATATCTGACATTTATTAGAGTCGTAGATGTCTATACAACCCGTTCCTAGTAGTTCCTTTAAAAATGTTTCTTCAAATATGACTTTGGTTATCTAAAAATTAATCCATTGCAAACTTAGAACCTAATAATGATACGTACGATATTATCAATACCTCTTGAACATATTTGATTTCCTTGAATTTCTAAATTCTAATGGAAATAAAAAAGAAAGAAAATAAGTATAAGAAAAAAAGAGAGAGAGAGAGAGAGAGAAGTAGGGAAAAAGACAGAAAAGGAAGGAGGGAGATGGTTCTCTTAGGTCAAACTAAATGAATTCGGTCTATCTTCGGAGTAAGTCGACGTGACACTCACATTTGGATGTAGGTATGTCATAAATGGCACGGACCCAGAATCTTTGCAATCACTTTATGTTTTTATTTACCAAGTCTGTGAAAATAAAAGAGGAACGACTAGTGGGTGTGAGAGAAGAAAACCTTTCTCCTCCTTCATCCCTCTTTATTCAACTTTCGAAAGTTCCCCGTCAGGTTTCCACGATTCGAGTAAAGTATTCTTGTAGTGTCCTTCTTCCCAAAGAGAGGATACCAGAGTCCCGGAAGTAACATAGTTAATTACAGACCGTGGTGTCAAAAGACCCTAGATGAATGGGTCGACAAGTAGTTGAACTTGAAAATTCAGTACGTCAAGGACACTTTACTCTGATAGACGTAAAAAAATCTACACCTGTGAAGACGGTCGAGTGTCCGTAGACACAAACACATCCCCGTACTCACTTCAGGTTTCCGTTCCCGAAATAATAGTCTTCGACCTCCTTAAAAATGAGGACACAAAAAACTAAACGACGAACAAAATTAAGTATTAAGTTTACCTGTCCTCTTTATCCGACGGTGACTCGTGGACAGAAAATTTCACCCTAATAAAAAGAAAGTAAAATAAAAAAAAAATAAAAAAGAAAGTAAAATTTACGTAAAGACCTACAAAAGTCACGTGATCGTCGAGTCGAAAAACAAAACATTAGGAACAATCTTTCGTCAAAAATTTCATTCCTAGGAAAAGTAAGCCTACGAACGATTCGACAAGTCACCTAGGGACGTCCGGACTCGTCGACAGCGGACAGGTAGAGACTGACGGGAGTGGTGGGAGACACTGAGTGGAACTAGAAAGTCCTCGGACTTAACATCCATCGACGGAGGAAAGACTTCGAGACGGAAACCTGGAGTGAGGTTCCGTCATTCTAAGTTTTATTTTTAATTGTAGTACTGTGACACACATCAAAATGTATAAAATCATTCTCTTGGACGCGGTCTACTCACCAGAAAATAAAGGAGAGAAGTTTGTCCCTTGAAGGGTTTACGAGGACGGGAACCTACCTCGTTAGAGACAATCGTGACTTCACTTATTAAGATATAAACCGTCAATATACAGTCTCGCTCAGAGTATTTCCGTCGTCTACACGTAAGACCCACTGACGGTAATCCCACGTAGACCCCTCAATGACCAACAACCGTCTAAACCCCCACCCCCTACCACTTCCTTCCCCTTGTCTCCTCTAGGGGGGGTAACAAAATAGAAGACTCGCCAACAGGGGTTTCTTTTTGGAAGAGTCAGACTTAGGGATTGACTTAGAAAAAGATGACAGACACCAGGACAATTGACACCCTTCGAAAACCTAACCTCCAAAAGGTGACTTAATTCTCTTCATTCGGACCGGAGAGAGAGTGACAAATGTACAATTAACAAAGTTTTTCGTTTCGAAAACTCCTCCACTCAACGACGGGACTCACAGTAGCAAACGAAAACACTTTCAGCTGAATACCATGACAGATACACTTTGGTTATTTTGTCGAACAGTAACCTCGATTCAATAAGAGACACCTTGTGTCGCCTCAGTCATAGGGCCCCTCTTTCCTTCCCGTGTCCCCTGCATTTCCCCCCTGTCGTCGTCGTCGTAGACATAAAAGAGGGTCAACCACTCACTTCCCGACTACCTTGGTAGCTCTAGGGTTCCTTGGGTCAAGTCAAAAAGTTCGTGTATGTAGTCCCCCGAGAAGCACTCGTGACTGCGTGTCAAGAGTGACATTACAAAGAGGGAAAAGGACAACGAGGTCGAAAGAGAGAAACTAGAGGTATTGTCAAGGTAAACCACGAAAGGTGTCGACGAAAAGGAAATCTCTAAACTCGACCCCCAATCCTCTGAGACACGTAATCTCAGGATTTCAGAGAAAGGACGTCTTCGTCCTGACTCTCCTAACGGACTCGTTGGTTTTCCCGGGGGAAATAGGTGACCCTCTGTTTGGGTATTTTCGAAGATGTTTACTGAATCATAGAAGGACAGAGGGGAGTAAACACTGAAGAGTTCTCAATTTCCCAGGGGTACAACGAACGAGTACCATCTCACTCCTAGAAAAGTAGAAGAATTCAAACAAAAATAGTGTAAGTAAATTTCGATCTCGAAAAAAACAACAACAACGAAGACAAGGGAATACGACGAGGGAGGGAAAAAATACAGAGGAGGGAGGGAAAAAATACAGAGGAGGGAGTATGGGTAAGTCAGAGAAGACTTTCGGTCCTGGAAACCGATGGTAGATTCGAGATATTAATCCTGAAGGGACCTCCGAGTCTACCATTTCGTAGACAGATGTTACGCCCTCTGGACCCAAGCTAGGGACCCAGTCCTTCTAAGGTACCTCTTCCTTTACCGTTGGGTGAGGTCATGAGAACGGACCTTTTAGGGTACTTGTCTCCTCGAACCACGCCCGGTGACAGGTACCCCAACGTTTCCCAGCCCGTACTGACTCGCTGAAGTGAAAGTTCTAGGTATTAATTAATCGGATGTGAATTACCTACAAATGACACATGGAAGTCAAGTCAAGTCAAGTCAGCGAGTCAGCACAGACTGAGAAACGCTGGGGTACTTAGCGTCGTGCGGTCCGGAGGGACAGGTAGTGGTCGAGGGCCTCAAGTGAGTCTGAGTGTAGGTAGTTCAGTCACTACGGTAGGTCGGTAGAGTAGGAGACAGTAGGAGAAGAGGAGGACAGGGGTTAGGGAGGGTCGTAGTCTCAGAAAAGGTTACTCAGTTGAGAAGAGTACTCCACCGGTTTCATGATCTCAAAGTCGAAATCGTAGTAAGAAAGGTTTCTTTAGGGTCCCGACTAGAGGAAGTCTTACCTGACCAACCTAGAGGAACGTCAGGTTCCCTGAGAGTTCTCAGAAGAGGTTGTGGTGTCAAGTTTTCGTAGTTAAGAAGCCGCGAGTCGGAAGAAGTGTCAGGTTGAGAGTGTAGGTATGTACTGATGACCTTTTTGGTATCGGAACTGATCTGCCTGGAATCAGCCGTTTCATTACAGAGATGAAAACTTATACGATAGATCCAACCAGTATTGAAAAGAAGGTTCCTCATTCGCAGAAAATTAAAGTACCGACGTCAGTGGTAGACGTCACTAAAACCTCGGGTTCTCTTATTTCAGACTGTGACAAAGGTGACAAAGGAGTAGATAAAGGGTACTTCACTACCCTGGTCTACGGTACTAGGAACAAAAGACTTACAACTCGAAATTCGGTTGAAAAAGTGAGAGGTGAAAGTGAAAGTAGTTCTCCGAAAAATCAAGGAGAAGTGAAAGACGGTATTCCCACCACAGGAGACGTATAGACTCCAATAACTATAAAGAGGGTCGTTAGAACTAAGGTCGAACATAAAGAAGGTCAGGTCGTAAAGAGTGCTACATGAGACGTATCTTCAATTTATTCGTCCCACTGTTATATATCGGAACTGTATGAGGAAAAGGATAAACCTTGGTCAGACAACAAGGTACAGGTCAAGATTGACAACGAAGGACTGGACGTATGTCTAAAGAGTTCACCGTCCAGTCCACCAGACCATAAGGGTAGAGAAAGTCTTAAAAGGTATCAAATAACACTAGGTGTGTCAGTTTCCGAAACCGTATCAGTTATTTCGTCTTTCTCTACAAAAAGACCTTGAGAACAGAAAAGATACTAGGTCGCCTACAACCGTTAAACTAGAGACCAAGGAGACGGAAAAGATTTTGGTCGAACTTATAGTCCTTCAAGTGTCAAGTGCATAACGACTTCGGACCGAACCTCTTAAAACTCGTAATGAAATGATCGTACACTCTACTCACGTTAACACGCCATCAAACTCGCAAGAAACCGTAACGGAAAGAAACCCTAACCTTACTTTTGGCTGGAAAAGGTCAGGACACCGGTGACGACTCAAAAGGTTTAAACGACCGTATAACTTACGTCGTGCAAGTGTCGTAGTAGAAAGTCCTAAAGTTTATCGAGTTGACCTTAAGGTAGTGGAGGTGATCGAAACAAGTATCACTACGAAAGATTCCGGGTGCACTGAAGTGTAACGTCCTACAGACCGAGATCTACTCACTAGTGTGGTAGCACTAATAGACCCAGTACTTCTAGAAAAAACATGTCAAGAAGGTACGTAAGAACGGTGGAGAAGAATTATAGAAGACGAAGACAATCCAGGTATGGTAAAGACGGGAAATAGCTCGGGTAGAAATGTACTTTATGGAATGATAAGTATAATATCTATAAACATGTGTAACAGAACAGAGGAATGATCTAACATTTAAGGAATTTCTGTTCAGTAATAAACAGAAACTGCGAGGGATCTTATCACGGAATATGTATCATGTATCACTTATTTACACCGGTCGTGATACCAAAAGTTAACTAAACTTTTTTTTTTTTCATTTACTATCTATATAATCAATAATCCGTCATCAGGGACGTGTAGTACACGATAAAGTAAACAAAGATCTTTTTACGAATGATTGACCAATCTCAAGACGAAGGTGGGAGGGGTAAGAGGACGACAAAAGAATGGAATGGTACACAAGGAGATTCAGTGTCGAATGGAAACCCTCTACACTGCAGGTGTTTCGGTTACAAGTATTGGAAGAATAGAGAGATACTCATAAACATAGTTAATCTTCCCTCTCGTGTCTCCCACTCTTAGAGATGAAAATGGGGGTAAGGTCGAGGACAAGGTCACTAAAGACGAGAAAAATATAAAAGAGAAAAAGAAACATAAATCTTTTCTTATCCTAAGTATACTCGAAAATCGTCTATTCCACTCAATAAACAGTTAGGTTCCTTGGACTCAGAAAAACTCCGGTAACTATACACTTCACGACTAAATACAGACTTCTTCCTAATTCTATAGTTTATAAAACCTCCCAAAAAAACACAAAATTTTTATCCCCACCTGAAATGTAAGTGACTTCAAAAGTGCCTAATTAAATAACCCCTCAATAGAAGGAATCGTACTTTGGCAATAGGGGTTGATTAGAAACAAATGATAAAAGTACTCTTGACTTTCTGTAAAGGAAGTCAAAACTTAACGGACGGTTTCGATATTGTGTACTCCAGAAACATGAAGAAAGAGGTTATCGGATACTTTAGGTCGTAAGTTGACAGACGTCTCTGTAGAACGTCTTTTTCTAGAAAAAGACTAAAGAGACCAACTTAAGTACTCTAGTGTTCAATTTTCCAACTTCAAGTTCATCGTTTATTTTCCGGTTCAACATTGTGGTTTGTCAAACGTGGTTTTTAGAAGACGCAAAGAGATAAATTTCGTTGGTGTGATTCGACACAACCACAAAAGGAAGAAGACACAAAGAGAGTACTCGGACATGACAGTGGTGAATGAGTTAAGGACCTCGTTCCGAAGGAGTCTTTGGTCGTGCACGGACCCTCTGGCTTTACCGTCATCTCCCGACATTTATGCACACCCCCTACACGCGTACCGCGGCAGTAAGGAAGACAGAAATCTACAACGTCAGATTCGAGAGCATCTTCCATTACCTCTACAAGAAGAAGTGAGTGGTATGTTAATGACTCTTGGACAGTACACGCACGAAACGACATGGTCCGTAACACCTTGATACACTTCACTTCACTTCAGTGAGTCAGCACAGACTGAGAAACGCTGGGACACCTGACATCGGGTGGTCCGAGGAGGCAGGCACCCTAAGAGGTCCGTTCTTATGACCTCACCCCTCGGTAAGGGAAGAGGTCTCCTAGAAGGGCTGGGTCCCTAACTTGGGTCCAGAGGACGTAACGCTCGTCTGCGAAATTGGAGACTCGGTGGTCCCTTCGGACCACCTTGATACGTCAGACATACTTTGTCGACATTTAACTAAAGAACATACCGAATACTTTAGTGTAAAAAAAAATCTCCTTGGGGAAGATATTTTATCTGCATATCATAGGGTACTTACTATTTTGATGATGACGACGACGACGACGATGATGATACGGGTGGATGGTTCAGATCCCCAAAACGCAAGACAGTAGTTAAGTCAAGTCAAGTCAGCGAGTCAGCACAGGCTGAGAAAGGCTGGGGTACTTAGCGTCGTACGGTCTGGAGGGACAGGTAGTGGTAGAGGGCCTCAAGTGAGTCTAGTGCAGGTAGCTCAGGCACTACGGTAGGTCGGTAGAGTAGGAGCCAGCAGGGAAAGAGGAGGACGGGGGTTAGGGAGGGTCGTAGTCTCAGAAAAGGTTACTCAGTTCAGAAACGTACTCCATCGGTTTGTATACCTTATGTGAATGTTCATTAACTACAGGAATCCACGTAAGACAGTATATAGAAACTTAAAAATCGGGAGACTTTACCCAAAAATAGAGACAAATTGTCGACACTTAGGACTCCGAGTGTCTCCAGTTTAATCAACAAGACCCAGGGTACGAATTACACAAAATCTCGACTTCAAGTTTGTATTCGGTCGATATGGGGATTCGGACACGGGAGTCATTGATGGAGGATGTAAAAGACCTCCAACAGTTTATGGTCTATAGGACTTTGTCGGTATTTCAAAGTAGATCGAGATTCTAAAAGAAAGTGTGTTGTCCATTCTGTCCACGTACTGATTAATTTTGGGTTCCTGGGTCCAAAGAGATGGTGAACCTGAGTCTTACCTAATCGATCCCACTGTCTCTGAATTATGAGTCGTTCTCAAACGAACCCTTTATCGTCGTTCGTTCTATGTCCTCAGGGGAAAACGGGAAGTTTCTCAAATAGAACGAGACAGCGATTACTCCGATCTTTCTTATACACCCTTTCTTTCGGTAAAGGACCGACTGCGGATGTCACGTTCCCGTCGTTCGTCTCGTCTTATACCACTACCACTCCCTTGTCTCGAATGTTCAAGTTCTAGTGTGAACTTTAGTGTCTCGGAAAAGGTGAATTCGACACAAAGTGTTACCGGTGTGTTATAATTCACAAAGAGGTTCGAACAAGGGGTCCGGTCGTTTTAGTTGTAGTCGACCCTTGACCTACTTTTATGTTTAAGAGTCCGAGATGGGTTGTGGGTAACTTAGTCTTTAAGTTCCCAACTCAGGGTCGTCAGACAAAAATGTTCCTTTAAGACCATATGACACTTACACTGTTCGTGACCAAATCCCATATGGAAAGAAGAGTAACGTCGATCAGATCCCTTCGTTCGTTTTCACTGACCAAATATTATAGTCGAGTGGATAGTACTTGGATTGAAATAAGTAAGTAGTAAAAACAGCTCGTGAAACTGTCTAATAGTCATAAAAATTTAACTTCATATCAACTAAATGTTACAACATTTACGTTTAAATGTTACAACACGGTCAGAAACGACATGTCGTTTCACTGAGTCAATATGTGTATCTATGTAAAAATTTTGTAAGAAAAGGTAGTATCAAACAGTGTTCAATAACTCGCACCAAGGGACACGATATGTCATGTCGGAACAACAACTAGGTAAGACATATATTACCAAACGTAGACGATTGGGGTTTGAGGGTGAGGTGGGAGAAGGGCGAGGGTGGAGGAGGAACCGTTGGTGTACAGAGAAGAGACACGGACACTCAGACAAAGACAAAACATCTATCCAAACAAACACGGTATAAAATCTAAGGTGTATATTTACTGTAGTATACTATAAACAGAAAGAGAAAGGCTGACTGAGGTGAATCATGTTATTAGAGATCAACGTAGGTACAACGTCGTTTACCGTAGTAAAAGAAAAAATACCTACTCATCCTAAGACAGTAAATATCCATGACATAGAAGAAATAGGTAAGTAGACAGTCACCTGTAAAACTAACAAAGGTACAAAACCGATAACACTTGTCACAACGATACTTGTACCCCCTCACACACACTCAGAAAAACTTAACCAAAACAGGTCCATATAAGGGTCCTCACTCTAACGACCTAGTATACCATTAAGATAAAAAGCGAAAGACTCCTTAGAGGTATGACAAAAGACATCACCAACGTGGTTGAATGTGAGGGTGGTCGTCACATCCTCCGAAACGAAAAGAGGTGTGAGAGATCGTAAATAATGAGCATCTGAAAAATTACTACCGGTAAGATCATACTGGTTATACTCCACCATGGAGTACCATCAAAACTAACCGTAAAGAGATCGTTAGTCACTACAACTCGTAGAACAGTACACGGATGACCGGTAGACCTACAGAAGAAACCTCTTTACAGATAATTCAACCGTCCATAGTCAAATAAAGTAGGAATATAATTAGGACACCCTACAAGAAATAAGGGTAAGGTCAACTCCTTTGTCCAAATCTCCACTGAACAGGATGTCGCGTGTCGGTAGAAGCAAAACATGGTTCAAAACCCTGTACTCGAGACTCTCAATCCGTTCTGTAACGTAGGGTTCCTGGAGTAGTAGTTCGTCCCTTTGTCTATGTGTTGTTTTTAAAATTTTTTTGGGGATGTTAGAGACATACGAAAGTACTATGAGAGTCGTAGGTTCTCTCAATTGGTTCATTTCCAAAGAAAATTTTATAGGTATATCTCTTAAGGCACTGTTAGGTCACCAATCCTGAGAGACGAAACTGACGACTCCAACTCCCAAGTCAGTGACCACTCCATTGATTCTAAGACGTTCGGTACAACATACCGGGGAGGTTTTTTTTCCTCTTTCTTTCTTTATAGACATATGGGAGGAGAGTTTTTCTCCGTACTATTTCTCTAATTTGTACGTCAGAAAAACAGATGTCAAGTATTAGTACCTTGTTACACACCTATCACAAAAATTTAGGACTATAAAATTTGTGGACACTCACACGTGTCAGTCAGTAAGTTATTTGTGATACACAAGTGACGCAATCCATGACCCATCTTTGAAACTTTTTTTTTTTTCTTATTATAAACCAGAGTTCAGTGAATTTTCTGAGAAACATACTTAGTAATCTTTTGTTATTTTCTCTCCCCCATAGTTCTGGATTCACTATGCTACGTTATCACCAACTTATTTCCCACTCTAGTCACTACCAGTAAGTTGAGTCGTCACAAAAAGTGACCACTTATTCAGATATATTAGTCATGTAACTTCAAACAACGAGACCCGGACCCCGTTTCTCCGCACTCCGTTTCGAATATAACCCACCCACACACTTCCCCCGTCACACTCCCTCTTTCCCTCTCTCTTACACGTAAATAAACATACATGTCTAGACGTATACATATTAAGGTCAAACCTCAATACGTGTACATATTAGAGTTGTTGTCAATGATTAACACGTAACTTATCTGGATACATCAATATGAAAGAAGTTGCATGTTAGTACAGAGAAGAAGTTGTAACCTACAAATAATAGTTAAGAGACTTATAGATGGTTGAATTATCCGTTTTATGATAAAATCAAACAGATTAAAATTTCTAAATATATAAACTCACAAAAAAGTATAAAATAGAAATTGTCGAACACGGATAATAGAAAGTAACCTAACAAAGGAATAAACATTCCTAAGAAAGAAGAACGTTTCTTAATAAAAAAGAAATGTACCTGCTCTCGGGAAACAACATATTCAACGTATATAAAGAAGGACAAACATGAAAAAAATGGTTATTAACAAAACACACACGGTATTTCTTCTCAACGTAAAAATACATGTGATTACATATTTAAAATAAGAGACTGAAAACTGGAAACAAAGGATGAGTCTTAAGGAACGACGTTTTGGTAATTTTATGGGTACAAAAGTTGATCAACAAAATACCAAAAATAAAAGATATGTGAAAGATTTCTTTAGATTTAAAATACATGACATTTCTCACTCCTTCTCGGGATTGCAGTAAGAAAAAGAAAATTACCGGTCGTTTCATGAGATCTGGGCTAGTAAGGTGTATTGGGTGACTGAAGTTTACGTTGGATGATAACACATAATTTGAGGTTTAAAATAAACTCACTAAATTGACAAAAACTTGGTCAAAAGTCTGAAGGACCGTAGAAGGGGTCAAATTAGATATGAGGATCAATATTCTCATAAGTATATTGAGGATCGATATACTTAATGATCATTATTTCCTGGTGTGAACGAAGGACACCTATGACGGAGGTCATGTGAAATGTCTTTTCACCTCTCTGTATTTGTAATAATTTCTCATGAACGTAGTGCTATATTATATTATTATTATTCCAAACGTTAAAAATTACTATATAAGAGGTTCTTACACTCTGGATATTTCAACACCTCGTTATGGATTTCTTATCTAAGAGTTATTTAACTTACGTACTTAGCCATTAAACCATAACAGTATAATAGAAGAAAAGTGAAAAACTTTCTAATGGTATCAAGTAGATTCATTTCTTCGTTATCTAGATTTACCTATACCAAGTCGTCAAAACTTAAACCATGTTACACAGTTTTCGGTATTTTGAAAAGTCAGAAATCGGGTCATTTTGAGTGAAGATTCTTAGAGAAGTTTCCTTTTTTTTAGTTTTTTCCTTCCCCTTGCAATATACATATTTTCGGAGTAGTATTGTGACAAATATAATCCTTTCAGAACTATCGTTCCTTGGTTTTATCTTTTATTCTCTTAGACAACTTTTATTATTAATTTTCGTATTTAGCCCTATATCATATGGTTTAGTCGTTAAGTTTCTTTATCTCCTTTTGTTATCTTACCCTTTCGGATCTCTAGAGCAGTTCTTTTAATGTCTATGGTTCCCTTCTAAAGTACTTTTGTAAGAGTGTTATTTCTCATCTTTGTCATACCTGGATTGTCTTCGTCTTCTATAACTCTTCTCCACCGTTGTTATCTGTCTTGATATGTTTTTTCTAGAATTACTGGGTCTATTAGTACTACCACAGTAGTGAATGGATCTCGGTCTGTAGGACCTCACGGTTCAGTTCACCCGGAATCCTTGGTAGTTTTACTTGTTTCTACCACCACTACTACTTTAAGGTCGTCTCGATATAATTTAGGATTTTCTACTACGGCAATTTCACGACGTGAGTCATACGGTCGTTTAAACCTTTTGAGACGTCACCGGTGTCCTGACCTTTTCCAGTCAAAAGTAAGGTTACGGTTTTTTTCCGTTACGGTTTCTTACAAGTTTGATGGTGTATTAACGTGAGTAAAGTGTGTGATCGTTTCATTACGTGTTTTAAGAGGCTCAATCGGAAGTTGTCATATACTTGGCTCTTAAGGGTCCACAAGTTCGACCTAAATCTTTTCCGTCTGCTTGGTCTCTAGTTTAACGGTTGTAGACAACTAAGTAGTTTTTTCGTTCTCTTAAGGTCTTTTTGTAGGGGAAGACGAAATAACTACAACGATTTTGGAAACTGACACTCCTAGTGTTGTTTGACACCTACTAAGAATTTCTGTATCCGTACGGCCTCGTGGAATGGATAGAGGACTTTTGGACACACGTCCAGTTCTTTTTTGTAAATCTTGGTCTGTACCTTGTTGTCTGACCAAAGTTTAACCCTTTCCTCATGCAGTTCCGACATATAACAGTGAGACGAATAAATTAAACATATGACTTATGTATTACGTTTTATGGTCTGACCTACTTTTGTTCGACCTTAGTTCTAACGACCCCCTTTATAGTTATTGGAGTCTATCCGTATACTGTGGTGGAGACACCGTCTTTCACTTCTTTTTGATTTCTCGGAGAACTACTTCCACTTTCTCCTTTCATTTTCTCGACAGAATTTTGAGTTGTAAGTTTTTTGTTTCTAGTAACGTAGACCAGGGTAGTGAAGTACCGTTTAACTACCCCTTTGTTACTATCGGAAATAAAAGAACCCGAGGTTTTAGTGACGTCTACCACTGACTTCGGTACTTTTATCTTCTACGAACGAGGATCCTTCTTTTCGATACTGGTTTGATCTATCATATAATTTTTCGTCTCTGTGACGAGACGACTGTTTGGTAGAACTGTTTTGGTAACACTTTCGATACAAAAAAAGGCATCAGTATATACCTACACTCTCAGTTTGATATTCTTTAGGCTTATGATTTGTTAACTACGAAAACTCGACATCATAACCTTTTCTGACAACTCTCAGGGAACCTGACGTTCCTCTAGGTTGGTCAGGTAGGATTTCCTTTAGTTAGGACTTATAAGTGACCTTCCTGACTACGACTTCGACATTGAGGTTATGAAACCGGTGCAGTACACTTCTTGACTGAGTAACCTTTTCTGGGACTACGACCCTTTCTAACTTCTGTCCTCCTCTTCCCTTGATGTCTTCTACTCTACCAACCTACCGTAGTGACTGGGGTACCTGTACTCAAACTCGTCCGAGACCCTCAACCACTACCTGTCCCTTCGGACCGTACGACGTAAGGTACCCCAGTGTTTCTCAGTCTGTACTGACTCGCTGACTTAAATGATTGACTGATTCGTCTCTTCGGGGATCATTTTATAATTAGAACCAGTTTATAACATCGATATATAAATACTAGATTTTGAACTCTTTACAAGACACTGTTGGGTCTTCCCATCCTACCCCACCTTCAAACCTCCCTCCGAGTTCTCCCTCTTCTGTATACATATACCGACTGGGTACAACTACATCCCGTCTTTAGTTGTGTTATAACATTAATAGGAAGTTCATTTTTACTTAATTCCCTTTTTTGACTTCTCTCTAAAATTCAAGACATAAAACATGGTTATCGTTCACATTTTCTATATTCGATCAAACCCCTAACCCACCCAACTACTGCGTAAGAAACGTTACCTGACATAGGAACACTCATGGTACCCCTACGTCTGGTCAAACTAGGCGGAGGACAAACAGAAACGTCATGAGCAGTTTGGCATGGACGACTCGACAATAGAGACAAGGAGTGTAGGAAGTAGTCTAGAGCTAAGAGTGTCTCGTAGAAACCGTCTTGTTCGACCGAGTTATCGATATAAGGTCAAAATAAGAAGCCAAAAGACGAGGGTGGTCTCTTGGAAAGACCTACTACAAACAGAACCGAAGGTTCCCCTTATTACTTCGACACCTACACTAGAGTCTGTGGACTTTAGTCAAGCGTCTATCGACAGTTACGAGAGACACGTAGACATGTTTGTCCGTGGACAACCTAAACCCCACAACTGTCGTCTATTAAATTCACCTTTTACGTCACTTCCTGTCCGTCACAGACGAGAGTACCTCGACCAAATATTCATTCACCAATAATCCGACACGGAGACGAAGACGGGGCAGTGTACAAATTGGTCCTCGTTAGTGAGGGTTGAACACCCGAGCCCAGGTACCTAATAGTCCTGTTATAAACGGGATCTTGTCTCTAATAGTCACACCAGGACTTTGTCGTCGTCGTCGTAGTGGACCCCTGAACAATCTTTGCGTCTAAGAGTCCGACGAGTAGTCTGTGTGACTCAGTCCTTGAGACCCTACCCGAGTCGTCTCACAAAGTTGTTCGGGAGGTCGATTAGTACTACCCTGTGAGTTCAACTGTCGACACTGACAATTTTCTCGTCTTTGAATTAGGGGTTCATGTAAGATGGTAGTAGTAGAAAAAATGAACGCAGACATTTTAAGTATTGTAGAGTGTTGAAGTCTCCTTCCATGGGGGATCTAGACGAACGTGAGACTTAGGAGTTCTCTTGGTAAAAAGTAATAAAGATAAAAATCTACATAATTATTACGAAGGAGACGAGATTTTATATAAGAAGAAATACATCGTAGGCATTCTTCATAAATAACGATAGAAGAAACTCTTTATTTCTAAATCCAATGAATATACGGGAAGGGATAAGGAACGAAGGAGACTTAAAAAATTGTCAAGTCTAGTCAACGAGTCAGTACAGACTGAGAAACACTGGGGTACCTGACGTCGTGCGGTCCGGAGGGACAGGTAGTGGTTGAGGGCCTCGAATGCGTTTGAGTACAGGTAGCTCGACTACTACGGTAGGTTGATAGAGTAGGAGACAGTAGGGGAAGAGGAGGACGGGAGTTAGAAAGGGTCGTAGTCCCAGAAAAGTTTACTCAGTCGAGAAGCGTAGTCCACCGGTTTTATAACCTCAAATAACCATATATCGTAAAGAGTTCACCCTGGGGACAGACTACCCGTAGAGATCCTTAATCAGACTACATGTTGAGTCACACCTTTCAGTACGGGAGACTATAAACAGTCAGGAGACTAGTCTTCCGGAGAAAAGACGGATTTAAGACGTAGGACGGAAAACACAGTCACGAGTCTGAATCACTTGATAACAAGTGACTCTAGGATCGAGATTGAACAACCCGGGTTCTTTCGTGAAAAGGGGAGTCGATGGTATTATTGAAGATTCTCGGTGTACACATACTAGACACTATATCAGTTCGTGACGGTCGTGGTAGACCGTGAACAGGTTTACGAAAAGGTGCCTAAAAGAATATGGTCTAGTGTACTGATACTAAACGTACGAAGGATTGACGAAGGGTCACTACGATCACTGTTTCTTGGGTGGACGGTTGTATCCCCTGTACTCTGTGTCCAAACTAGGGATCCAACCCTTATAGGGGACATCCGCTCGTACCGTTGGGTGAGGTCATAGGAACCGGACCTTTTAAGGCACCTCTCTCCTCGGAACCCCCGATGTCAGGTACCCCAACGTTTCTCAGCCCGTGTTGACTCGTGTGAACATACATTACTAGATTTAATAACCTAAGAGAACAAAAGAAAGTTGAAGATCTCTCTCACTGGAATTGGTCGAAGAGTCTTCTATTAAAGAAAGACTTTTCGTCTCGGTAAATCATTAACTACTGAGTAAATTATTACTCTTTTGGGGACTTCATGTAAAAGTCAAGAATTCTAAAGTCATAGACTTAAGAATAGATGAATTTATTTCTCAAGGAAATAAAACCTTTTGAGACAAAACCTTATACTGGTTCATCCTCTTGTAAAGTAAAGTCAGACTAAGTACGAAATGAGTACGAAATAAGTTCTTATTTAATCTGGTAAGAACTCCTATGTCCGGAACAGTATACCGTTGTATAACGTCTTAGATCCGCTCGTGTTATTCACCTGTGTCTCATCTAAAATTATTTTTATAAATAATCAGTCAAAACGGACTTACTTTCGATGGAAGGAAACGAGGATGTCTAAATCCCTAAAACAAACAAACAAACGAGGGGAAGGAGTACTTACATACTAAACAGTCTTCCTTTGTCCAAATATAAATAGAAAAACCCTTCATGGGGGTTGACTCGGAGGGAACTCTGTGAACCAAAACAGTCGGACTGGTAACATAGGGTCTTAGGCTGTAAAAGTTTTCTTTGCGTCCGGAGTGAACCTAATTGGGTTAGTACCCTATGAATTCTGGTTAGATCTATAAAAATTGGATTTTAATCGTGAAGGACAAAGGAAACTGATTTAACTCATAAGACGTATTGGTAAGTAAGTTTTCGGTTAGTCACGGAGGAGACAAATTTCGTGGTATAAGGTTCGTGTCTCGTTTTGCGTTTCTACTGGTTCTGTAATAGGATTGGGAGTTTACGGGTGAGAAATTATCCCTTGTAACCTGTATGTTAATTCATGTATTTTACGTTTGGTCTCCTTACATACGTTAGTATGGTGTTCGTCATAAAAACCTCTACCCCGCAAGAGACTTATGTGTATTATTAGTGCGTATCCAATAAAAGTACCTTAGAGACTACAATAGGTTAGAATAGTTGATTACTACGTAGGATTGATCATCTACGACCCTCTTTATATTTCTTTGTATTTTGGACCAAACACGGGAACTTTGTGAACAAGTCCTCTGTTCGACACTCACATTTTTACATCCGTCGCTACCTTCTCCATTGGTCACACTTAGTCCTCTGTATACTCGACAGTATTTCGTCTAGGACTAAATAGTGTCTATGTATCTGAACGTAAAGTTTTTGGGACCGAGGACCGAAGGTAACCAGAAAATATGAAAGAGTTCTTTAGTCCTACAGGGTCCCACGAATTATTATTTTCACTATTGACACGTCTTGACTCGTCGGGTACAGTTCCAACCTCTTTTCCTTTCCAGTCTTGAGAATCCTCGGCTCAATGACTGATTCCTTCATCAATCGAAATCTCCCCAAAACTCGTCTTCGTCCTTTCTGATTCTCCGTCTGTCTTCTCTGATTACTAAAGCTCAAAAAGAAGATTTATAAAAATCCAAACTCAGGGTCCAGAGGACGAAACGAGCAAAAACAAAAAAAAAAAATCTTAATTTAGAACTAAATGTAAATAATGACACGGTAAAACTGTCTTGTAAATATAAGAATAAAGAGGTTTCAAATCAAAAAAAAAAATTAAAATTTTAGAAATTAAGAATGTACGCAAGGGTTTGTACTTGGGGGGAGGGTGGAGGGAGGGGTATTGTAGAGAGACCCAGTAGGGGTACGTGGTCGAGGTTCGTACGAGCGTCGGTAAGACTGACCACACTTCACCATGGAGTGACACCAAAACTAAACGTAAAGAGATTATTACTCACTACAACTCGTAGAAAAGTACACAAACAATCGGTAGGCATACAGAAGAAACCTCTTTACAGATAAATCAAGAAACCGGGTAAAAAACTAACCCAGCAAATAAAAAGACCTTAACTCGACGTATTCAACGAACATATAAAAACTCTAATCAACAAACAGTCAACGAAGTAAACGATAATAAAAGAGGGTAAGTCTTCCGACAGAAAAGTGGAACGAATATAAAAGGAAACAACACGTCTTCGAAAATTAAAATTAATCTAGGGTAAACAAATAAAAACGAAAATAAAGGTCTTAAGACCCTCCACCTAGTATCTCCTAGGACGACACTAAATACAGACTCTCACAAAACGGATACAAGAGGAGATCCTCAAAATATCAAAGACCAGAATGTAAATCTAGAAATTAGGTAAAACTCAAATAAAACCACACCCCACAATCTTTCACTAGATCAAAGTAAGAAAATGTTCACCAACTGGTCAAAAGGGTCGTGGTGAACAATTTCTCTAACAGAAATGAGGTAACATATAAGAACGGAGGAAACAGTTTCTANCTTTTGATGTCCGGTTATAGTGACTACTTGTATCTACGTTTTTAGGAGTTGTTTTAAGATCGTTAGTCTTAGGTTGTTGTGTAATTTTTCTAGTATGTGGTACTGGTTCACCCGAAATAGGGTCCCTACGTTCCTAAGAAGTTATAGGCGTTTAGTTAGTTACATTAAGTGGTGTAATTGTTTAACTTTCGATAAGCTCCAAAAAACATAAAGGTATGTTTAGAACTTTAATAAACAAGATCAAGACACTTTTTACAACGACCATCGAACTATCCCTAACGTTATCTTCCTTGTATGGAGTTGTATTATTTTCGATAGATACTGTTTGGGTGTCGTTTGTAATAGGAGTTACCACTTTTTAACTTTCGTAAAGGGGATTTCAGTCCTTGTTCTGTTCCCACAGGTGAAAGTGGCGATGATAAGTTGTATCAAGACCTTCAAAACCGGTGTCGTTAGTCTCGTCTTTTTCTTTATTTTCCTTAGGTTTAACCTTTTCTTCTTCATTTTGAGAGTGACAAACGTCTACTGTACTAGGAGATGTACCTTTTGGGATTTCTGAGGTGGTCTTTTAATGATCTCGATTAGTTACTTATATCATTTCAACGTCCTATATTTTAGTTGTGTGTCTTTAGGGAACGTAAGGATATGTGCTTATTACTCTTTCATCTTTTTCTTTAATTCCTTTGTTAAGGTAAGTGGTAACGTTGCTTTTCTTATTTTATGAATCCTTATATAGATGGATTTCTTTGATTTCTGGATATATATCTTTTGATATTTTGTGACTACTTTCTTTAGTTTCTCCTGTGATTATCTACCTCTTTATATGGTACAAGTACCTAGCCTTCTTAGTTATATCACTTTTACTCATATGATGGGTTTCGTTAAACGAGCAAAATTTTACATATCGTAGTGACTCTCCTATTTATTGTACCATGTTCTTCGCGTGTCTTGTCCCAAAAGTCTCCGATTGACGACAGTCACGACCGACAACTCCCGACGAAGGTGAAAATAATACGACGTCAGAGGAAGAGCGCCTCTTCCGTTACCGTGGGGTGACGTCATGGCAACGGACCTTTTAGGGTACCTGCCTCCTCGGACCCCCCGACGTCAGGTACCCCAGCGATCCTCAGTCCGTACTGGAAAGTGAAAAGTGAAAGTACGTAACTTCTTCCTGTACCGTTGGGTGAGGTCACAAGAACGGACCTCTTAGGGTCCCTACCCCCTCGGACCACCCGACGGCAGAGACCCCGACGTGTCTCAGTCTGTGCTGACTTCGCTGAATCGTCGTCGTCGTCAGAGGAAGGGCTAGACATTTTTCCTATTATTACAGTAACTCTCACTTCATTCAGTCTTTCTCTTTGTTGAAAGGACATAATTACTTATATATACATCTTTTTATCATGTCTACTTGGATAATCGTTTCGTCTTTATCTGTGTGTCTGTATCTCTTGTTTACATACCTGTGGTTCCTCCCACCCCCTTCTTACGTGCCCCTCGAACCCTAACTATGTACATGTGATAATACATATTTTATCTGTTGATTACTCTTGGGTGACATATCGCGTCCCTTGAGACGAATTTCCAGACACCACTGGATTAACTCTTCCTTTATTTTTTGTCTCCCCTATATATACATGTATATCGACCAAGTAAAATAACAAATCGTCTTTTATTACGTTCCAACATTTCGTTGTCATGAGGTCATTTTAAAAAAAATTGATATTGAGGTGTATCTTAAAAAAACCATTCTCAATCTTCTCTATTCGTGTATCCTACGAAACAGTCCTGACGTCGAATGACAGTAGACTACATACGAAACGTGTAGAAGTCTCCTTTAGTCAGGGAAGTAACAGTAGTAGTTATACACACCACTACTCATGTAAAGGAAAACCCTCCTCGTCTAGAAATGTTATAAACGTACTTCACTAGTATAAACAATCACGACTCACGTATCAGTTGAGGTCGATCATGACTACGACGATGATGACACTGGTGGAGATCTTGGGAACTCAAAGGGGAGACGAAGACAAGTACAAGGAACGAAGGTTTTCGGAGTCGAGACGGGATCTTCCTCTTTCAACAGACCTGTTCAGTCTTCTCGATGAGACCAAAATAATCAAACAAATCATAAACGTCTGGACATCCCATTTATAACACAAAACGTAAAATATTGTCTTCTTTTAGAGAAAGGACGACTTTCCGGGTACACCGGGAATCACTATCTTTCTATTTCGACCTTATGTTTGGGTTCAGACAGACGAAAAGGGGGGTAATTGTGTACGACAATTATAGGTCTACTTTACGGGTAGGATCCCTTTTAACTGAGTTTCTAAAACACTCTCCTAATACCAGTTTATTGATACATTTACACTTTACCGTTGTACAAATAATAGGTTCACACCGACGGGTCCTTAAGGGTAATTGTGTCCGTCCATCTCCAGTATTCGATCTCGGAAAGAAAAGGACTCTCTCTTCAGTACCCTACACTTCTTTCGAGTGACTACAAAATAGAGAAACGATTACAAAAGAACAATAAGGTGTCGGGTCTTTATAAGAACCGGACACTCATCTAATGTAAAAGTATCGTTACGCCTCCTAAATTGAGGGTGTCTACAATTACCTTCGGTATATCGATACGTCGTGAAAGTTTTACATGGTGAATTACAGACTCGGAAAATTAGTACGATCTTCTAAAAAAAAAGATCGTTTATTTGTGTTTAGATAAAAACAGGATTGTTTCTTTTCTTTGTTCGCGTGTAAGACAGCGTGAGACGAGAACCTCATATAAGACTAAGAAAGAAACCTTTAAGTGGTTTGTAGACACTTCGAAAGGGGATCTAAACTACCGAAGGTCTGAATTTGTACTGAGGGTAAATAAACCTCTGTTTGTAGGTTTGTTTTAGAAGTTTAAAAAGATGTAATTTGGATACCCCTTTAAAAAAAGATCCTTCACCATCTCTTATTCGGAGAAAGTACCTAAATAAATCTTTTCGTTACACTTCTCGAATTGGTTTCCTATCTCTAGTAAGTCGGACATTGAATGGGACCATCTGTTACTTTTAGTCTCACCGTCATCTGGGGTGTACCCGTCTTTTGTGTGGTACCATAAGGGTAACGAACCGTACACCACTACATAATGTCTACACGGATCTATGGTAACCGTAATGTGTTGTTATGTTTTTCTACAAGTCAAACTTTGTACTCAAACGAATAACGGACAAAAATATCCGTCAAGAGGTTTCACACCAGGGACCTGATCGTCGTCGTCGTCGTAAACCCTTGAACAGTCTTTACGTACAAGAATTCGGGATTAGGTTTAAATGACTTGGGTTTTGGAGACTCTGTCCCAGGGTGTATAGACGCAAAATTCGTTTGGGAGACCCACTAAGACCACGTACCCCTGTAAACTCTTGGTGACCAGATTTATGACCGAATTCGTAACTTAATTGGACTCAAGACAAACTCACGGAGGACCCACCCACCTCCAAATAAGAGCGCATAGAGACAAGGAGTGTGACCAATTGGTATGACCTAACATGAAGCAGTGAGTCCCGAGACAAAGTACGAGATCGTTTGGAGTCACACACCTCTTTATCTTGGATTCTGAACTTCTTCAGTCCTCAACTCTCTCTTCGTCCTTGGTCCAGGTGTCAACTTTCTTCAGTCCGCAGTTGGAAGAACGATTATCAAGTACCGTCGTCAAACTCGTAAAAACTTGATACCCTGACTCCAATGTCTTACCTCGTTCCATTTTATAGGAACAACAAGTCAGCGATTCAGCACAGGTTGAGAAACACTGGGTTACCTGATGTCGTACGGTCCGGAGGGACAGGGAGTGGAAAGGGGTCTCAAGTGGGTTTGAGTACAGGTAACTTAACCTTTATAGTACAGTATACCTTTCAGTTTATATTTTCGTCTATCATTCAATTTAAATCCGGATGAAATAACTGTCAATACACGTTAGACGAAAATCGATGGTGCGGTGACGTCCATAAAGACAACACCGGGATTGGTACTACGTACCTTTAATGATCAATTGGAAGGGATTGAGAGACTTCCGTCCCTTGTGGTACGAAATAAGGAAAAACCATAGGAAATCATACACAGAGACCTCTTCTGTTACCGTGGGGGTGAGGTCATGAGAACGGACCGTTTAAGGTACCTACCTCCTCGGACCACCCGACGTCAGGTACCCCAACGATCCTCAGCCTGTACTGACTCGCTGAAGTGAAAGTGAAAAGTAAAAGTACGTAACCTCTTCCTGTACCGTTGGGTGAGGTCACAAGAACGGACCTCTTAGGGTCCCTACCCCCTCGGACTACCCGACGGCAGGTACCCCAGTGTGTCTCAGCCTGTGTTGACTTCACTGAATCGTCGTGTCGTCGTCGTCATACACAGAGTATGTATAATCCACGAGTCACCTGTAGACAAGTTAACTTCGTTCGTGAAGACCAAACCCCTCTCGGCGAGCGAACGGTTTATACTACAGTGACTGGTACGTTCCCTTTGTCTGTTTCTCATGTTTGTTCCCTTTTCGAATTCTCTAACATCCCAGGTTCCCCTTCGTACCTCGACTTATCCCTCTGATAAGGTCACCCTCAGACTATTCTCTTTTAGACACTAACCTTCACCCTCAGACGCTAACGTTTTCCCTTCCTCTACCACCCTTTTACACTACAAACCTCTTTTTGTCTTTCCTCCTATACTTCTCCCCTCGAGCTTAACACCACAAACTGTTCTTATCCCGTAAGTCTGTTGTTTTACTTCGTTCCACCCCCGCCGTCTCTTTTCTGCCCTACCTTCTATACGTCTATGGTGCTCGTCATCCTCTCTAGTTTTCGTACCCCCTCCCCCATCCTTACTCTTAAAATAAACTAGTCGATCTGAATTCCTGAACCTTCAAGTAACAACGAAATACCTAAATAGTAGTTTTCTTTCGGGTTGAGTGTGTTAATTCGACGGACACGGGGGTGTTTACGGACCGGTAGAAGGGACTTTCGGGGGCGATCTATAAAACCAGGAACCGTTGTGTTTAAAAAGGAGACGTTGACCAAAATCTCCGAAAGAGACCTGCTGTTCGGTGACTCCTCGTTGGGGAAAGAAGTCAGAACAAGAAGACAGGGACTTTTGGTTCTCCCTCCCGGTCCCCTGAGGACCCAGTCGTGAAGAGAGTCCTCGGTAGTGCGTAGATGGACGGAGACTACTCTGACGTCTACCTACGGTTTCACCCGGTTCCTTCCTAAGTCCTAACCCATGAAGAGAGTGACCTATGTACAGAACACGACATCCCTACGAGAGTCGGTTAAGGTCCCGAAGTCATCCAGTACGTGACACCCCAGTTTTCATAGTCGAACCATAGTCATCTATAATTCGACGACGACGACGATTCAGCGGAGTCAGCACAGGCTGAGACACGCTGGGGTATCTGCCGTCGGGTGATCCGAGGAGACAGGGACCCTAAGAGGTCCGTTCTTGTGACCTCACCCAAAGGTACAGGAAGAGGTTACGTACTTTCACTTTTCACTCTCACTTCAGTAAGTCAGCACGGGCTAAGAATCGCTGAGTTACCTGACGTCGGATGGTCCGAGGAGGCAGGTACCCTAAAAGGTCCGTTCTCATGACCTCACTCAACGGTAACGGAAGGGACCTATAATTCGATGAGTAAATGTTAACAGAAGGGTCCACCGCGATCACCATTTCTTGGACGGACGGTCACGTCCTCTATATTCTCTGTACCCAAACTAGGGATTCAGTCCTTCTAGAAGACCTCTTCCCTCACCGTTGGGTAAGGTCATAAGAACGGACCTCTTAACGTACCTGTCTCCTCGGACCGTCCGATGTCAGGTACCCCAGTGTTTCTCGACCTGTGTCGACTTCGTTGAATTGTACGTTCGTGTTGTGTACAAGATAAAACAAAAACTATTAAACGACAATTAAAAAAGGAAGTTTACGAACAATCAAAATCTTTTACATTCATTCGGTTTTTTTTTTTTTTTTTTTCCTAAGGAGGTCTAGGATGGTTTAGTCTTTATAGACAGTAATAGAACCGTACCACGAAAGACCATCCATCTACACAAACATAGGATCGTTGTCATTCGTGTAAGGAAATCCTTTTACGTAACCACCCTTTCATACAACCATATAACCAGGGTATCAAGCATACAAGGTGACACTCGATAGTTATGACATTAAATAACTTACCTCCCTATATCATATCCTTTCACTCTCGGGTCCAACAGTACATAAGGGAGAGTGAGAACGTAAAATTTGAAAAGAGGAAGAGTTTAAGAAAGTACATGGGGACGTTTATACGAGTCTAGAGAAGGTTAGATTTAATTCGGACTCAATGGTGGATCTTCATCGACACGTTGAAACCAGTTCGCAGAGTTGGAGAGACACGAAACAAACGGTGTAGATATTTCATTCCTATTATTCTCCTGGATGGTGTATCTGAAATACATTCCTAATTTACTGAATTTTCAGTGTGTAATAAATCTTATGATGACTTCTTTATTACTAGTACTAATACACCTACCACTAAGAGGGTATGGACGACCAAGGTACAGTCCGATCCAAAACTCAGTTCTGACAACCCAAGTAATTTTAAGACTAGTGAGGTATAAACGAGTTTTAAGATTCAAGGTTCTTGACGAAGTAACGGACGTAAATATATCGGGACTGAGAAGTGGGAATAAACGACAAGATGTCGATAAACACTTCCGATCTTAAATCTACGTTGTTGAAAGAAATAAGAAAGACGATTTCTCGTCCTTACCTAGTCCAGACTGAAAAGAGTAAGCGTCCGTTGTCTTAAAGTCTAATTAATGGACTTTCTCTTGTCGTAATTACGATTCACGATGGTTTTTTTTAAAGCGAGGAGATACGTCCTTAGTAAACGAGATTATGTATGTATATTATATCTATATACATAATACATGGATATATATATATATATTACGTACATACAAAACACACATGTATATATATATATACGGAGACTCTTTTGTAGTAAGGAGTTCTTTCGTTTTCGAAAAAACAAAAAAATTCCACGGATCTTTACCTTCATTTCTTCTTTTCGAACAGAAATTCTGAGAATAAACATCGGGAATGAAGGGGGTTAAGGGTGTTGGAATGCGAACGAGGACCGAAGGGTCCCTGAGGATACCGGTTAGACCCTTTGTAGGACGCGTGACCTTGCGCGACGAAAACAAAATGTCGGCAGTCTGTCTGTCTGTGTGTCAAGGTGTGTACGTTGGACTTTACGAAAGGATTTCAGGGTAAAAGAGTTTCACCGCATTCAAAAGTATTTCCTAGTCGGGGGTCCTGGAATAGAAATTATTTTTAGGTTCATGGAGGACCTTTCACTGTAATTTTCACCCTTAAATTGGAGACTCATAGACTACTCCCGTTATCTGGAGCGGAAGGTGGGGTCTAGAGTACTTATGAAGTATCCGTGTGTGAGATCCCCCAAGCACTTAAAGGACTGTAACCGAGTATCTTAGGTTCAATTATTTATTTTGGGGTTCGAATCTACTACTAAAGATATGGGCATTTTAGGATTGTTCCCTTTATCAAAAGTCATGAAAGTGTAACTTTTTTAGTATTTCTAATAAATTACACCAGTTTGTTTTGTCGGGACAAGTAACACAAATCAAAACCATTTTTAGAAAGAATCCATCGTTTCATGTTCTATTAACCATGGGTTATATGCTCCTGACGTTTGTAACACATACTCGACACTGAAGATTGTCTTTAAATGGATTAACGACAGTGAACCCATAAAAAAATTGGAAAACATTTTCAAATCATAATTAGAGGAGAGAACTTTAAGATCATTCGTGTATCGATCCTTTACTTTGTTTTATATCGATTTTACATATTAGGTGTATTAATCATCCAATAACTATCTTTATTTTCTTATATATTAATCTTTAATTCATCATAGGTTCTAAGTCTTATTGTCTTATATACATAGAACAAAGTAGAAAATACATCTTTTCTTTTACTTTTAACGAAATTTATATGATACCGCTAAACCCCTGACGGTCACATATAGGTGCACTGGGTAAAATCTGAAGAAATAGTCTTAATTTTCTAATTCTCGGAAATATTTTAGACGTCAATTTATCCGTGTGAAATTTGTCTGGAACGGTTTATTCAGATTTTAGACGAGTTCAACATTGTGACCTTGTCGTCCCAAATAAGAATAAAGAGAAATAGGAAAGTCACCTAGGTAAGAGAAACACGACATTAGTGAAAAGTGTCGAGTCACTAAAGAGACTATGACAGAATTTCGTAACAATAAGTTTCCCAGTTTTATTTTGTCGTAGGGTCTTTGGGGTCTCCGTCGCGCGTCGGCTGTCGGAGTTTGAGTACCAACGTCTTCCGTTAATAGGTTTGTCTTGCTACGAAATTAAATTATGTCAAATCTTAAGCCTTATCCCACGAAAATAAATATATAAACCAAAAACGGAGAAGACTCACAGACGGACACAAGGAAAAACAAAAAGGAAAGTCGTCGAGAACGGTTCGTTTACACCGTTATGACTGTCAACGGTGAAGCTCGTCGGAACGGTAAGGAAGACAAGGGGGAGGTACACAGGGAGAGCGACCCGGTTGTTACTCCACTGATGTTCCTCCACGTTGACCGTCTTTAATCATTTATAGTAAGATTGCAATTTTTTATTATGTGCGAATATACATAATCTCTCTACGAATGTAGTCTCGGGACCTTGGTCGTAGACGGCTGTGGCGGAACGTTTTAAGTATGAACGTAAACCACTTAAACATGAACTAAATTCTAATTGAAGATTTCCTGTTCGTGACCCGTAGTAAATGAGAGGTGTAACATAATTTTATAAAACGTATATTAATTCGACGTATACAGAAGTCGTCCTTTAGAGATCAGTAAGACCTATTTCGGGACTCAACGAAGTAATATGAAAGAGTTAAATCCTTGTCTTGTAATTCCTTTGTACGGGTAAACGTACGTGAATTTTACCGTCTCTATCTCACAGAATTAATCAAAATTAGGACTCCTCTTACCATTGATCTACTACACGTAAATACGACTCGAATCGTGTCATCTTTTACCCAAATCTGACGTTGTTTTCTTAAATACAATGGGGGTACCTAGTTAAACGACCAGGACACTCAACAAGTTTACTCAATAATTCTCTGATCTAGACGTAGTTAAAAATTTTTCTAAATGAATAAATAAAAAATTTTCTAAAGAAATAAAAATTGACGCGACCCAGTAGTAACGACGGGCACCCTAAGGAGAATTCACGACAATCACCCTGATGAGAACCAACTCCACGTGCCCGAAGAGTTACGTCACCGAAGAGAAGAACCCCTCGTGTCCGAGATGTGGACCTGAAGTCGTCGACGCCACGTTCCTGAGTCTTCATCACGAAACTCCCGAGAACTCGCGACCGAGTCAACGGCACCGTGTCCCAGAAGCAACAAGGTTCCGTAAACCTAGAAGGTTCTGGTCCCTAACTTGAGTACAGGGGACGTAACCGTCCGACTAAGAATTGGTGACCTGGTGGTCCCTTCGGGGTCTAGACATCAAATAAATTTATTAAAAAATTTTTCCATCACTGGGATAACCCTCTCTGATCGGTTAAAGAAAGAAAAAAATTAAATGAGAGAAAATTTATCAAAGAGACGTTTTTGCTCGACGTAAATTATAAGTATAGATCTCCGTCAATCCAGTGAAGACAAAATTAACAAACGATGAACACTGTTTTGTCATAAAATTAAATCTAACACTTGATAATAAAAAAAAATAAAGGACCTTCTTATTGAAACCACACAAATAATCGAATACGATTGAGTTCCCGACCAATTACACAAATAGTTTTTCTTACTGGACACACCCAGGTATCACCTTCTCTTTACTCATCTTTTGTCTAAGACTTAGCGGTCGTTCTGACTTGTGTGCCCGGTAGAAAAAAAAATTAATGGTACGACCGAATTGTCGTACCATTAAAGTCCTAAAGGGAGATGAAACTACAGTAGAATTGAAAATGTTTTATACATCTTTATTAGCAAGAGTAAAAACATTTATAACTAAATTACGGACGTTTCATAAGGCAGTGTTTTTATATTAGAAGAGTAATTGGTGATGAGACAATAATCTGTAACAAAGGTTAACAAAGAATAATATTTATGGTTATAACTTTACTTGTAAATGACCATTTAGGAACAGATGTACATTATAATATAGAAAACCTTTATTGTAAAAATTGAGGTAGAAACAGGGTTCAAGATTTTAACTGTGGGTGGAATTCTAACTAAAGTTTGGATGCATTCAGATATCTTTTCTATACAGTACAATTTTTACAACAATGACTTTCGTCCCGGGTCGACGAACGACAGGTTTTCGGTTCTGACCTCCCGTTCTAACCACCTTTAAGATAAAATAAAGACCCCGGTCTTTAGCCCCCCTCCCGTCTGAGCACAGGTTTCCGGTCGAGGAGGGACTGTTAGTCACCCTTTCTCGAAAATTTATCCCTTAAAGTCCCCACATACCCCTCTCCAGATGTACGTCTTTGTCGCGTAGGTTGAGACTGTCAGTACAACTTTAATCAGTATGTCACCAGACTAACCTTAATAGAACTACCAAAACTCATATCAATTAGAAGTCAAGGTCCCAATCAAACAAGGGTGTAGGAACTCCGGACAAGAACCTTAACACAATCGTTGGGTGAGGTCATGAGAAAGAACGGACCTTTTAGGGTACCTGTCTCCTCGCACCATCCGAGGTCAGGTACCCCAGAGTTTCTCAGCCTGGGCTGACTCGCTGTAGTGAATCGATTACAGTACCGATGTCAGACCAGTAGCAAATCAACTGAAGAAGGTGGACCACCTTAAAGACAGAGACCTTCTGTCGAGTGTTGTATGCCGTATCTTAGAATAGATATCGGGAACTTCTCTTTGATTTCGTGGTACTGAAACAAATTACTGATTTGACAATAATAAAACAGGACAAACCCACGAAAAGAAACAACCTATGAGAGAATAAAGAACTAAATTGAATAAACCGATGTCAAAAAGGTATCTGTCTTCTGTCTGACAAGGTAACGTTACAGTAACTCTGAAAATAAAGAACAACATAACCGAATGTACCAAAGTAGTCAACGAGAGAGAGTATTCATAGTGGCAGATGTATCTGAAGTCAAAGAATAGAATCTCTGTAGATGAAACTTACTTAGTTTCGATTTAAACTTATCTGTTTCGTCACGACTTCTACTAACGTGTGGAAGATCTTTCCTAAGGAAAATTTCGTCTCTAAGCGATTTTTATCAAGTAAAATAGTCATGGTTAGGTTTGCACAACTTTATATTGACTTAAGTGATCTAAAATCCCGTCTGTGTTGAAAGACTTTTATTTGGTAAACCTGAGATTTTGTCACTCCTAAATTTTGAGATTTAGGAATTCTCGACCAGCACCTCTTGACCATCAAATTTAGGTTAATTAACTAAGACTACTAGTCGGTCCAACCTCTCGATATCTTGACTCCCACAGAACATCGTAAGTAGGATACTACGGAAACTCTAAATCTTTCCGTAGTTTGTTTTCATTCCTCCGTGTCTTCTCGGTCCTCTGAGCTGCTCAGTTCCGTAGTGTCGGACATTCGAGTGAGAGGAAATGAAGATTCTTTAGGGTGTCGTGAGACGGCACAAGAGTAGGGACAAGAAAGCCTCTTCCGTCACCGTGGGGTGAGGTCATGAGAACGGACCTTTTAGGGTACCTACCTCCTCGGACCATCCGACGTCAGGTACCCCGTTCCGTGACTCCCTGAGACCTCGGTCTTCTAACACATTAAGAATACCTGACAGAACGAAGTGATATTCCTCTTTTTTTCTAACCATCTTACACCCTCAGTCATTGGGAGGGTTTTTTCAAAAATATATTTCGTCGTAAATGGTAGGATGACAAGATTTAAATATGTGATTATACATAACAGAGATAGACGAATATTTCTTTTTTGTTTCTCGAACGATAGAATGGTTTCTCTTTTAATAAACGGGAGAGGGATAGAGTTTTCTCTTTTCTGTTAGAGGACCTCATAAAAAAAAAAAATTAGTTGAATGACACTTCATGACTGACATTCGTCAGGACCCGTGTATAACTTCCTACCTATATCGTCACTCTCATCAGTCCTGTAGAATACGAGGTAGTCAGGGTGTTAATTTAGTTAACTAGAACGAGGAGTGAAAGAGACAAGAGTAAGGTACTTATAAACATACTTTCGAGGTGTGAGTCTATTTTTATTTATATAGGTCAGGGATGGGACTCCTTCAAAAAAAGTTAGTTATAAAAAATAACTGTATATCAACTAAAGGTTGTAACACAATTAAAGACGACATATCGTTTCATTAAGTCAATACGTATATATATATATATATGTAAGAAAAAATTATAAGAAAGGGTAATACCAAATAGTATCCTATAATTTATATCAAGGGACACGATATATATATCTCAGTCTGGAACGATAAATAGGTAGGATACATATTTTCAAATTTAGACGATTGGAGCTACTTCGAATGAAAAATTATTCCCTCTCATCTATTCGTTCGGTAGGTCGGAGTCGTCTCGTCAGTACCCCTTCCTCCACCAAGACACTAGGAGTCTCGAGGACTCTCGGGACAGACACTAACTTTACTCTTCTACCTACACTATAATCTTTGGTCTCTCCCCTTTACAAAAGAGTGCAGGTTTATGAAACCCCTCACCTTCGTTCCTACTTATGGGTGTAGTCCTATCTCTTTCTAGACCTTTGTTTTCATCCATCCACATCCCATGTCTGAGGACCACCTTTGAAAAGTTCTCTTATTAGTCTCGAGATGGGACCTTGAACTCACTTTACTGTTATACCTTCGAAAACGTTACATCGTTTACCTGTGGTCGATACCGACCACGTCGTATACCCAACGTCGTCGGGTCCCATACTTGTACTCCACAAACAATTTGTCGACTTTATAGGTGGAGTTGACTCTCCGTGACCCTCCGAAGAGGAGAGACACAAGTGACTTATCAATACCTCGTAGATGACATGCGCAAAAATTCTTTTCGTGTTCCATAGAATAACCTTCAATAGCCTCGAGAGACGACCCTCCCCTAACCTCCTGGACGGAATCTTTCGTCTCGTAGTTCTCTTCAACTAACACGTACGATATACAGTCTCCACCCCTTTCACTTTTAAGCGAGAAGTCTCAATAAGGTTTGGTGGAATGGGTACAAATACCAAGCGACTTCATCCTTTCTTTCGGCACCGTAGGACCGTTAATTCACGAGGTAGGTCTTTTACTGTACAGTAAAGGTGGGTGTTGGGTAACCGGTTTTAATCAGTAAACAGAGGAAGGTTGACGTTTCTCTCCTATAGGAGGGTGTTCGTCTCTCTCTCTCCTTTCGGTCTACCTCTCCTCGTAGGCAACAGAACACTACCCGTCCTCCGCTCCGGGTTCTTCACCCTTACGGCCCTTAGGACAGAACTCACCAGAACAGACCCATGGAGACAACCCTACCTACTTCTGTTGGGTGTGTCGTCTGAGACAGTGACAGACAATCTCAGTGTACAGTCCGTCCTTTACAGACTAACCGGATTGACCCAAGACCGAGAAGGGTAGAAAGGACCCATTGACCCGTGTACTACCCCTCACTGTCACCCATTTTCAATTTAAGTTTCCCCGAGCTCAACGTCGTCGGGCCCCATCCTTGCACTCCATAAACTATTTGTCGTTTTTATAGGTGGAGTTGACTCTCCGTGACCCTCCGAAGAGCAGAGAACACAAGTGACTTATCAATACCTCGTAGGTGACATGTGAGAAAATTCTTGGTACTTATCATCACTCGTGTCATCCGTTTCAGAAGGGACAATGAGTCGACGACCGCCAAAATTACCAGTCTAGTAACACCGACTACCTAACCATCGCACACTTCTCTTATAAGATCTTAACATTCCAATCCTTTTCTACTATACCAGATCCGTCGGTTTCATTCTCGGGAGTTTTTTTCTTTACCAAAACCTTTCGAATTCTCAGAAACACAAGGAGTAAAACCTTCTAAGGTTCGACTACAACTGGTCGACAACTAAAGTTTACAATTCTTATAACTATGATATAAATATATGTAAATATTATTATATATCGATATTATAAATAGTATACACTCTCCCCCTCTGTTTTGTCGGAAACGAGACCAAGGAGTCTCGAGTTTTCAAGTAACTTAATCACTCCTGGGTTATTTGATTTCAACAGGAACTCTTCGTGTCTGGACCTACTCTTGAAGTCGTCGTAATAGTGGTCCTTCCTTTGTGAAGTAGAACCGTTGTCTCCTGAGACGTCCAATGGAAATCGTCTTGGGATGTGACCCCTCGATCTACTCGTGAACCACGGGTGTGAATCCTCCGGACTGGTGGTGTAGACGAGTGAATAGTGGACATAAACCAACAGACAGGATCGGGTTTAAACAGGCAGGGAAAAGGATTCTGGGATGAGGACTGTATTTGTGGTCTAGAAAGACACGAATGGGTGACACCAAGTAGTGACGTCATAAAGAGAGAAGGACAATGTAAAAATGTCAAAAAATTTTAACCTCATGTCAACGAAATGTCATAACACAAAGACGAATATTGTTTCACCCAGTCGACATACATATAGTACATAGGGAAAGGCGAACCTGGAGGGAGGGGGTGTTGCGGGAGTAGATCTGGTAGTGTCTCGTGCCTCAACTCGAGGGACACGATATGTCTAGAAAAAAATTGAAATAAATAAAATTAACCTCCGATATGTCTAGATATCTGCTATTTACGACCTCTTCCACACCTCTCTTCCCTTGGGAGAACGTGATAACCACCCCTACATTCAACTATGTCGGTGATACCTTCTGTCCTACTTCAAATGAATTTTTGATTTTTATCAATGGTCCACTGGGTCGCTAAGGTGATCATCCGTATATGGGCTTCTTTTGGTATTAAGTTTTTCTGAGTACGTGGGGTCACAAGTAACGTCGTGACAAATGTTGTCGGTCCTGTACCTTCGTTGGATCTATAGGCAACTGTCTCCTTACATATTTCTACACCCCACACACCCACACCCACACACACACACACACACACATATTTCACTTCACTTTCAGCGAGTCAACACAGACTGAGAAACACTGGGGTACCTGACATCGGACGGTCCGGGGAGACAGGTACCTTAATAGGTCCGGTCTTATGACTTTACCCATCGGCAAGGGAAGAGGTCTCCTAGAAGAGTTGGGTCCCTAGCTTGGGTGCAGAGGGTGTAACGTCCATGGACTCGGTGGTCCCTTCGGTTTTTTATGACCTCACCCATCGGATAGGGAAGAGGTCGTCTAGAAGGGTTAGATCCTAGTCAATAATATGTGTGTGTGTGTGTGTGTGTGTATGTGTATGTGTGTGTATTTATAAAAGAAAGAAAGAAAAAATTATATTTAAATAAATAAAATTAACCTCCGATTAATGAAATGTTATAACATAACCAAAACGGTATGTATCTGTACTTAGACGGTGCCCACATGTACACAAGGGGTAGGACTTGGTGGGGGGGAGTTGTGGAGGGAGGGGTAGGGTAGGGAGACCCAGTAGGGTCACGTGGTCGGGGCTCGTGGGACATAGTACGTAGCTTGGACCTGACCGTTAAGTGAAGTGTACACTATTATGTGTACAAAGTTACGGTAAGAGGGTTTAGTAGGGTGGGAGCGGGAGAGGGTGTCTCAGGTTTTCTGACAAGATATGTATATATATATGCGTACACATACATACATACATATTACCCTATAATGAGTTGGTAATTTTCCTTGTTCCGACCCAGAAAGATAATGTAAAGAGAGAGAGAGCACCCGTCAAGGGTAATAGTAAGAGTACACAGTACAGAAGAAAGTAATTTTTTTTTGTTGTAGAGAAAGGAGGTAGACGGCGAGTGAGTAAGAGAACCGACCAGGAAGAAGCAACGAGGTTGAAGATTTACAACCGTCTGGGGGTTAAAGTCGGAAAGTCACTGACAGGAAAAGGTAAAAGGGAAGAAGAGACTAGTGGAGTAGGTCAAATTACCGAAATTTTTGGGCGGTTATACAACTCTTCAGGGTTGAAAGATAAAGGCGAGTAAGTAGAGAGAGTGTCAGGTCCGGAGATATAGGTTGTCGGATGAGTGTTCGAGGCAAACGTGTAACCCTATCTGTCACAATGACGGGGTAGGTATAAGAGAGTCTTTGTTGTCAAAGGCACTTAAACCCGGTTTAGGGGTTTATGTTTGTGGTCTGACAGACGATCTCGGGTGTGTTGGGTACATACCACGACCCAATTGAGAGATCCTCACAGGAGACTGGTCACCGATCACCCTCAACTACCTATCTATTTACAGGGGCAAGGGAGTGGGAAACCCCGGGGACACGGGAACTTCTCTCCACTCAAGACTAAATACAAGACAAAGGGTCTCTCTAACTCGGGGTAAATGGGTACCACGGTTCACCGAACCATTCTATGAGACATACCTCAGAAAGGATATGGACAGAGTAGGGAGGTCAGGTGGACTTACAAAGGACCCTAAGAGAGGGTCTCTTTGACGAACATGAGTCTTCGAACAGAGTCCCGGACGAACACCTCTTTGGGCATGAATCTACCGTTTACTCGTAGGGTCGAGAATTGTGCTTTGATTGGGAAGTGAGCTTTGGACGGGAAGGTTCCAGAACGGACACAGACACTTACTCATTAAGAAGGTCAATGACCAGTTTATGGAACTGTGAATAGACAAAGAGTGTGAAGTATGGACTAATCGTCCAAGGTGGAAGTTTTAAGTTTGTGAACGAAAAGAGGTATCTTAAAGTACGAGACCGTATCACATTTATAAGTCGTAAGTTTCCGACAGAGGTCTGTTAATTTACATTAAGGCACTTCTTTTTTTTCAAGTACACAAAACAAACGATAACATAGAAATCACTGGTCTCCTCTCAGACCTTATGTTATTTGGGAGTTTATAAACGACTTATACAACGTACCTACACCTTTTTTTTGACTAATTACTCCTAATTACGAAACCCCTACTTTCTCATTTTTCTATGATGAATCTTACGGATTTCTACAATTTACGTCGAAAAAGGGGGTTTGTTTGATGAGACAAACAATGACTTTACAACATGTCAATCTTTTTTTAGGAGACTCCTAATGGGATATCCCAGACAGGTGTCATTCTACGATATAATACTTCCACCATTCTAGTTTACTGATTACTTAGGAAAAAATCTTACCTAATATTAGGAAAAAATATTCGGACGAAGGAGGGTGAAGATGGGGGTTATCAAATGTACAAGTCGTAAAATTCTTATGGATAAGTACATCCATAAAACTCTTTTTTGAACGTAAACGATCTTAGTGAAACTTATTCACTTAATGAGGATACTAGTCATTTACTTGACCGTAGTACTGGGAAGACTACTTGTATTCTGTCCAACCGATCCCCTATTCCGGGACCCGAGACTTCAACCGGACGACTAAAGTCAGGGTCGAAACACCCAGTGATGACTGCACGTGTACCCGTTACAACACACTGGAGAAGTCGGAGCCACAGACGGGAACGTTTTACCCTGATTATTATCACGGAACAATCACTCTGACGACACTTCTAATTCACTCGATTATGTACGTCATAAGTCTCGTTTCATAGACCATGTCTCATTCGGGACTTATTTACATTTTGTGGGAAGAGACCAACCAAAGATATAAATGGACAGTATACAGGGTCTGTTGTGACATTTAAGATTCTGTATTCGACTCGAAAGAGTCTCGTAGTAATAAGACAAACATATTACGAAAGGTGTTAAAATTTATGAAACATGTAAAGTACAAGTTTTATCGTGGAGACATTAACCTTCCCATACACATTAATAGAACCAAAAATGTCTCAGTGGTTCAAAGGGATATCATCATAAAAGTACTTCTGACCCCTGTACCGCTTCGTCGAAAGACCTCCTAAAACAGTGGGATGCAATCGGTCATCTCTAAACCTTAGTGGCGGTGTGCTTACCCCTCTCTTTTCCCCGCCCCAACACAGGGAGTCCAATTCAGGTGGGACAACTCACCACAAAGTGTCAACACCCTTTATTCGTTATTATTTGGAAACGAAACGTACGAGTACCGTGGGAGGTCGTGTCTATTATTTCCGGTGGAACTGTTCAAAGCGGTGTAGGACGGAGAAGGGAAGTCTAGAACCAGTGGTGCCTGTGAGTGGTGATATGTGTATCGTCGGAAGTCTCGTCAACCATGAAACTTATGTTCGGATCTTTCCCGACCTCATCCTCGGAGACAAGAAATAGGTCTGTACACAAAGAGACGTATTTATATGAGTTTCACCCTTTTGACACGTCGTCACAGCCTTATTTCAGTACGTTCCCCAAGGTCCGGGGAGACTTCTCTGCTAACATCCGCCGGCACCCCGGTAACGGTGTTTCCGTCCATATCTCGGACCAAAGAACCACTGAGGTCTATTCTTTCACCGGTCTTGGTCCCTCCTTCAGTCGACTCCGTAAGTTCCTTTCTTTCGGAACGAATCTCTTTTGGAACTTCCGGTCCCCTTTTACTACAGGTAAAGGAGGTCTTTAAGGAGGTCTCGTTGTCAAACTCTTTATGGTTAGATCCCGACACCTCTTTAGACTTCATTTACTCCTCCTCTTAAGTCTTCTCATAAATCCAACACTTATTAGTAGTCGGCTAACTTACTTATCCGTATCAACTACTTACTCTATATTAATCTTGAGAGTTCGATGAGTTATATGACATACATATAAAATATATATATATATATGTGTGTGTGTGTGTGTTCGATATCAATCTTGAGGTTCGATAAGTTATATGATATATACATATAATATCTATATTATATATGTATAGATAATACATATATATTTGTATATATAAATCGTTCGACCTCCGAATGGGTTTTATATAGATTTTGTATAATTTTACGTATAATTACTTATATTATCTTCTATACGGAGTAATATCATTAAAGATGTCACGGTAGGTCAACACAAAAGGGGTTAGACCGTAGAAACACAACACAACAAAAGGTAAGGTCACTACCCTCCGGTACAATTGTACGTCTACAATCCGAAATTTTCTGGACCAAGATCATATAAGAGCAGATGGGTCCAAGACAGGACGGTGGACTAAACCTCTTTCCAATAAATTGACTCGTAACCAAAGGACCAGAAAACTTCCACTTAATATCACGGACCTGTCTCACGGACCATAGAATCCATAATCACTACCAGTTTACTTTATTGTGTCCATTGTGTTGGAACCTTTGGTATATGTAGGAAAACGTTTACACATTAACGTTTTCGTATTGGTAGAAACAAATCACTAAAAATTTCAGACCATTATAAAACCTCCTCCGTTAATAGCAAACATAATTCTTATGGTCAAGTGGCGATGAGGAGTCACTTACTCGCTCTCACCCTCGGAACTAATTGGTTTCGAGACCCTCCGACGAAACGACTACTCACTTCACAAGAAGTCTTGAACCACGGTAATTTACCGAAACATGAGACCTAGTGTGACTAGAAGTTACGGTGTCCGCGAACCCCATTAACAGTCACAAAGAATCCGACTCCTTTCAAGAGAAGGTATTTAATAGCACCATACAACATTAAAAGACTTGGTCTATAAATTCAAGTCTAGCGATAATCGTAATTCTCTATCACAAAACTTTCCCTCATCCCGTCTTTCCCTCGTTGTAAGAGAAAAAGGACCGTAAGACCTGACACCAAGAGTCCAAAAACTGAAGTGGGAGAGGTTACGGGTATCCGTGTTTGTGTTTTCCTCTTAAGTGTGGGACAAAACGTCAAAGGAGTGGTTTCGGGTACTTCAACTCTGAGGGATCAGACCATATAATGGTCTCTCAAAGATACGTTGAAATATAAGAGAAATATAACATCATTTCGTACCTTGTTGTATGACCAAGGTTTATCCTTTTCCTCATGTAGTTCCGACATATAACAGTGGGACGAATAAATTGAATATACGTCTCATGTAGTCCTCTTCACGACCTGACCTTCTTTGTGTCCGACCTTAGTTCTAACGGCCCTCTTTATAGTTATTGGAGTCTATACGTCTACTGTGGTGGGAATACCGTCTTTCACTTCTCCTCGATTTTTCGGAGAACTACTTTCACTTTCACCTCTCACTTTTTCAACCGAATTTCGTCGAGTTGTAAGTCTTTTGCTTCTAGTACCGTAGACCAGGGTAGTGAAGTACCCTTTATCTACCCCTTTGTCACAGTCTGAAATAAAACCCCCCGAGGTTTTAGTGACGTCTACCACTGACGTCGGTACTTTAATTTTCTGCGAATGAGGAACCTTCCTTTCAATACTGGTTGGATCTATCATATAAGTTTTCGTCTCTGTAATGAAACGGTTGATTCCAGGCAGATCAGTTCCGACACCAAAAAGCTCACCAGTACATACCTACACTCTCAACCTGACACTTCTTCCGACTCGAGACTTCTTAACTACGAAAACTTGACACCACAACCTCTTCTGAGAACTCTCAGGGAACCTGACGTTCCTCTAGGTTGGTCAGGTAAGACTTCCTCTAGTTGGGACCCTAAAGAAACCTTTCTTACTACGATTTTGACTTCGAGGTCATGAAACCGGTGGAGTACACTTCTCAATTGAGTAACCTTTTCTGAGACTACGACCCACTCTAACCCCCGTCCTCCTGTTTCCCTGCTGGGTCCTACTCTACCGACCTCCCGTAGTGCCTGAGTTACCTGCACTCAGACTCACTCGAGGCCCTCTACCACTACCTGTCCCTCCGGACCGCACGACGTTAAGTACCCCAGTGTTTCTCAGCCTGTGCTGACTCGCTGACTTGACTTGACTTGACTTGACTTTCGTACACGTCGTTAAGTCTCGACACAACCGAGTCCCAAAACTCTCTTTCAACTAGGGTAATAGACAACAGTAACTAAACTCTCAGACTAGAATCTTTAAGTGTAAAATACCACAATTCTCATATCACGCTACATTTAACATTTCTTTGTATGAAATCTTTTTATAAATATTTTAACTTACAAATCATCTATTAAGATTATCATCTTAAATTTTTACTTTTTATCCAAGTCTAGAAGGTTCTATTTAATAAACATATTTGAAGTACACCATTTTCCATAAAGAAATTTCGAAAGCATAACCAAAATCATGGAGTACTGACACCGTTTTAAGAAAGTACTCGACTATAAACCTCGGTATTGTTATCGAGCAATATATTGACTACTACAATAAAGTCCATTGTAAAGACTGGAATCAACTGAGTAAAAAGTCTATCCCTACTTATTATGGGTGAAATATCTCTACGACATAATTCAGTTTGAAGTAAATTAGTTACTTATCAAAAAACACATCTGTTTAATTTTACATTCAATTTATTATACCATCTTCCACTTTCCACGAAACCTTTTTTCATTTGTCCGATTCTTCCTACCCTTTACGAGTGTACCCTCACCAATTTCTTTCAGACCCGTCCTGAAATACGTTTCATAAATCATGTATACTTCGAAAGCTATTTTCAACCGTTCGTGTACATACACATTTTACACGGGGACAGTACACGTTTAGGTATATTATACACCTCTACCTACTTACCTATTCGAAGGAGATGTATATCTATATATACTCTGTCCCGACACATATCCAAACCCAAAAAAAGTATAAACCAAAGCTAAGACAAAAATATATCTTAAAAACAACTACATAAAGTGTATGTCACAATATAATCAAAGTACATATATTATACTCAACTATAAAGATATATAACGTTTTACTCGGCGTATTAGCCAAAGTCAAGTAAAGTCAACGAATCAGCACAGACTGAGAAACACTGAGGTACTTGGCGTCGTGTGGTCCGGAGGGACAGGTAGTGGTTGAGGACCTCAGACGGGTTTGGGTACAGATAACTCAGCCACTACGGTAGGTCGGTAGAGTAGGAGACAACAGGGGACGAGGAGGACGGGAGTTAGAAAGGGTTGTAGTCTCAGAAAAGTTTACTCAGTCGAGAAGCGTAGTCCACCGGTCTCATAACCTCAAAGTCGAAGTTGTAGTCAGGAAGGTTACTTGTGGGTCCTGACTAAAGGAAATCCTACCTGACCAGTCTAGGGGAACGTTACGTTCCCTGAGAGTTCTCAGAAGAGGTTGTGGTGTCAAGTTTTCGCAGTTAAGAAGCTACGAGTCGAAAGAAATGTCAGGTTGAGAGTGTAGGTATGTACTGGTGACCTTTTTGGTATCGGAACTGATCTGCCCGGAAACGACTGTTTCATTACAGAGACGAAAAATTATACCACAGACCCAACTAGTATTGAAAGGAAGGTTCCTCATTCGTAGAAAATTAAAGTACCGACGTGAGTGGTAGACGTCACTAAAATCTCGGGGGGTTTTATTTCAGTCGGTGACAAAGGTGACAAAGGGGTAGATAAACGGTACTTCACTACCTTGGTCCACGGTACTAGAGTCAAAAGACTTACAACTCGAAATTCGGTCGAAAAAGTGAGAAGAGAAAGTGAAAGTAGTTCTCCGAGAAATTGAGAAGAAGTGAAAGAAGGTATTCCCACCACAGTAAACGTATAGATTCGAATAACTATAAAGAGAGCCGTTAGAACTAAGGTCGAACGCGAAGGAGGTGGGGTCATAAAGAGTACTACATGAGACGTATACTCAATTTACTCGTCCTATTAACCAAATCAATTGTCGGTACATATCAACGTTTTGAACAAAAGAGAACTCTACTCTTGAAAAGTCTAGATGGGAGAATCGACGAAAGTTCACATGTCATCCCATAATGATTGACATCAGCGGTACGACATGTAATGTAGGAGTCCTAAATAAATAAAATATTGATCTTCAGACACAGAAAATTGAGGTGGGTAAAACGGGTGGGTGTGGGGGTCGAAGACCATTGGTGGTCAGAGAAGAATAGACACTCGAACCTCAAACAAACAAACAAAATCTAAGGTGTATTTTCACTCTAGTACTATGATATAACAAAAGTTATCCCGTTAAAAACTTTGTAAAGGAGAAGGAGGAGTATGTGTAATTATTCCATCAATGTTGATCACAAAAACTTACGGAGTCAAGTCAAGTCAACGAGTCAACACAGGCTGAGAAACGCTGGGGTACTTGACGTCGTGCGGTCCGGAGGGACAAGTAGGATGACTTGTATAATTTATTGGAGAAACATATACAATGTATATAGACGTATGTAATTGAGTGAATAAGGAACATCTTCGGGATATTTCACTTTCATAATAATAGAAGATAAATTTTTCTTCTTTTGACTTCGTATTTTCCGTCTCATTAAACGAGTTCTAATTCTCGTTCCTTCCCCGACTCGCGTAAACGTCGGGTCGATCAGCCGGGAGTTTGAATGTGTGACTTGGCCTTGTGAGTGACGGTGAAAGACACGTCCGTAGGTCAAACGATTCCTCAGTATTCAAGTGGATTCAAAAGAACCGGACAAAGAATGGGACTGTCAACTATCAAAAGTGTCCCAGTTCATGGTCCGAGGGAGTCTTGGCTGGAACTACCGTAGAACCTTCTTAGGTGTCCCACTATTTGTAGAGGAGTACCGAGTGGTTGGAGCCCCTTAAGAGATCAGAACGGACTGACAGTGCCTTTGACACCGTATCCTTGGAACCAAAGTCGTCAGACAACTACGTGTCCCCAGGGACTCAGAGACCTTAAGGATACACGACACGACTGAACTCGTGTAATCTCTTAGTTTTAGAAAAGAAATTGTAAAGGTAGTCTTTATCTTAATCGGGAACAAGTTGTATATCAAACTTTCGACCCTTCTGAAGTATGTGAAGACTTTAAGTTGTAACCTGTTAAGACTTAATAGAAAATCGAGTAATAACATAGGAAACCATCTTAGTACAACCTTGTGGATTTTATTTAAAAATTGTACGATCAATCCCACTCTTACCACTATTTGTCCCGGTCAAATGAGAAGTGACTTATTTTGGTGGTTCCTAATGACCCTAATCTTCCCTCTCCCTTTTGTTGTGAAAATAAAAATAAAATCTTAAAAAATTTTTTATATTTAAATAAATAAAATTAACCTCCAATTAATGAAATGTTATAACATAACCAAAACGGTATGTAGCTGTACTTAGGTGGTGTCCATATGTGCACAAGGGGTAGGACTGGGGGGGGAGGGAGGTATCTTCTTCAACTTCGTTCACTTTGATTTAGAAGTTTAATTTAACATGGTTTGTAAGGGAGGTGTCAATGTCCACCTATTTAATCTGTTGACGGATCCAGTAAAGGTAAAATTTATAGTCATAAAAATGTTTACTTAGCGAAGATCGTCACTAAAACTGTCTCTACTGTCACTAAGACTTTCCACAAAAATGAAAAACTAGTTATGAATAAACTTAATAACGTTAAAATCACCTGAGGTTGACCCCGAGTCACGGTCTTAAGAACCCGAGACCTACTCAGGGACTTAAATGACCCAGTACGTGCGTTAGACGAACATATAAAGTAAACGTGTAACATCACTTTAAAATATCTAAAATTTTGTGTCATTATTTTACTTGAATAGATGTTTTGTCGTTATCTCACTGTCTGTAGACATAGAGGTAGACGTAGAAAAACTGTACCGAGAGTCTGGACCTTGTGTCCACAAAAAGAAAGTCTAGACAGGAAGGAGTATATAAAGATTAAAAATTTAATAAATGGGTGTAATTTTTTTTTTTTTTTTCTCAAAGTGACTTTTTGTACCTCTAAATGTCGGAAAGACCTTTAAAGTCTTCTGTGTGGACTGTCCGACTTCGTCCGCCCGGGACGGGGTAAGTCCACGTCGACCCGGAAGACAGTCGTGTGCGACTCGAGGACGTATTGTACAATAAGTAGGTTCCTTTCACTCCGAGTACACAAGCCAGGACTAACACGAAAATGTTAAAGTATAAGCATCCCGACAAGTGTCTTTATATGAATAAGGACAAGGCCACTCAGTACATAATGAGTATTCTGTATATAAGGGTCCTGACATAGGAGTAAATGTAAAGAAGGGACTGGGTCTGGACCGGGATAAATGTATTGTGTTAACTTTTTAAAAATAAACTTGTCAATTAAACCAAGTGGGGACTACCCCAATCACGAGAAGTTTAAGAGAGGTTATATTGTGTCATTATTTCTCTATAAAGTGTTAAGTGAATATCTTACTCATTGTCACATAAGAAAACCATAATACGATTAATTGTCCGTCTATTTACGTGTCACGAATAACGTCCCAGACTTTATATAGTATTTACAAGCTAACTATAGTGGTGTAAATTTTGCATTATCGTAATGTAAAAAGACAGACAACTAGTGTAATTGACATAGTAGACTACTTTCGATATATTGAACTAAAAATAAAAAATAACATCAATATATGATATATATAAATATGAACGTAACATATAAATATAAAGTCTCTTCCGTTACCGTGGGGTGAGGTCATGATAACGGACCTTTTAGGGAACCTAAATATAAATATGATATATGTAAATTTTACATATATATATATATATATACTTTCACTTTCACAATCACCAAGTCAACACAGGCTGAGAAACACTGAGGTACCTGACATCGGACAGTCCGAGGAGACAAGTACCTTAACAGGTCCGTTCTTATGACCTCACCCAACGGTACGGGAAGACGTCCCCTACAAGGGTTGGGTCCCTAGTTTGGACCCAGAGTACGTAACGTCCGTCTAAGAAATGGTATATATGTGTCTGTATGTGTGTGTATATATAAGAAAAAGTCTAACAAAAGGTAATACTTTCACTTTCAGCGAGCCAATCACAGGTTGGGGTACCTGATATGTCTAGAACCCTAAGAGGTCCGGTCTTATGACCTCACCCATCGGTAAGAGAAGAGGTCCCCTCGAAGGGTTGGGTCCCTAACTTGGGTCCAGAGGGCGTAACGTCCGTCTAAGAAATGGCCGACTCGGTGTAAAGGTAATATCCAATAATATTTTATGATTTATATCAAGAGATACGACGTGTCATCCAACAACAACCGATAGATAAAAGTATATATCATCACACATAGACAGTTAGGGTTCAAGGTTTACATAGGGAAAAGGATTAAAGGTATATCATTAACATTTAAACAAAAGATACTCAGAGAAAGACAGAACATTTATTCAAGTAAACGTAGCAAAAAAATCTAAGGTATGCATTCACTATGGTATACTATAAACAGAAACTAAATAAAGTGAGTCACATTATTAGCGATCCAGGTAGGAATAACAACGTTTACCATAATAAAGTAATAAAAATACCGACTTATTATAAGTAATATATATATGGTGTAGAAGAAATAGGTAAGTAGACAGTCACTTATAAATCCAACTAAAATATAGAACCAATAACGTTTATCACGACGACACTCGTGACCCCACGAACCTAGAAAAGTCTAATACCAAAATAGACCTATATACAGGTACTAACCCTAACGACCTAGTATACCATTGAGATAAAAATCAAAAATACTCCCTCGAGACATAAGAAGAGGTATCGTCGGTATACTTAAATGTAAGGATGGTTGTCACATCCTCCCAAGAGAAAAGAGGAGTGGGAGAGGTCCTAAATAATAAACATCTGAAAAACTTCTACCGGCACTCTACCATGGAGTAACAAGACTAAATGTAAAGAGATTATTAATCACTACAACTCGTAGCAAAGTACACGAACTAACGATAGACATACGGAAGAGACCTCTTAATAGATAAATCCAGAAGACGGGTAAAAAAACTAACCCAACAAATAAACAAACTGTAACTCAACATACTCGACAAATATATAATACCTTCAAATAAGAAACAGAGTATTATACGTTTATAAAAGAAAGTAAGACATCCATCAGAAAAACAAATACTAAAGGATACGACGTGTCTTCAAAAATTCAAATTAATCGAGGGTAAACAAATAAAAACAAAAACAAACGTTTCCATATACGAAACAGTATTTAACCAGCAATCACGTATATAATTAAACCCCCGAAAGATGGGACAAGACAACTAGGTACACTGACAAAAACACGGTTAAGGTGTGACAAAAGTCTTTCATTCATTTATAGCTTTGTAGCTACCAGTTATTAGAAACCCATTGTTTTCTACTTAATTATTTAGAGACCGGTTTTACATAGTTTTTATAACTAATAAAGTTAAGTTCTTGTACCGTATAGAAAGGTAGACAAACACAGGAGAAGTCAAAGAAATTAGTGGTATAATACATCAAAAACCTTACATCCATAAAAACGAAGGAGTTCATCGATATAAGGATCCATAAAATAAGAAAAACGACTCTACCGTTTACCCTAACAAAAGAATTAAAGAACGACTACAAAGTAAAATCATATATCTTCATGATGTCTAAAGACACACAACTAAAACATAGGACGTTGAAATGGTCTACTCCAGATGATTAAAAGACCACTACAGAAATCCTAAAAGACACATATCACAGTACAGTGGACGTTAGTCACTGTCAAAATGAAGAAGGAAAGGTTAAACTCAAGGAAAACAAAAAGAAGAAACTAACGACACCGATTCTGTAGGTTTTGATACGACTTATTTTCTCCATTCTCACCTTTGGAACAGAACAGGGATTAGAATCTCCTCTCAAAGTCGAAATGTGGTGACTCACACTACAATCGGTACCCAACAGTATTTACGGAAATGACACAATTCCATCCAAGGAAGAAACGGGCAAAAGACTTTTCTAAAAATATAATTATTATTTACCTATAACTTAAAAAAGTCTTCGAATAAAGACATAGATAACTATACTAGTATACCAAAAATAAGAAGTAAAATGATTATATCACATAGTGTGACTGTCTAAACGTCTACAATTTTTTAGGTAGGTAGGGACCCTATTTAAGGTGAACTAATACCACATACTAGGAAAATGATATAACAACCTAAGTCAACAGATCGTAAAACAATTTCTTAAAAATGTAGACACAAGTAGTCACTATAGTAAACTACGTTCGATACATTAAATTTTTAAAACTGAAAAATTGAACTAAAAGAGAGTTTCATAGGAAGATTAGTTTTATAAGTGACTTCATAAGTTCGTGAGTCTGTAATAAATGACTGAGAATCCGTGACAAAATCTATACTTCTTATGACATAATTGGTAATCTGTCGGAGAACGGGACCTCTTTGAATGTGACTCCGTCCCTCTATCGGTTATTTCAAAAATAAATATTTATATATAAGTATATCTCTGTTCTCGTCATTCTTTTCATTTTGTCTCAGTCCTCGATCTCATTACTCACCTCTCCTGACCTCTACGTTAAAAAATCGATTTTACAAATCGTATTTGTAGAGACTGTTCCATTGTAGACTCTACGACACTACTTTTACTCACCAAACGAAGTATACCACAGCATACGCCTTGATAAATAAGAAACCAAGTAAACTTTGAAGAATATCTTGGTAAAGACATTTGCACTTTATACAGTACTATCGACTCAAATTACTAGTACTAATAGTAATAGTATTACTATTACTAGGGATAGGTCTCCCTCCCTATAAAATACTTCCACGACTCGACGTCCCTCTCTCGATTCCAGTTTCTTTCTGGTTGACTTCTAAGTTCTTTTAGTTCACTAACTACCAATTTCTTCAAGTCCTCCTTTTCTTACCGGGGTCTCCTGTCCACCTCTCTATTCGTAACCTGTTGTCTTCTTTTGAATATATAGGGTGGAATGGGAAAGGACGTCCTTTCTATTGATTAGTATCTCAGTTCAGTCGTGAAAAGGGAAGAGAGACGTTTCCTGTAAATAGGAGGACTCAGTTCACTTCGAGTAAAAAAGTTACAACTGAGACAAAATCCCATAATATAGGTATGCCAACAATTTTCTTTACACGAATAAAGGAAACGGTACTGAGTATATAATGAGTTTTCAGTGACCGAAGGACATTGAAACCTTGGATTCTAGAGACCACCGATAAAGAGGTTACACACAACTCAGATTGTTTTGGCGTCGAGGACAGAAGGAGGGTCGTGGCACCACTCGCGGTCAAGGTTTGACCCGTACGAGTCCAGTCCTGAGTCCATACCACGATTTACTTTCTCCACTTTTCCCCTTACCCTGTGAAAGGGACCTCTAGTCGACGATGGTTTAGACTACAAGGGTCGTCATCGAGACGGTACACACAAGAGATGGGACCCCTTCTAGGTCGACGGAAATCAACCCGGGACAACTACCGAGAGTTGGGGACTCGACGTATTAGGCGGTTCCGGTCCGGTTTCGTGACCTCGTTTGACGTCTCGGTTGGTGTCGATTTCCAGTGTCAAAACCGAGTCGATGTTAATCAGAAACGGTTTACCTACCTTTACTTCCCGACCACAAAAGTTTCGTAGACTAAATAATTCTTCTCTGTCTATAGACAGAAAAAAATACTCTTGACAGAAATTAAAACTTACAACTGTTATTTAATCTTCTAAAAAGTTTTATAACTCCTAATTTTAGGAATTACTCCTAAAATTACTTCCTTTTACACCTTGGGTGATTGTTCGTTAGGTCACTGAAACCTGTTCAGTAATAGGACATTCCCAAAGAATACCCCTTTTAACCTAGGGTAACCCTCCGAAGAAGATACAGGTTCTAATTCACAACCGGTAAACTTCTGGTATTGACCTATCGACGTTGTACTGTTCCAGTCCTCTATTACCCCCGACACAGGTGGAACGGACATGTCCGAGGTAAATAACGTCCTTGTCTCGTAGGTTGTGAGGACGGAGAGACCTGGTAATCATTATATCCCTCATTCTACGAAGGTTGTAAATTGTCTGTACCTCCGGAGCGAGACACGGTTTGAGGTACGGTCCGTGGTAGGAAATATATCTATTTTTCTAAATGAGAAAGGTTGAGACTTTACGTCCCGTGGGTCGGGTTACGACCCGAGTCTTGTTCCCGAGTCATTAACGATGGTAGGTGGGACTCCGACAGAGGTGCCTCGTATGAAAGTCTTGAGTGAGACGAGTTGGAAAGGGGAGTCGGATCGTAGACGAATAGAAGGAAATCGACAACATTAACGGGAGTTCTCTGTTGAGTTCGGGTAGGAAAAAGTAAGGACGGGTGTTGGAGACTTGAGACCAACAAGAGGAAAAAAATGTTCATAAATACCTCGTAGATGATATAAGGACCAGAACAAGATAGTCACTTGTTCTGTCTGTCTCGGGACGAAAGTATTTGATTTTAAGAAACCCCCAACCCATTTTTCCTTCCTTATTTGAAACTCGATTACTTTTGAAATAGTTTGTCACGATCTATCTTTTATTACCACAGTTCCATCAAGAGGATTCGGTTGAAAAAGGATTTCTAAACGAATAATGAATAAATACCGACACGTCTCAGGAACCACGTCATGTGCCCGAAAGGGATCGACGACACTCGTCCCTGATGAGAGGGGAACGACACACGCCCGAAGAGTAACGTCACCAAAGAAGACAACGTCTCGGACCTGAGTTCCCACGTGTCCGAGTCATCGACGCCGTGTGTTAGAATCGACGGGGTTCCGTACACCTTAGAATCAAAGACCTGGTCCCTAGCTTGTGTGCAGGGGACGTAACCGTCCAGTTATGTATTGGTGATCGGGTGGTCTCTTCAGGGTCCGGATGAAATTTAATTCACCGGCCTCTTCTGAGTAGACTCCTTTACGATAAATAAGAAACCGGAGTAAGTATTCTTCCGTGGTCGTCGGGACCTTCTTGATCCCCTTCCCTCGTAAGATCCGTGTACGTACGTACGATTCAGCGAAGTCAACACAGATTGAGAAACGCTGGGATATCTGACATCGGGCGGTCCGAGGAGACAGGTACCCTGATAGGTCTGTTCTTATGACCTCACCCAACGTTACGGGAGGAGGTCCCCTAGAAGGACTGGGTTCCTAGTTTGGACATAGAGATCACAGAGGACGTAATCGTCCGTCTAAGAAATGGTGATCGCGGACGGACCTTCGGGTCTTTTCTCATTTACGTTTCTGGGATCCCGTCCTTATTGTAATCACAAACCTTGTAACAATTTCTTCGGACACACCGGAATCGTATTTAAGTCCCACCCCCTGTCCCACATCTCCATTACTCACTATAGTCTCTTAAACAAATCCATAGTCAGTCAGTCAAGTCAGTGAGTCAGAACAGGCTGAGAAACACTGGGGTACTTAACGTCGTGTGGTCCGGAGGGACAGGTAGTGGTTGAGGGCCTCAAGTGAGTTTGAGTACAGGCAGCTCAGCCACTACGGTAGGTCGGTAGAGTAGAAGACAACAGGGGAAGAGGAGGACGGGAGTTAGGGAGGGTCGTAGTCCCAGAAAAGGTTACTCAGTTGAGAAACGTACTCCACCGGTTTCATAACCTCAAAGTCGAAATCGTAGTTCATGGGTCAACGAATCAATTATAAATCAATTACCTGATTCATACTTCTGAAATAGGAAGTCACACCGTTTCATCTTAATACCAAGTAACGTCAATCTAATGCTTTATAAGTCATACCCTACGTAGAGTATCGGATCCTTCAAACTTCCCCCTGTGGGAACAGGTCGGCGACAAAGTCGACATGGGTTTTCTTCTGTGTACTAGGAGGAAAGGAAGACCAAATAGGTACACGACAAAACTGATGTACAACGAAACCTCGGTCATCGGTTGTCTGGAGGTAGACCAAATCTTCTACTTGTCCCCTTGAAAGGTGTTCAGAAACAGTAACTTGTTGGTGGTGGTGTTCTACCGGAAAGGGGTGGTTCAGACCGTGAGACTACTTTCCTCCTCCAGAAAACGAAAGAGACTATTGACCGACGACGAAGGGTCGGGGGAAAGTACGGGACGACGGACTCTCTCTAATTTCTACCAACCTTACACCCGACCTCAGTAATTCACAAGAGTGGGAAATCTTGTGTTGTGTACTGCCTGCGGTCAGGAAAGGCGGGTCATCGTCCGGTTGTACACTGAACGAGGTGAACTGGAAAAGTCAAGGTCTGAACTCCTTTTCCTGGAACGTGTACCTTACTACACACTTCTATAAATCATGACTCGAGAGGGGGAACCACTTAAAGACCCCTTTTACACGAAAGTCATTTTTCCTTTAGCGAAAGTGTTAAGACAGTAAAGATGTGTAAAATCTGGAACCCTCAACGAACACAATCTTAGACCCCGAGTAAGCCTATCCTCAGTCTTACACCCAGATAGAGTCCTCCCGTAGTCCTGATGACTCAGGTCTGAACGAAGTATTATACAGTGTCACTAGATAATTTAAGAAACCGAGAACTTGAACCAACTACTTACGTAAAAATGTAGGAGGATAATTTGGTGATAAATTTAAAAGGAATTACATAGGTTTAGTATGTATCGAAAAAAAGATTCCTTATTAAAATACCCAATTATCAATCACAAAAGATAAATGTTTTCTCTTGACCAAAAGAAGTTTCTTAATAGGTGTAAATTGTACAGAGTGTATCATACACACACACACATAAATATCGTTTTCGTCACAGACCGCTTTCCTAGAATTAAAGAAGTAAAGACCTACCCTTAAACAGTTGGTCTTCAGTCTTACTCTCGAAACGTTAATCTCAACTTCTTGGGAATCTTCTAAGGACCTTTGTATCCAGTGAGACACACACACACACACACACACACACACACACACACACACACGCACACATGTACGTGCGTGTGAAATTGAGTTACGGTATTCTAAAATTTCTTTGACTCACGTGACTAAAGTCCACTATTTTACGTTAAAACTTATGATTCAACCTGACACCGAACCTACTAAAACACCTGGGTTCAGGTTAAAGAGAGAAGGAATGGAAACCAAAGAAGGAAAAATACCAAATTTAGTCGTCAGGGGTTGGAAAAACCGTGATCCCTACCCAAAGTACCTTCTGTCAAAAGGGTGCCTCCCACCTTACCCCGTATCAAGTCCGTGATTACACTCACTCTGTGATTGATTGCCACTCGGTCACCCCTCGACGTCCACTTCGAACGAATAACGAGTGGAGGACGACACGTGTGGACAGGTACCGGACCCCCAACCCCTAGGGACCAAATTTATTTCTTAAAAATTTCCCAACCAGATAAAGCCGTTCACAAAAAGGAAATGCTTGTTCACAGTTTGTCTCTTACAATAAGTTCGTAAGATCAAGTAGAAGTCTTTTGACATGTCCGTAGTCTAAAAGACCTGTGGGAGTATCTCATTACACAGGTATAACTCTTACATGTTGATATTCAACTAGTAGAAATTTCCACAACAAGAATCTGACCAATCTCGGGGTCTCGTATAAAAGTTTTAGAGTTCGGGACTTGTACGTATCGTCGTCTTTGTATCAAAGTAGACGCCCTATAAATGTAAGTCACCTTGGGGAACCTCGACTCTCCTCACTAGTAAAGTATTACTCAAGACTTAAAACGTACAAGAATAAATATATAAGTTCTCGGATAATTTATTAATTATCTATAGAACGGTAAGACAAAGAAGTCCGATGTGACTTATGTCGAAACCATCAGGCCTTTATCGACCCGAGAGAAGTACGTTAAACCCGAGTATTTCTGGTCACAAGAAGGAGTAATTCCCTCTCAGACTACGACCCTCCCTAACGCCCGTCATCCTCTTCCCCTGCTGGTTTCTACTCTACCGACCTACCGTAGTGCCTGAGCTACCTGTACTCAGACTCACTTGAGGCCCTCAACCACTACTTGTCCCTCCGGACCGCACGACGCTAAGTACCCCAGCGTTTATCAGCCTGTGCTGACTCGCTGACTTGACTTGACTTGACTTGGAAAATGGAAAATAGTTAGACAATCTCAACTTCACACTTCCATAACTCTTACGTGTATATACTTCACGACTTCTACTGTATCTGACAGCAATAAGTCAAGGAGTCAGTACAGACTGAGAAACACTGGGACACCTGACAGGAAATGACAAAGACTGAAACGACTTTGAGTACAGGTGACTCAGCTATTACGGTGGGTTGGTAAAGTAGGGGACAACAGGGGAAGAGGAGGACGGGAGTTAGAAAGGGTCGTAGTCCCAGAAAAGGTTACTCAACCGAAAAACGTAGTCCACCGGTTTCATAACCTCAAAGTCGAAGTTGTAGTCAGGAAGGTTTTACACCAGGTGACCTCTTCCCTTACCGTTTGGTGAAGTCGTAAGAACGGAACTCTTGGGGTACTCACCATACTTTTCCGTTTTTCTGTCCTGTATCCAGTGGTACACGGTGACCAAGAGAACATAGAAACGATTCCCTGAAGGGAGAAATAAGATGACCGGAGTAAACGCATGTCTCGGTAAACGTTTTCCCTTCTCCTCTCTTAGAGACTCAAGTAAAGTAAAGAAGACCTTATGTTCTAAAACTCCCTCACATCATCACCCCTGACCCCTCAACCCTTTACACACCTACCCCAAACCTTCGATACTCTCACTTTCTCGTCAGGGGTCTTGGGTCTGTAAGTCACGTTTTCTTTAAACAGAGATGAAAGCAACCCCTATTTAGTTTCGAAGACTCTCAAAACTACTTAACCACCAAGAGTGGAATCTTAACCAACAAAATTATTTTCACCACCCCCGAATCCTGAGAGCCTTACGTCTCCTCCTTCTCCCCCCACAAAAGGGACTTGTGACCCGAAGAGTGGTGGGAGAGGGTACCACGGGTGTCCTCGGTACGGTTTGAGTCAGAGGAAGGTTTCAGTTCCCCGACGACAGGGAAGACTTAGAGACGTGAAAATAGGAAAAAGAACAGACAAAGAGACGACTATTTCCTCCCATCTTACACGGGACTACTTCTATACCTTTTATGACTTATACCGGTTAGGTCTGATGAGACGAGAAATTTTCGACAGAACATCTAATCTAGTAAACGGGAGGATCTTCGAGTTACTCGACGAAAAAGGTACACAAGGACACTTATTACGGGCACAGTACCAGAGGTGACCTTTCCTCCTTTTGTTCTTCTCTCTCGTGTGAAACAATGATGTTCAAAAGTTCTCAGTATAATCACTACAGTTAGGACTGTAGTAAAACAAAAGGAAAGTTTTGTGTAAAATACAAAAACAACTTACACTTTGTCTCTGTCAAGGTGACCTAGATCCAAGATTACAAGTTATAATACGTGTCTCTCCCCTATCTTTCATATAATTATGGAATTTAATAAAGTACTTTTCTGTCACTATAAAAGACAGGGTATTACGATTATCCACTTACGTAAGATGCCCCCAAAACACTCCAAGGACGATAAAAAGTTAGAGTTTCTAGTCCATCGTGACATCCATGGGTCCTATGAGGTGACGGAAAGTTTTTATACAGTATTCTTATGTTGAAGGTTGGGGGACCGACATCTAATCCCCAACCACTTGAAAAAGACTTTCTCCCGTCTTTCATACACAAAATACAAAACAAAAAACCAAAACCCCCAAAAAAAAAACCGGTACGGTGGAGGGTGTACAAGGTTATCTTGAAATAAACACTTGTGACTTTACACTCAACGTATAATAAAAGTGAACGGTGTTTTATAATAATAAGAAAATTAAATGTAGGTGTTAAATTTTTCCATTTTCGGTCAAAATCAAGTACCCGTCGTGCTTTGGTCCATCACCCAGTCAAACCCGGGGGTCCAGTATCAATCCTCTGGGGGACTGGATTTATGACTACTGTAGGGTACTCTTTGGATGGCAGTGTTAATTTTTCAACCTTACACCTTTTGGACAAAAAATCCCACCTGTTTTATCCCTTCGCCGTAAAGAGGTTCCTAAACAGATCCTGGACGACCCAGAATTCTCCTAAACACTTCTCTTCTCTAACGTCCTTACTAAAGTCGTCCCCGTGTTTTTTGGGAGAAGGAGAATCCTTGCCAAAGACTGTAACCCCCGATCGGGTTCTTAGGTACGCGTACGATGGTCGGCGAGGAACCAGGGAAAGACGGAGGAGGTGGGAGGACTTTACAGGTGACCCGTACATCCCTTCTCGGGGGGAGACCCTCAGACCACTGTCCTTCTCTGTCTGTCACGTCTCATGGGGGTCGGGCGTCCGCCCCGGTCCCTTCAGCGACCTCCGGGAGTGTGTCTTGCTCAACGGCCTTCGTTTCGCGTCGTTCGTTCGTCGAAGCATCGTGGGGACGGGAGGAGAGCCGGGTTTGACATAGGAGACGACCGTCTCCCACGAGTGTCTTTTGAAGGGGTCGGTCAGGATCGGTCTACTGAGTGTTGAGTCTCACCGGACTGTACTCACCTGTGACCTAGGAACCAAGGGTCACCCTCTGATCTAACCATATTTCCGACATTGGAGGTTCTACGAGACATGCAACTTCTAGGTACGTCTTTTTGTAGTGGTCTGAAAGGAGATTCGGTCCCTGAGAAGGAATGTGTAGGACTACGTTGAAAGACAAGGAAGTAGACTCGAGGTTTACTTCTGGACTTCCTACGACCGTGGTACCAAGGAACCCTCGTAGTCGGTACCAAGGAACCCTCGTAGTCAGGAGTTCTCGTCATAACCACGGGGAATTTTTTTTAGTGTTCGACTTAGAGTAAAACACGAAATGTCATAGTGAGCCATTTTTGGGACGTAGAACCACGAACAACTTCCTTGGATAATCCTTAAGATCCATGTCGTTATCATAGCTAAGTATCACATGGTAGTACCTTGGTGAACCGGAAGGTAAAGAAGTAGAAAGTTTACTACTCCAAACTCATGTACTTGAGGTTCGAATGTACTGCCTGATAGAAAACACTCTCTTTATAAAAACTGATAACCAAGAGGATGTTCATCGTGTGTCAACAAAAGGCTTTTACTCTATCTTTCACACTTGTAGTTTAGGGTAAAACCTCGTAAATCAAAAAAAGGTGGTCGGAGGGTAAAGTCCGATGTTATCGGAGGGTACAGTCGGACACGAGTGACAAGCCCATTCAAGATAGAGACGAAGAGGAAAACGTCGACACCATAGACACTCTACTCGTTACTAGTGCCCCCTTTCTTTTACAGGACCGATCCCCCATCCAACTTTCTCTGTTAATACCCTTAATAATGGGAAGAATAAACCCTCATTAATACCCTTTGTCACCTTTATCACAGTGTGAAATAAAACCCCCCGAGGTTTTAGTGACGTCTACCATTAACGTCGGTACTTTAATTTTCTACGAATGAGGAACCTTCCTTTCAATACTGCTTGGATCTATCGTATAAGTTTTCGTCTCTGTAATGAAACGGTTGTTTCCAGACAGATCAGTTCCGATACCAAAAAGGTCATCAGTACATACCTACACTCTTAACCTGACACTTCTTTCGACTCACGACTTCTTAACTACGAAAACTTGACACCACAACCTCTTCTGAGAACTCTCAGGGAACCTGACGTTCGTCTAGTTGGTCAGGTAAGATTTCCTGTAGTCAGGACCCACAAGAAACCTTCCTTACTACGATTTCGACTTCGAGGTCATGAAACCGGTGGAGTACGCTTCTCAATTGAGTAACCTTTTCTGAGACTACGACCCTCCCTAACCCCCGTCCTCCTCTTACCCTGCTGTCTCCTACTCTACCGACCTACCGTAGTGCCTGAGCTACCTGTACGTAAACTCACTTGAGGCCCTCAACCACTACCTGTCCCTCCGGACCGTACGACGCCAAGTACCCCAACGTTTCTCAACCTGTACTGGTTCGCTGACTTGACTTGACTACCTCACAAGAAGGAACTTCATGAGGTACCTTTCCAACTTAGTCAACCCTAATAAATAGGATCCCTTACTCCTCTAGTCTCTCCACCCCCTATTGGGTTATTATCAAAACTCATAAACCTTCTGTTATTACTTGACAAGACAGAAGAGTGACCTCTGTCCTCTAATTCTTTAACCGCCCTCCCTAGAGTCTACACTCCTTCTTACGGAACGATGATGTACACTAATTTGGGACCACCACGAAACTACGAGTGTACCTCGGACTATAGAACAAGAAACTAAAGGTAACCCCTGTGTTCCCTACTGAATATCGTAGGTTACTTATCTGAGTGTCGGGATGTGAGGATCCGGGGGTCGAAAGACCATTTGGTTCACACAATTGTGTCTGTAGATCCCACTAGAACTTCTCTTGTTCTTTGTGTCGGTTACAGTAACCTTCTTTCAGACTCCGAGGTCTCCGTTCTCGACTCGAACCGCTTCGTCGGGTCCTAAACCATCTTCTCAAACAAGAGTAAGAGGGTTGTCGACCGGACCCCTACCACGCCTAAAAGAGCCGGTCGGAGTGGGGAGGGCCCGTAGTGGACTGTCCTGGAAAGGGGAAGGGCTGGGGAGTACCGACGTCGTCCTCTTAGGACGATGCTATAAGGTCCCCACTGAGACCGAGAGGACACACAGTCAGGTCTCTATCCGGACCATCCCAAAAAGACCACAAGTGACACTTTCGTAGTAACGATCGTCGATAGTCTCCGAGTGGAGGTTGTCACACTGACATATTTACTAACTTACGTCTTTCACCCCTTTTCTGCTTCCACACGTCGACCGTCTACTGGGGTCCGTAAAGTCTCGGTACGGACTGGAGGGGTCCCCAGTGGGGATAGAACCCACAGTAAACGGAAGGACACCACGGTGCGAGGGAACCCTTAGTGATTGGGTCATCAGTCTTCGTGTCCGAAATAAAAAACAACAATAATAGTTAAAAATAATCTCCTATCAACGAAATGTTACAGCAATGAAAGACGAGATATCGTTTCACTTCGTCGATATACATATGTATATAGGAGAGGAAAAAGTTAAAGGAAGTCAAAATCAGTGACGTCTCGCAACTCAGGGGACACGACATATCGTCCGAGAGTACTCAACATATAAAATATGTATTATAGTTATCACATACATATATATGTAGTTAGAGCTAGAGGGTTAAGGAGGGTGGGATGGAGGGAAGGGGGAACTATAGGTATATAAATAAGAGATGGAGACACAGAGATGAAGACGAAACGGTTATTCTAGTATACATAGTAAAAAGATCTAAGTTGTATATGCACAATTATATGTTATGAACAAAAAGAGAAAGACTAAATGAAGTGAGACAGAGATCCGGATCTGAAATCTTGTCTCCGGGTTATAGTTTACGGAGACCTATCATCGGGGGATTTCAGTTCCTCACTTCAGTCTGGTAGTCCTACGATTCACCCCTCCGTCCTTGGGTAGCGAGTTATGGTCTCAGTACCGGGTCGTCTTACCACCCGGGGCTGAACGGTCTAGGAGTGCAATAAATAAAAAAACTTGTCCTTGATATCTAAAACTATATAGAGAGTTAAAAAGTCACAAAGGTTGACTTTTATATAGATTTCGTGTAACTCCCGGTTCTTTTGTACATGAACAACAACCGACCGTCACATATTGGAAGGGAATTCTTAGGACATCTTAATCTACGTTTAAGACCGATGAAGGAACCACATCACAGGAACCGTTCAATGAATTGGATATATTTGTGATCACAGAACGAGTGTTAACATTTCTCTTTCACGAAGTGTCACGTCGCTATACATTCTTTAATTATATCACGGAACGGACGTCGTGGGAATTATTGATAATTTACTACTACTACTGATACTAATATAATAATTTGGTATACTTTAACGACCATACATGTACCTTCACTGGATGTTTTTACCTTTAAAGTACACCGATAATTATATATCTTAATCAATATGATTATTAATATAAGAATTGTATTTTAGGATACGATATATGTACCAATTATAAAATGGTCATAACTTAATCATAGTCCGAATGTGTGGGGGTGTGTCAATATTAGGGGGGAAAAATGAGAAAAAGGTGTCATGAAAAAGACAACTAACATAAGTTCTCGAAGAAATAATACAAATACCGAATCTCAGACAGACGGGACAAGGACGACCTTCTATTCGAAAGAATTCCCTCCCTAAAAAAAGATTAAACGAATAACAGAAAGGAACGAGTTTGGTGTGGTCGTGGATCTCCTCACCGACTGGTCATCATCCGAGACATTTATCTGTCTCTCACTTATCTGTATGTGTAACCGGAAGAGTTTTAACTTAAGTCAAGTGATGTTTGCCAAAGGAAGTTCAGACTGTCTAGACTCCCTTGATAACTAATCTTGATAAGATTTGTTTTGTATTTACGTTCAAGAATCCTACTACCTAAAAAAATCCCGAAACTGAGAACTCGAGTTCCCATTTTGATCATTTTTCAATGGATGGATTCATGACATACGGGGTTTAGACTTTTTGACTTAAGCTGATAAAAAATTTTTAATTTAACTTTTTGTAACTAGTCTTCGTAAGTTACTCATAAAAAAAAAGACTAACATGAGTACTCGAAGAATGTGACGATATAAAAAATTTTCCAGTAGTTAATATAAACAGGAACCTGTCTTCCTATAATTCAAATATTCTATTGAGAGGAACCATCATGTCGTACGAAATTACACACACACACACACACACACACACACACATAGAGAGGTATAGAAGTTATCACTTCGATTACGTCTTTTCTTTAATCTTCGACTTTTTCGAGTTATCATTTCCCACCACCCAGAATGACCTAGGGTCTCCTCCTCTTTTACCACCATAACAGAAATCTTCCTTACAGTCTCATCGGACGTATGTCTCCTTTCACGACTATTCGTCTTACTGTTTTCGACCAAAGTACTCTCTAAGGGTCGTCGGTCCCATGTGAGGGTCGACTAACGGGACGATAAAAGCCATAGGGGTATAGTACTGATTTATGTGCGTCGAACTGACCTTCGGTGTCTATACCATTCAGGCTCCCCTTACGACCCTCCATGATGCAACAAACATTCCTGGTTCCGTAGCCGGTAGGAACGGAGGTGGGTGGGGAACAAAGTTATGAATCCCTGTAAGACTGGTCAAACCTGGAGGAATGATCCTCAGTCCCCTTTGGAAATGTAAGGGGTTCCGCCTATAAAAATCTACGTTACGACACAGGTCTCACAATTGATTAACTCAATAGTCCAAAGTATGAACCGGTGTCTCTTACCGTCACCTTCTCCCTCTGTCGAAGGGTCTTGTTCATTCGTAGATGCAAAACCTTACTTTGCGTAAAAGGAATGTTTTTCACGGCAAACCCCAGACTAATCAACACGGAAAACGTTTTACAAACAACCGTCCATTCTTCCTTCGGACGAAGAGACGTGGCACCTAGCGGACTCAAGGTGCACACCCCCCGTCACCCACAGGAAAGAAAGACAAAACGACCCTAGACCTACGATCCATGCAAAGCGGAGTCTACATTGAACCTTACACGAGTAGAGTCCGGCCAGAATCCTCCAACGAATAAGTGCACGTCTTTCTGTCACCCGTCAAAACCCACGTCCTTCCCGGGTCACCTGGGTTCTTACATTCTTTCAAACTTAACAGTGTGAAAAGAGTCTTTAGACTCTCGAAATTTGAGTCGGAAAAAACGACATAATTAACGATAGTTCCTATATCTGAAAATGTCAACTCTTTTTTTGTCAGTTATCCCAATTTTAAACAAAAACTTTGAGTACATTTATCACCTACTTCCTACATCAAACCTTCACATTACAATAAAAACAAAAGTATCTTAATGTGTATCTATATTTATTCCGTAGAGTAAATTAAAATTTCTTGATCGTATCATTCAGAAAAGGGGAATTCCCTATTGATACCCTTTCTCTATAAACCACACTACAAGTATTTTAAAACTACATAAACTAACACTTCCAAAGTATTTTATGATAAATCTAATATCGTCTCAAGTCCTAAAGTACACTAGAGAACGAAGATGGACGGAAAAGTCAATAACAGCCAAATAGATTGATACTCCTGTGATACTTATCTTCCATCTTCATAAACGATAATTAAGTCATATAATTTAGGACCTTTCATTCTACTCCGAAAGTATACTTTACCAGTATCACTGATCTTCTTCTGTAGTCCTTTTATCTGTAAACAGGACCTAGGTAAGAGACCATCTTTCTGGACGATTACCAAAACTCTTTTCTTGACAGTAAAGAATCACGACGTCTTTCGTTAAGTCTCTAGAGAGAGGGTTGAACCTTGGAATAAAATTTACCTAAGTCAAAGTTATAACCATAAGAATTTCTATCCAATTAGAAAGTCGTTTCTTATAAGAAAATACTAGAAATACCTTATACCGACATAAGTTGTCATCTGTAGATACTCTAAAATTAGACTCACTCTTAAAAGTTTGTACACGGAATTCTCTTTCCTGAAAAATCTAATTTGTACCTCTAAGTCTTATTTCTATATTTACAAAAAGTACTTAAGGACCGTAGTCAACATTAAATGATCATTATATTCGTATAACTGTCCACTCAGGGTGGATTTTTTAGTACAATACTGTGAGATTTTTATTAGTGGGTAGTTTTTAATACTCGATATAACTTCCAACTGAAAATCTATACGTAAGACAAGTTAATCAACATCTCGATTTTTAAAATCTATATTACTGTAAACGACTAATGGATCACTCTGAACTGAAACTCTTTATAATTAAAGATCCTTCAAAACTCGGTTCACGTTTATGTTGTCTATAATTTCGTACATTTTTGAAACCGGAAAATGTTTCATTATTTAATTAAATTTTTCCTTTCTAGACTCTAGACTTTCCTTTTTTACTTATTTTCGTCTGGTAGAACAAAGACGGAACACAGTCTTATATAGTTGACTTACCACTTTCGTAAACTAGAGTCGGGTATACACGTCGTAAAAGACAAAACCACCCGTACGACAAACTTTTTCGTACATCATTTTGCTGTCTGACTTAAACTTTAGTAGGACGGGATTCGTCACTGAGACCTTCCCATGACTGGGCTATGTCTAGTGTGTCTTCAGCGCAGTGTTACCTCATCGTACATGAGAACGACCTGACCCGAACCAACCCGTTACTTATTCCTAAGAAGTAGAGGACCAAAGTTGAGACCGAACTTCTGACTTGTCAAGTAGACGTACTCGACTTGATACCTATTTTAGGAACGTCTCTCCCATAACATCTATTAATGTAAAAGGGTTTACTAGTAATTATGGAGAACGAGGAAGACAAACCGAACCCCAAAGATATCTCAACAAATCTCTAAAAAGATGTCCTAACGAATCAACACAATACCTTCTTTGAAGGTCACTAAAATGTCGAAGAATAACACTTTCTAAACGTCGTGTTCGGAAAATTTTTATATTTGTATACATATGGAAACGGTTACAATCTTTAAGAGTACCCAACGATTATTAGTTCGGAAATACCTTGATTAAAATGGTAATTCGGAACTACTTTTTAATTCAGAATTTCAACTTGAAAATTTATTACGAGTACGGTTTTTTATTTAGATCTGAGATTATTATAACTCTTTTCGAGTTTAAATTATATTAAAATTACATGTTAAATCTCCGTCAATTATTAGTCTAGAAAGTTATCGACACTTAATGAAAATTTAAGATATTCCCATAAAATACTATTATGGTCTATCTTTAAGAACAATAATGAAAGATAGAAGGTTGAGTCTACACAAACTAAAATATCTAAACCAAATTATTAGGTAATTATTTATGTACAAATAGACAATCCTCTTAGGGATTAAAATAATAACTACTAAAAGTGAGATTCTTCAACCCTCGTTCATCTTTTAAAATATATTAGATCGAACTTTGTTTTTAGTGTTTTGGATAGCCAAATGACGACTCTGATAGATACAGTTCTAAAATACTTTTTTGGTCTTGACTGAGAAAACGGTTGAGAATTCAAAGAACTTCACTTTTGAAACAATATATCAATCATACTATAAATGAATAGTCGATTTAAATAAAAGAAAGCACACTGTTATATGTCTATGATGGAGAAGAGTCAATATTTAGACACGTCATTGGTTCAAATTAGTTATAATTAAACTTGTTTTCTCTTAAATTTTAGACAGTAGAAAAAACTTATCAGTAAGAGAAATATTACAATTCCGGAAAAGTCAATACTTTGTTTTATATAAACGGTTGAGAAAATAGGATTACGTTTATAAATAAACAATATAAAAGAAAAATAATATTGGGGTCTCATATAACGTTTTTAATCATTAGTTAGTTTTAATTCGATATGGAAAATTAATCTGATAACTATTTATATAATAATCTAATATATTGTTTAAAGTCCGTGTATAGATATCAATTGATTAATTAGTAAACATTCGCAATTTCAGATATTTCTTAGATTAAAAATTTAAAATCATCAGGGAAAAAATAATATACTTTACTTCTACACCTACATACATCTACAAGTTCTATCTGTGAATAAAGGTCTCTCATGACTCTTCAATCACGACAAAAAGAAATCTTTTCACCGTTCACTTACAACAAAGGTAAATTTCTCATCTTTTACAGTTATTACAATTTATTACAAAACATTTTAGACCCATACGAAGTTAAAAGAAATCGGAACTTAAGAACTAATATAATACAAGATTGTCGTAGTAAGACTATATAATGACTAAACGTATAAAGATATTAAGTCACTAATAAGACAATATAAAAATTTTATGAATATAGTTATTCTATTTAATATGAAACTTATTGTGACATTGAAAAATTTGTCTGACAGAATGAGTAGAAACTCGGGGTCTCAAACCATGTACAATTCGTGAGTTATTTATTCAACAATCTTACAAAATTTATTAAGAAGTAAAGACTTCTCCCATCGAAGAGTAGTTTTCTTACAACTTAATTTAACCTTCATTTGTACCATAATAAATATCTCGACTTTTCCTCGGTCTTTAAAAAGTATTTACTCTGAATTACATTACAAACCGGAAAATCGGTGGTAAATCAGAATATTATTTACCGTTAATAAAAAGTTATAAACTAATAAAATTTGTCCTTTAACATGATCGATCGAAAGACAGAATCACTTATTTTATTCTAAATAAAGGTCAGGTCTTCAAAGGGTCTTAACCAGAGATCTCGACGCAAATATGTTCCTGTTCAAAGATATTTCTTAAAGGGACGACAACAAGACTGTACCACCCTGGTGAACGTCATCTTACACAACCAAAAGCATATAGTAAAGACCGATCAGTACTAAGAACGAATATGAGAGGACAAGTCTCTTTCATCAGGAGACATGGTACTTCATTCGGAAACTGTTGAACGGATATCTGGTCGGTAAGAGTTTCACACCAGGTCCTGAGGAGCCCACAGGGACAGGGGAAGGTCTTCTCACAGATATTGTAGGGAGGAAGAGATTGATGTAATAGACAAACTCCAGTCTAAAGGTTTCGTTGTGTACCGGTTTCTAACGTACGGTTTCGTCTATACTCTCAGTTCAGAAGAGGGCAGTCTGTAATTTCTCTTAACGTTTTGATATTTGGTCATGGTCAGAAGAGTGGAATATGTCAAAAAAACAAAAAACCTTTTAAATAAAGAAAAAGTACTCCGTATATAAAATACAATGGTACATTATTCACACAATGACACTAAAATTTAGTTATTCACACACAAATTATGAGTCAAAATAGAGGATTATACCAGTCATCATTTCCAATATTGGAAGACTTAGTTTTCGAGAAACCCCGAGGAGTCATTACAAATTCTCACCTTTCCTTGGGACTCTGTTCAAACTTTTCGTGATGACATCCGTCTTACGTGACACCTACAAGAGACCGGACCAAACGTACGAATCAACGACTTTCGTGACCAGTTTAGTCCAGTCAAATACTCAAGTCTAGGACACACTTGTCAATACAAGTAAACTGAGAAGACCAGTATCTACATCTGTTGGTTCGTTTTTTGAATTGAAATTTTTTAAAACTTTATCACTCTTACTTATCGTAATTAATTTCCGACAGACACACGGTCCGGTAAAGATTGACGAAATACACAATAGAGGGAAGAAGGGAGTATCGAGTCAGTCATTTCTTAGACGGACGTTACGTCCTCTGGATCCATTCTAATGACCTAACCCTTCTAGGGGACCTCTTCCTTTACCGTTGGGTGAGGTTATAAGAACAGACCTCTTAGGGTACCTTTCTCCTCGGACCGTCCGATCAGATACCCCAACGTTCTCAGTCTGTATTGAATCGTTGATTTGATGATGATAATGATGATTCGAATAGCTGTTCGGGATGTTCAAGTCACAATGACGACAAGAGTAAAATATCTACTCCTTTGCCTCGATGTCATACAAAATCATAGAAAAGGTCACAGTGTGTCAAACATTCGACATCTCGGTCTACGACTTGACTCCGTAAAACCGAGGTCTCAGACTTAAGACGTTAGTAGTTTTATATAACTGATCGACTAACAACAAGTCAACGAGACTGTACAGCTTGAGAAACGTTGGGGTACCTGATGTCGTACGGCGTGAAGGGACAGGAAGTGACAGAGGATCTCAAACAAGTCCGAGTACAGGTAACTCAATCACTACGATAGGTTGGTAGAGTAGGAGACAGTAGGTGAAGAGAACGGGAGTCAGAAAGAGTCGTGGTCCTAGAGAAGGTTACTCGACCGAGAAACGTAGTCCGTCGGTTTCATAACCTCGAAGTCGAAGACGTAATCAGGAAGGTTATTTATAAGTCCTAATTAAAGGAAATCCTAACTGACTAAACTAGAAGAACGACAGGCACCCTGAGAGTTCTCAGAAGAGGTCGCAGTGTCAAGTTTTCATGAACGACTATCCTACCCTATCTAATCCAATCTAGAAGGAGGTTTGGGAATTTTTTGTATATACTGCACGATTGGGACTGAATCATGGAAATAGAAGACGTACTTCTCTTCGAGGAATTTGTACTCGGTAGGAAGGGCCCTAGGCACATCATACAGAAACGACTATCTAATATCATATTGCCCTATAAAGTGTTAGAGGGTGGTACAACACTGACGAATACTGATGTACAAAGTAACCCATTGAATTGAAATCTTATTTCAGATAAGAATTTACAAAATGAAATACATCACCCTTTTTTTTTTAGGAAGAAATAGAAGTGGTACTCAAAAGTAATATGAAACTCTTTTCTAGAATCCGTGTAGGTCCGTGATGGACGAAAGAGAGAAACAGGGGTGGGGGTGGGGGTGAAAAATAAATAAAAACCGACACGACCCAGAAACAACGAGACGTCCGAAAAGAGATCAACACCACCCGACCCCAATGGGAGATCAATGTTATACACCCGAAGAGTAACACCACCGAAAAGAACAACATCTCGTACTAGAGATCCTGTGTGCCCGACTTATCAACGTCGAGGGGCCGAGATCTCGTGTCCAAGGTACCTACACCACGTCCCTGAATGAAAGAGGTCTCGTACACCCTAGAAGGGTCCACTCCCTAACTTGGGTGCAGAAGAAGTAACCGGTCGCCTAAGAAATGTCGACTCGATGGGAGAACGTGATTCACACTTCTACATTAATAACCCAATCGTGCTAGGAAGTCCAAAAAAAAAAAATTGTAGAATTTCTTTGTGAGTTTCAAAAACTAGTTGGGTTATGTTAACAACAAGATCTTTTTACAATTACAGCGAACTTCTTATAAATTCTTAGGGTTGATAGATAGATATAAACTGAAACGATCACTAAACTCGAATAAAGATTTATGTAAAATAAGTAAGGGTATTCTTGAATAAATCAATACAAAAGTGGTTCACGAGGATTCTAAGGAAACAACTAGTCTCTTGAGTTCATCTTTACTTTTCAATTTTACCTTTTCTCGTCATCGTAAAACCATATAACCAAAACTTTTCTTAGTCATATTTTATGGGAGGGACGTTCCTAGGGGTTTTGTCCGTCTATCAAAGTATATGGTCGTTCCGAAGTCGATATGGTCGACCGTGTGTCGTAAAATCCTACTATTTAAGTTCTTGGGAAGGAGAGTGATCGATTGTAGAGGGAGACCAAATCAGCCGGAGTGGGAAGTTAAGAAGACCCAAAAATTGGGGTTCGGAGATTAATAGACTGGTCCTTCGCTTCAGGTCATATAACACTAATGGAACAACTAGGTCTGGTATATATCATGTAAGTACGTGGTCCTCTTTTATCAATACAAACGTTGTAGTTCAGATAGGTGTGATTTTTCGTTTGATAAATAAAGGACTAGAGTATTTTTCTTTTCTTTTTGCAACCCTTTTACAAGTAAAGGTGTCATTTATGAAAGAGAAAAGAGGAATATGGATCTGGTTAAAATCGAATAGTGACAAAAGTCAACGATATAAATTTTACACTTATCAAGGGACTTAATTTATAAAATCCGGAGTACGGTTATGGAGGATGTATTATTCCTAGGAATTCGTACTTCAGGACTGTAGGAGCAAGACTAAGTATTGTATGGTTTAATTACCTTTTTAGGGTTTGTAAACTGCATAAAATATAGTAGGTGGTGTGCACTACGGTCTTCATCGACGAGACATAAAGAATTCACTATTCATCACAATAGAATCATAATGCTCCACTCCAAAGATTCCCTGAGACGTTAGACAACAGTAGGTACAACAAGTCGGCTCTATACGTTATTGGACCATAAACAAAACACTTGTTTCCACGAATATCTCAGGGTTTACAACTGACGTATTATAAAGCTGGTAACCCGGAGTCGTCGAAGTAAACTACAGATTTCTCTGTTTCAGCAGGCAACAAAAATCAGGAGAAGTAGACACTCTGCACCCCAGTGTGACAACTCTACACAATAACACGGGCTGTCGTAGGACACCCTACCGACACATTCCTCTCTCTCAACCCTCCGACCTGGTCAACTGGAACCTCTAGAGTAAGTAGAGTCCTCAGACTGTCCTTTCAGAAGTTGGTTAAGAAAAATAATCACGTATGGTATTTTAACACCTACTTAAGGAAGAACAAGAACCTGATACTTCATCACCCTTCTTGTAATTTAGGCCCTTAGAGTTTACAGAAAAGTCGTTAAAAGATTGATCAATTCGTTTAGTACGGGCAGAAACGAAGTCAAAGGAGAAATATGTCATCTTTACTACTCCACTAGAGATGGATGGAGTTTTTTGTTTCACACACGTTTTTTATGGAGTGAAAACAGTTATGTTTCGTTTCGACAAATAATTCCGATTCTAAATTAGTAGACATATTATTTGGAAACGAATTGTCACATCATCAAGTCCCGACGCACAGAACTCTAAATCATGTATAACGACTCCAGTCAGTTCCCGTGTATGCATTCGCTGTGAGCACGACATTGTGTTAACATTTACTTCCGTTACACTCTATGTACAGTTGCCTAGAAAGGGTCCCATCCCCTCGGACGAGGAAATTCTGTCGGTAAAGGGTTTCACTTGTCACTTCATACCTAATACGTAGTCCATAAAATATCCGTCGGTAGTGAGTACCCTCTCGTTTTTGTCTAAAGAATTTTCTGTTCAAGTGCACCCTTTATTAACTCTGTCTACTTGATCTACTTCGCATCGTTCTCTCTGTCCCTACTGACTGTTACTCTTTAAAATTCTGGGGTTAACCGATATATAAAAAAAACAAGTCGTGAGCGGAAGGTGGATTGTTCACCTTTTTCCGTAAGCCAATATGCAAAACCTTTCGGACGGTGGATGTTTTCCCTGTGTAACGTTTAATTGTCCTTGACGAGAAGATACGTTAGAAGGTAACGTAAGAATAACATAGAGTTACCCCTTTTATTAAGGGATTTTACTTCTACTAATTTCAAGGGTTTTCTCATTTAGAAGGAACGACATTATAAGGTAGAAACACCTACTTCTATCCTCTTTTTTTTTTTTTTTGTGTCTTTTAAGAGGTCCCGACAAGGTATAAGACTTAACAACTCGAGGTTCTTGCGACTCTTATCTGAAAAAGAAAAAAAGGGGTTCGTTGCACAATGGCAAACAGATCACGAAGAAACAGGGTTCTCTATAGGACTTTGTACGGGTTTGTGTCGTCTCTATAGTTCGGACTATTCCTTACATGGACGTTTTGGTAGAAACGTCCTTACTAAAGAGGTAGACACCGATAAAAGGACGAATGAATAAACCTGGAAATAGTAAAGTCTTATTGGTTTCTATTTATAAAATACTTAGAATTTTATTGCATAGGGAGAACATATGGAAGTGAGACTACATTTAGTTCTGAGCGAGCGGGATAGACTTTACAGGAACCTACCTTACTCCTCAAGCAAACCAAACGTAAATTTCGAAGTTTATGTAAAACCCATTTCTCAATCTGGAACAAGGTGTAGAACATATTCCATGAGACCGATATCTTGAAAGTACTTGTGAAAGGGTAAAAAACGAGTTACCCCTTTATTTGACAAATAAATGGTACTCGACATTCCCATATATATGGGAATGAGAACCTATATATGGTTCTCGGTATAAGGGTAGTATATCACAGTCCCTCAAAAATCCCCTCCACCTCTGAAGGGACAGTAAATCAGTTTAGTAAGACAAGATAGTTAAGGATTGTAATAAATACCAAAGATGAATTGTGTATCATCTCAATTCTATATTAGACGCAGATGTCATATGATTCTCTTTAACGTCGGAGATAACACATTCCTTTTTTTGAAATTACTCTCAAAATTCAGTTTCACTGAATTTTAAGACGGGGACCGATCATGTTTATTTCCGTTTTCTATTGATACAACTGGAGTATAATAATTCTGTAAGTTTTGAGAGGGAGGGACTATGTTTACCAACATATAGGGAACCCTCCGTCCACTTTGACCGGGAAATTCAGGATGAAACATAAGGTCTTTTAAAGTCTGTTTTCGTTTGTTTAGAACAAGTCGTCGAGTTGTCTTAATGGAATGTAACTCTTTCTGACCTTTACGGGTGAACGGGTAGTGGTCATTGATTGCACAAAAAAAACAAACAAACAAAGGAGATACTCTTTGTAGAAGAGATATAAATAAAAATAAAGATTAGTCAGAGGTCCTCTTAAAAATCCTGAGACTTGCTACTCACTTTTTTATATAGAGTGGGTCTATTTCCCCGGACCTAAGACCTACAAGAAAAGTTATATTCAATGTAGTATTATCTGAACTACTCTCACCAAAATAGTCGTACCGTTACATTTAGAAATTTTTTTTTTTTTTTTTTTTGTCTCGTTTTGGTGACGGAAATATTTTTATTTTCCGACGGTCGGGACATAAAGAAAAAAATTTGACTAAGAGTAAGGGGAGATTCAGTTCTATTCCGATCCTTACAACAAAACGGAAAGTCAAAGGTTCGCCGATGATACACGTCTTCGGGACCGTCCAAACTTTACATGTTGTCGTCCCCGGAGGGACCGTCTTCAGGGTCACTTTTGTACGATTGGTACGGATTGTACACAATCCCCTGTCACTGGAGTAAAAGTCCCTACTTGACTCCAATGAAGGTTCGTTTTAGGAATGTTTGTTTCCGTCGGAACATCACTAGCCTTCCTTAGACACCTCCGTCGGAGAACATGAACCCCATCAAAACAACCACCACTAATGTTCACATCTGTCGGGAATCCTCGTAAAGGGTATGACCAATTCGGGGGTCGGGGAACATAAGGAGGAGGAGGGAGAAATACCCACTTTTTACGACCAAATAAAGGTTATCGATCCCTCGTTTATTTTCTCTTACCTTAGAATTATCGGTGTCCAGAAGGGATTTATTTTCCAAAGTTCAAAAAAGTTTGTAAACAGTACGTTTTCTGTGTGTGTGTCTTAAAGGGAAATAAAAATTCTAGAGATATGGGGCGATATTTGTGTGTGGATTTTCCCTAGACAATCCATTGTGTTTATGGAGTACGGGACAAGCCTCTCCCTTTTTTTTTGTTGAAAGAGGGTGTCCATACTCCAAAAATAATTGTCCTCCGTCTAACAACGTACTTACAGTGTCAACAAAATTCAACCCGTTAGTCAGCGTAAGAAAACTTCACCAGTTTTTAATCTAGTGACACATTTTATAGATATTTTATAGTCGTGTATTATGGCATGAGATTTTCGACTACCTTTGAAACTTATGCCCAGGATAGACTTACCAGTACTAGGTCCCACATTCGCCACGAAGACGAGATCAGATCACTCTTTTTTTTCTAATAGAAAATAGCGACCGAGGGAAGAGTACACTAACCTTCGTGGTACAGACTAGAGTTTCAAAATTCGAATCTCCTCACACTGACAGTTCAGTGAACTGAACAAAGGCAACTTTTAACAAAATGAGGACTACTTGTGTGACCCAAACCTGAACCTTTTCAATATGTTTCGTTGAGGTACACATAAAGTTTTGACATTAACTGTCACTTCAGTGACGAACTCCTCGTCACGGTGTCTCCTAAACCCCCAGAACTATTCGTCCGGGGGTATGACAGATTCAGAGGAAGGACTAACTCTTATTAAATATTTGGACATACTGAAATAGGTAGTTTTTAACGACGAGTACGATGGTTCTTCCCCAAGTATAGAAAGTTGGACACTTTCAAACGAAATTTTACACCCCCCCGTCCGGCTCTTCTCACTCTCTTTCTCCTCTCCGTTTATACTTTCGATTTTAAATGTTTAAATCGTAACTCTTAAATTAGAAGAGAACGTACTTTAACTTTCAGTCAGTTGTCTGGAAGTTTTTGTGTGAAGAGTCGTGAGGAAAGAAAAGGTAAGATGAACGATAAAGAGGAAGTTTAGAGGTAAATAGTTATCACTTCCAGTGAGTCAACACAGGTTGAGAAACACTGGGGTACCTGATTTGTCAGGTACCTTAAGAGGTCCGGTCTTATGACCTCACCATCGGAAAGGGAAGAGGTCCTCTGGAAGGGTTGGGTCCCTAATTGGGGTCCAGAGGACGTAACGTCCGCCAAGAAATGTTCGACTCGGTGTTCCCTTTGGGTAAATAGTTATCTTGGTACAAATAGTCAAGTCAGTCAAGTCAGAGAGTCAGCACAGGCTGAGAAACGCTGGGGTACTTAGCGTCGTGTGGTCCGGAGGGACAGGTAGTGGTAGAGGGCCTCAAGTGAGTCTGGGTACAGGTAGCGCAGGCACTACGGTAGGTCGGTAGGGTAGGAGACCGCAGGGGAAGAGGAGGACGGGAGTTAGGGAGGGTCGTAGTCTCAGAAAAGGTTACTCAGTTGAGAAACGTAGTCCACCGGTTTCATGACCTCGAAGTCAAAATCGTAGTAAGGAAGGTTTCTTTAGGGTCCCGACTAGAGGAAGTCTTACCTGACCAACCTAGACGAACGTCAGGTTCCCTGAGAGTTCTCAGAAGAGGTTGTGGTGTCAAGTTTTCGTCGTTAAGAAGCCGTGAGTCGGAAGAAGTGTCAGGTTGAGAGTGTAGGTATGTACTGGTGTTCTTTTTGGTATCGGAACTGATCTACCTTGAATCAGTCGTTTCATTCCAGAGACGAAAACTTATACGATAGATCCAACCAGTATTGAAAAGAAGGTTCCTCATTCGCAGAAAATTAAAGTACCGACGTCAGTGGTAGATGTTGTTGGATTAAGTCGCCACGAGTGGATTATGTATGGATTAAGTACTCACCAGTGGAGACAAAAACATAATCTTGGTGAACTCAACACAAATAGTTTTCAGGGTAGAGTCTGGTCGACTTAGAGTCCCACCCAGGACTCACCAAACTAACAAAGGGGACCTCTAGGAACTTCATACCACTAACTGTTGGTAACTGGATGTCTAGAAAAACAGAGGTAAAAGAGGGTGTGAAATTAGGTGGTAGTCAATTCAACCCGATTTTATATCTATATTACTAAGGAAAAGTAAGAAGTTTTGGGAAGTAACAGAGGACCATAGAAATCCTACTTCAATTTAGTCTAAATAGACCGTAAGGTTTGGAAGACACTGTGAGAGGAACTTACAAGAGGGGTCCCCTGAAAAGAAAAGTCATCTCTGACAGATAATTGGTAAGAAGGTTGGAAAGCAAAGACTTAGAGACCGGTGAAGGAAGAACAGGGGTGACTGGTTCAGGAGACAACTTGAGAATCGAGGAACAGAATCGAGAAAAGGGTCGAGATAGGTCCTACGTCTTTACCGAAAAGAGTTACTCGAAGATACCTGAAACAGTAGACGGTGTCCAAGAACATGACACTTAAGGGTAAGACACACGACGGACGTCCAGTGATTTTCGGTATTGACGTAGAGTTCCATCTCCGGTTCTCCAGTAATGAGGAACTGACGACCTGTAACTGTGGAAATAACTGATACTGAAGAATTTAGGACCATTACCTTATTTGTTACATTGTAGGCGAAACTTCTACACAAAATTATCAATCTTTTACAACTTCTGAAGTTCTGGGTCTGAACATCTAAAGTAAAGGTCGTGGTGAAGTGTCACTCCATTTCTTACACCTAAATTCTTTGTCTAACTAAATGAAAGACCTGTACAGCGTATCTATGTGACCATGACGGTAAGTGTAAATCTAATCACGTAGGTTATACTCTTCAAACCTTTAAACCACTAGAAGGACCCGGTATAAAAGATTGTAAACTGGTCTTTGGTCCGTCACACCAGACAACCTAGACCAGTGGATCTATTCTCTAATAATGAATACCTCTAAAAATAACCTTTTTCGAAATTATCTCCACAGAATCTTAGAAGAGTTCTTCATCTTCCTTACCAGTTATCTTTCGGAAAATAAAAATATAATTAGTTAAAAATTCTCCGTTTATAGTAAAATTTTATAAAAATTAATCTTATATCAACTAAATATTACAACACAATGAAAGTCCATATATCGTCTCACTTAGTCAATATGTATATAGGTAAGAAAAAATCTAAGAAAAGGGTATATCCAATAATGTCTTATAACTCATCTCAAGGGACACACGTTATGTCGTCCAGGAATAATCAATAAACAAAATATATATCATCATACATTTATAGCTGGGGTTGGAGGGTTAAAGAGAGAGGAGGGTTAAAGTGGAAATTATTGGTATTTCATTCAAATCAGTTGACATTCAAACAAATCTTACAGAAAAATATATCTTCTTAAATATAATCATCAAGAACCCAATTAAAAAAATTCACCAATCGTCGGTCCTTAGTATTTCAATAAGTATAAATAATTTGTAAACTAAAAATGGCATTCCGTGTATTTACATGTAGGTAAACGGTTTACCCTCAACACTTCTACTCCTGAAACGAGACTTGTGTCTAGGGGAAGATCTCAAGTACAAAAGAGGGAACTGTGGACGAGAAAAAGACACTCAGAGTCTAAGTCATAGAAATTTCCTTTCGATCTTTGACTTCATTAGACCCTTTATTAGACTGATATTTTAAAAAGGTTAAATATAAAAGTAGTGAAGGTCAGTAGTACAGGTATAGACTGAGTGGTCGTTGTGAAAATCCTTGTAGTCCAGAAAGGTTTCGTAAATTAAAGTAAAAGTATCTTTATGAGAAAGAGATATATGATAAAGGGTCGAATTTATTATGGATTAATTCAATGTATTAATATTGTAGGTCTTGTTGATCGTATTTGTGCAATCTCCTTTTTTGTGTCAACTGATGAACACCCTTGTTCACTTACACCCTTTCTAGAGGGCACAAACCCATAACCAGGACAACCGGTCATCCTCACCACTACTCGTTCCCTCCAACCAATTTTCTTGTTAAAGATCTTACACTGCAGTGTGTCTGGACTTAAACTTAAGAGTAAGATTACGTTAAACCGATACCATGAATACGAAGAACTCAAAGGAAGAAGAGAAACTTTTGTGTTTTTATAGTTTACAGTTCCTAGTACTTTATTTAAGTAGATACTTGTCATGGATCGGTTCACGGACAGACGGAGAGGGTACTGAGGTTTTTTTACAACGACGACAAAGAAAGGGAGAACTGAATCCCTCAGATTCAAGGAAAAAGGTGAAACTATAGTGAGACCTTGTAAATTGGTTCCTTTCGTAATCTATGATCACACAATTCTGGTCTCGAGATTTTGGTCCATCTACATTCAAGATTAGGACCGAGACGGTCAAAGATCTTCTTACAGGACACCTTTTCAACGGATTGAACTGACAAAACAAAACAAAAAATGAAAAGAGAGTACAAAATAGTAATAAAAAAATTATTGGACTAAAAAGATCAGACATTTTACCCACTATTACTGTCTCTGGAGTGTCAGGGGACTCTTATACACCGTTAGTTACTTGTATGGAAAGTATAATATTCACGGGTCATTAATAATGAATACAATGGTATAATAATTTATGTCCTGTGAATCTACGGAACACTAAGTAATCCGTGTTGTTTTACGGCTGAACTAGACGTATAAGAAAAAAAAATTAAGTAAAATAACTTCATATTAACTAAATGTTACAACCAAAGACCACATGTCGTTTCACTAAGTCCATATAATAAAAACTATAGGGAAAGATAATACCAAATAGTGTCCTAATACTTATATGAAGGGACACGACATATCATCCCAGAGCAAATAGGCAGGATATATCAAACGTAGACGATTAGGGTTTGGGGGTTAGGAAGGGATGAGGGAGGGGCGAGGTAACCACTAGGGTCGTCCGTATAATGTGTAGTCCGATACATGTTTCACTCACTTCTTTGGTTTCATTTGAGTCTGGGTGAGGAAGTAGAAGAGAACTTAAAACCTGCTCGAAGATTAAGACAGTCATCTGACTACTTTACTTCTCGCTCGTTGTCCGATCTCTCCTACGCTTTGTCTGAGAAAAAACAAGGGTTAATTCAACCACACTCAGAAACAAAGAGTTTCTTTGAATCCCGTGGCCTGAGAGTTCCTTACTTATACAGAAATAAATCGTAGAGGACTGTCATCCGACGTCAGGTACCCCAGTGACTGAAGTGAAACTGAAAAGTGAAAGTACGTAACCTCTTCCTTTACCGTTGGGTGAGGTCACAAGAACGGACCTCCTAGGGTCCCTACCCCCTCGGACCACCCGACGGTAGATACCCTAGTGTGTCTCAGCCTGTGCTGACTTCGCGGAATCGTCGTCGTCGTCGTCGTCTGTCAGATAGTACATCTTGAGCCAAGACTCATCCTGTATCTTGATTTTCTCTCTCTCACCTCAGGTAGAACTCCTCTATCGACCGTAGATTCGACTTGACTGGTTCACGAAATCCTCAGACCTCTCCTTTCCTCAGTACAGACTACAAATAGTCCATTTTATCGTTTCTACGTCACTGTAAACTCGACCTGGATCCTATATCAACCACATAGAGAACAACCCCCTACCTTTCGTTCCCCACTACCACTCGTACTGACGGTCCGTACTACAACATCCACTTCAGTGTCATGACCCTTTAATACCCCGGTCAACTCTTTATTATTCGGAAACTCCCTACCATCTGGATCTATCGTGTAACTTTTCGTCTCTGAACTGAAACGGTTGATTCCAGGCAGATCAGTTCCGATACCAAAAGGTCACCAGTACATACCTACACTCTCAACCTGACACTTCTTCCGACTCGCGTCTTCTTGACTACGAAAACTTGACACCACAACCTCTTCTGAGAACTCTCAGGGAACCTGACGTTCCTCTAGGATGGTCAGGTAAGACTTCTAGTTGGGACCCTAAAGAAACCTTCCTTACTACGATTTCGACTTTGAAACCGGTGGAGTACGCTTCTCAACTGAGTAACCTTTTCTGAGTCTACGACCCTCCCTAATCCCCGTCCTCCTCTTCCCCTACTATCTCCTATTTTACCGACCTACCGTAGTGACTGAACTACCTGTACTTAAACTCACTTGAGGCCCTTGACCACTACCTGTCTGTCCCTCCGGACCGCACGACGCTAAGTACCCCAGCGTTGCTCAGCCTGTGCTGACTCGCTGACTTGACTTGACTTGACTTGACTTCGACAGATCTAATGGAAGTTCTAGTCATAAACATAAAATTAAGTTCGACCTTCATAAACCGTGTCCAAAAGTTCCTGGAATCTCTGACGGTATCCTTAACTAACTTATAATACCAAATTTTCGTCTTTATAAGAAATGTTTACTTCGTGTAGTAGTTTGTAATTATATATTTTCATTGTCTATTCTCATCTGGATGAAACCGTCTGTGACTTTTATCTATGTACCTTGAGACGAATAATGAGTTTGAATGAGAAACAAAAGGAAAATTTTTTTTAATAACCTCATATCAACTAAATGTATGTTGCAACACAGTCGAAGTCGATATGTCGTTTCACTAACAATATAATTATATACGGGTACGTAAGTACGAAAAAGTCTACGAAATGGGTATATCCAATAGTATATACCCATAGTACGTCTCAAGGGAAACGATATGTCATCCAGGAACAACTAAAAGATACAATATACATCGTCACACATATACAATTAGGATTTGAGGATTAAATAAGGAGGAGAGGATAGGGGAAATCATTGGTACAAACAAAAACTTTAGACACAGACAAAGACAAAACATTTGTTCAAGTAAACATTTTCAATCTAAGGTGTATACTCACTATATGTCATAAACAGAAAGAGACAGACCGAATAATGTGAATCTCACTAGTAGAGCTCCAGGTAGGTACAACTACTTTTACCATATAGAAGAAATAGACAAGTAGACAGCTACCTGTAAATCTAACGAAGGTAGAGGACCTACAACATTATCACGACGTTGTTCGTAACTCCACGTACATAAAAAAAAACTTCATACTAAAAAGAGGTCTATATACGGTACCTCACCCTAAGGACTTGCTATGTCAGTGAGACATGTATCTGAAGAACTTGGGATCCCAAGGTGTCTTGGTACCCAAAACTCCTTTGTCGGACCCGAATAATGTTTCATCAATACCAAAGTCAAGACGAAGACAATTTGGTCTGGGTTTTCTTAAGAGTTTCTATTTAAAGCCTCCTGACACTCCAGTGTTAGTTATTAGTGTTTGATGTCATTCACATTTCACCATGGTCAGTGAAACTTTTGGTTAAACAGTAATTGATCACTTCAACTTATTCGTGTATTCGTTACTGGGTCGTAAATACTAGGATCTACACATATCGAATCCCGAAGGGTTCACCACGATTACCATTTCTTGGGTGGACCGTTACGTCCTCTAGGGTCCCAGTCCTTCTCAGGAGACCTCCTCCCGTACCGATGGGTGAGTCATAAGAACGGACCTCTTAGGGTACTTGACCCTCGGATCGTCCGATGTCAGGTATCCCAGTGTGTCTTAACCTGTGCTGACTTCACTGAATAGTGCGTACGTACGTGTAGGGAATTCTAGAACGGACGCACATGCTCCTCATCCCAATTTGTTCTTACTGACTTGATCTTGTCTCCTACGGAAACCTCTCGATCAGTTCCTTCCCGGGGAACGTCTAGACGTTTCGACGGACATCGAAAGTAAGAAGTCGACTGACCCATACACCGATAAAGAAAATACTAAAAAGAAAGCGAAAAAAAAAGGAACCGGTACGACGTATCGTACGTCCTAGAATCAAGGAACTGGTCCCATCTTCGGGACGGGTGGGGGGGTTCACCTTCGTACCTCAGAATTGGTGTCCTGGTGGTCGTTTCAGGGACTATTCATGAAAATTTTTCCTTTTATCTTTGATATTTTCAAGAGTCTCTGTTTTATAAACTATCCTAAGTTCACACTTTGACAGACCCTCTCTCAAAGTCCCTTTATTACCTCTTCTTTTTTCATTATTTTTTAAGTGTGGAGAGTAGTGTTCTTTTTTAATACTGATACATACCACTGTCTACAATAGGATGATACCACTAGTAAAGAGTTATATACATAGTTCAGTAGTATATGGACTTTGATTATGTTACAATGTACAGTTCATAATGGAGTTAATTTTATTCGTGACTGTGGTTTCCACGTACGGACTCACCAATCCTATTAGAACCATAGAATTTTGACTTAATTCCTCTAGTTCCTTCAAATAATAAGTGTCGAGACGGTACTCATGGATCAACGTCACTGTCTATGTAATGGGAAAGAACCATTTACGAACAACACGACAACACCACGCCTTTAACACTCTGTATCTTTACCTTTACAAACCCAATTTACGTCCATCCGTGTTAGTCACTCATAATCCACATTTTTGTCACCATCTTCAGTACTATCACTACTTCTCGCGTCCTTCTTTCTTTACACTCTAGGCTTTTGCCTTTTCGGGCAAAAAGTCACTACCCAACTTTGTCACTCCTTGTTTTTCCGAACTTGTTTCTTTGCTCTCTCCGGTTTTCCTTCTACGACTTCTTTCGCTTCCACTAGCCACGACAGGTTACCAAGTCAGAAGTCTCCTCTCTTAATATTAAGTCACTACGTTAACCTTCCAGCAACCCCTAAAGCATGTCTCTCTAAAATAACTAATCGTTCTCCTAATCGTTCTCTTCGGCATAACGGTTCCTGAGTTTCTACTTAACCATAATTAATATACCTTTATCAGTCTGATTGGATTCGGTTAGACAGTTTTACAAACTACAAGTGTCTTATTAATATTTTATCATTAGTAAATAACAAAGGATATGTGAGTCGAACAATTAACAACATGTACTTGATTAAAGTAAGACTATCATCTAATAAAATAGGGGTAAACTGTCGACTCTTTTGACTCCGTGTGTACAAATTTTAGAACGGTGTCCATTGTGACGATCATTGATCTCAACAACCCTATGTCTGGTTAATTGATCAGATGACGTGACTCTTTGTCTGTAGGGAACGTTTCTCACGAGTCATGTTTTCACCTTCTTTTCTAACAAGACAAAAACAAACACACCCCAAAAAAAAAAACCTCCCCCTCGTCAAATCCAAATTCTTTATGGACTCACACAACCATCTGTCTTTTGTCCTGTGGTCCTCTCTTTTTCTTGGACTTCGAATGTCCTTCCTAGTAGAAGGGGAAGTGTACCAAGGGTCTATCCACCTTCCGCTTTATTTCCTTTTTCTTCTCTCTTAACCATCTACTCCATCATTATCTACAGTCTCCAGCGCGGGACTCCAGCTCACCGTCACCTTGCCTTGAGAATGATAAGGGTGACGCAGCCGTCAGACGGACAGAAGCCCACTCGGTGAGAGTCTGACTCGAACTCGGAATTTTATTTGAGTCACTTCCTTGACCCGAACTTTCCCCTGTATTAACTTTCATGGCTGTATCAAGTAGACTACCTAACTACTTACCTGTCTGACTACCCGTCACCAAACTACCTTTTACTTACTTTATTACTTGATTACTCAATGACGATATGATAAGGTACCCTTATAATATACCCGCTTCAACTATATTCACGAATATGTTAACCCCAAAGAGACCTCCGAGTCTACCATTTCTTAGACGGATTTTACGTCCTCTGGACCCAAGTCAGAGACCCACCCCTTCTAGGGGACCTCCTCCCGTACCGATGGGTGAGGTCATAAGAACGGACCTCTTAGGGTACCTGTCTCCTCGGACCACCCAATGTCAGGTACCCCAGTGTTTCTCAACCCCTGTGTGTGTGTCTGTGTGTGTGGTGTGAATATGTTAACTATGTATAATATAAGTCAAGTCAAGTCAAGTCAATGAGTCAGCACAGGCTGAGAAACGCTGGGGTACTTAGTGTCGTGCGGTCCGGAGGGACAAGTAGTGGTAGAGGGTCTCAAGTGAGTCTGAGTGCAGGTAACTCAAGCACTACGGTAGGTCGGTAGAGTAGGAGACAGCAGGGGAAGAGGAGGACGGGGGTTAGGGAGGGTCGTAGTCTCAGAAAAGGTTACTCAGTTGAGAAGCGTACTCCACCGGTTTCATGACCTCAAAGTCGAAATCGTAATAAGGAAGGTTTCTTTAGGGTCCCGACTAGAGGAAGTCTTACCTGAACGACCTAGAGGAACGTCAGGTTCCCTGAGAGTTCTCAGAAGAGGTTGTGGTGTCAAGTTTTCGTAGTTAAGAAGCCGTGAGTCGGAAAAAGTGTCAGGTTGAGAGTGTAGGTATGTACTGGTGTCCTTTTTGGTATCGGAACTGATCTACCTGGAATCAGCCGTTTCATTACAGAGACGAAAACTTATACGATAGATCCAACCAGTATTGAAAAGAAGGTTCCTCATTCACAAAAATTAAAGTACCGACGTCAGTGGTAGACGTCACTAAGACCTCGGGGTTTTTTATTTCAGACTGTGACAAAGGTGACAAAGGGGTAGATAAAGNTTCAGACTGTGACAAAGGTGACAAAGGGGTAGATAAAGGGTACTTCACTACCCTGGTCTACGGTACTAGAAGGAAAAGACTTACAACTCGAAATCCGGTTGGAAAAGTGAAAGGAGAAAGTGAAAGTAGTTCTCCGAAAAATCGAGGAGAAGCGAAAGACGGTATTCCCACCACAGTAGACGTATAGATTCCAATAACTATAAAGAGGACCGTTAGAACTAAGGTCGAACACAAAGCAGGTCAGGTCACAAAGAGTACTACATGAGACGTATCTTAAATTTATTCGTCCTACTGTTATATGTCGGAACTGTATGAGGAAAAGAATAAACCTTGGTCAGACAACAAGGTACAGGTCAAGATTGACAACGAAGGATTGGACGTATGTCTAAAGAGTTTCCGTCCAGTCCACCAGACCATAAGGGTAGAGAAAGTCTTAAAAGGTGTCAAATAACATTAGGTGTGTCAGTTTCCGAAACCGTATCAGTTATTTCGTCTTCATCTACAAAAAGACCTTGAGAGCACGAAAAAGGTACTAGGTCACCTACAACCGTTAAACTAGAGACCAAGGAGACGGAAAAGATTTTGGTCGAACTTGTAGGCCCTCAAGTGCCAAGTGCATAACGACTTCGGATCGAACCTCTTAAGACTCGTAGTGAAATGATCGTACACTCTACTCACGTTAACACGCCTGTAAGAAACCGTAACGGAAAGAAACCTTAACCTTACTTTTGACTGGCAAAGGTCAGGATACCGGTGACGACTCAAAAGGTTTAAACAACCGTATAACTCACGTCGTGAAAGTGTCGTAGTAGAAAGTCCTAAACTTTGTCGAGTTGACCTTAAGGTAGGGGACGTGATCGAAACAAGTATCACTACGAAAGATTCCGGGTGAACTGAAGCGTAAGGTTCTACAAACCAAGATCTAATCACTAGTGCAGTAGTACTGATAGACCCAGCACTTCTAGAAAAAACATGTCAAGAAGGTACATAAGAACGGTGGAGAAGAATTATAGAATACGAAGACAATCCAGGTATGGTAAGGACAGGAAATAGTTCGGGTAGAAACGTACTTTACAAGGGAACCATAGAGATTTAAAAGAACTTCTCTAGAGATCAGAAAAGGTAAGACAACAAAAGGAGATAAAGAAACGTAACTAGCGACTTCTTCCGAAAGAATAGAGAAGAATGAAAAGAAACCTTGAGACGTAAATCTACGGATATAGAAAGGAAAAGGGGAAACGAAAAGAGGAGAGAAGAAAAGTGTCGATAAACATTCCGGAGGGGTCTGTCGGTAAAACGAAAAAACGTAAAGAAAAGGTACCCCTACCAGAACTAGGGACAGAGGACGTGTTACAGTGCTTCAAGTAAGGTATCAAGTAGTCCGTGAGATAGATAGTCTAGATCCGGGAATTTAGATAAAGAGTGAAGGTGACATATTAGTATTCCCTAAACTAAATCCAGTATGGACTTACCAGATCACCAAAAGGGATGAAAGAAGTTAAATTTAGACTTAAACCATTATTCCTCAAGTACTAGACTCGGTGTCAGTCGAGGACCAGAACAAAAACTTCACACTGATTACTATATTAAGTCACGGTTATTATATTAATTCAATTAGATTCACGAACATTATCACAGATCGTGTAACTCAATACTTGATAATCAATAATGACTCTAATCATAAACCTTTTACAAAACAAAAAAAATTAGTGACGAAAGACTACTTATTATAAATCATGTCCACTTTTAAGACTCATTCAAATTAAGGATTGTTACGAACAGACAGGAACTTCGCTAAAGGGACTTTTTATATGTACCGAGTATAAAGAAAGAATAGATCATTTTAAAATACATCTGTTCTGTAGTTTGTCACCGCTTTCTATGAATGTAAAAGGTTTAAGGAGGAAGTCTAAAAGTAGTAGAGCCTCCCCGCCCCCTCCTCTTTTTTGCGACTGGCTGAACGACTATGAGTGAAACATGGTTGATTGAGACATCTGCTACCGGAAGAGTCATACTGAAAGGTACACTGTCGCGAGTCGGAGAGTACCCTGGATTAGAGGAAGGTCTCATTAAACAGATGTTGACCGAAATTTCTTTGTAACAAACCTATCTTACAAGATCTAATTTTTTGTCTAGTATCGGACACAATTCTCATTGAGGATCAATGAACTACCTTACTGTCGATTCTCTACGTTGTGTAACGAAAACTCGGATTATCCTTTACAATATACATAAAATTCTCATTCCTTTATTGGTTATATATCTATAATATCCGTCTTGACCTTTTTCTTTTTTCACTTCTGAGATGGGAAGTGGGACGGTTACTTCGGCGCGCTAAACCCTTACATATTCTTACTCTACTTCCGTTCACCCAGAATTGACCATGGTGTAGACGAAACAAAGGGTGGTATGTCGACCTATAACCGTCCTGACCTTGTTTCAGGTATCCGTTGATTGTGGACACCTTCTTCCTGTAACGACGCACCGACCGTCCACCGACTCTGATCTCCTTCTCGAAGAGTCAAGAACAGACACACGGCATTATTGACGTAAAGGATTCAACAGTACAAAGAACTCCCGTCAGAAATGAAGGGAGAAGAACGAGAAAGAAGCAAAAAAGGAGAGAAAGAGAAGGATCTGATGAAGAAACTTCATGTCCGTCTCCGACCAATAATAATAACCACACAACCTGTACAGACGTATATTGTCTCTCGACCCTCTTCACTTTTTTTTTTTTCTTTAATTTATTAAAGAAAAAGAGAAGGGAAGAGAAAAAGGACTTCAAGAGTCCACTATTTAATCGGTGGAGTCTCTTAATAAACTATGGTCCCATATAACCCATTTTATCTCTTAAGAAATAGGAATCTCGTCTACAAGAATCTGTACTTAGACACTCGGTCGAAACACTCGGACTCGGACTTTATCACACGTTTAACAAACGTGTACGTAAAAATACGTGTACGTACAAATATACCGTACGTACTTCTAAATATAAATATAACGTACATACGTCTAAACATATACGTATAACCTACAGACATACTTTTACACACACATACGTCTAGACTACATGTATTCGTATGAACTAGATACATATATATACACACACTAATAACTTCCTTTCGTTGACTAAGTATTGAAAACAATTAGAGTTTTTTTAGACTTGTGGTTTATCCATCCGTTTGTGACTTAATCTTCTAAAATAAATATGGCAGACATAAAACAAAACGAAATTTAAAAGATCACCCTTTTAAGACTCTGTCACACTCTCTTTTTGCCTGTCACATTTCTCAGCGGTTTGGAAAAGTCTAGACCTTAGTTAAGTCCCCGAAAGGAACTTAAGACTGTCCAAAAAAAAATTTGAAGATATTGACGACAAAAACACATAAGTTTCAGTCCCAAGCCCCACGGATGAATTAAGTGACAACAATAGAGACCGGTAACTTTATTAGGTCCGTCCGACTACAGTAAACAAGGGTCCTGTCGTAGTCTCGGGAAGACCCGTTTAAGTGATTATTCAGTGACTCGTCCGTGTTTCTTCTACTACAAAATACTATGTCCCTGGGTAGGAACGTATCGATTAAACAAAGATTGACTTGAATGTTTGGTTTGTTTTGATTGGAAGAGGTTCATGGTTTAACGAAATTTCTGACTTGAAACACAAAGTAATGTAAGGACCTTTGAAATCACACAGGAAACAGACTAAACTTGGTTTAGACAACAAAATGTGAATGAATTGAGAGACGGGACTAATTTAATAGACGTACGAACTGAGTTTAGGGTTAAAATGAAATCGTTATGGATGTATACAAGGGTCTGTGTTTTAAATACCGAATCGAATACGAGAGACGACAAGTCGAAATATAGTATCGTTTAAGAGTTGTATTTATCGAGAACACAACAAAACAACAACAATTATTTCGGAGGACATAATAAGGTCCTTTATAAAATTAATTTGTCAAACACGAATCAACGAGTCAGTACAGGTAGAGAAACATTGGGGTACCTGACGGGGAGGTCCGAGGAGACTGGTACCCCTAAGAGGTCCGTTCTTATGACCTCACCCAACGGTACGGAAGGAGTCAATTAGTCAATAAAGATATGTCAAATGAATAAACAACTAAGTAGGTAAGTGTTTAGTAAATATCCGTGAACGATACACGATACCTACGAAGGTCAACATCCCCTTTGTCTTCCTAGTCACAATATAGGTGACGGAACACGATCCAGTTCCGTATACCGTTACGGTATAAAACGCATACCGTTACGTTTTATACTTTCGGAAAACTTTTCGTGTTAGAAATTTGTTTAGCTGAATGATAAAAAAATCTCGTCACCAAGAGTTGACCTCTCCAAAATCGGAAGTGGGACCCTTTGAACCGAAGGACTTCTACAAAAACCAACAGAGTTTATCCTCTAAGGTGACCACGGACTAACCATCTACGACCCTTACGACCACTTGTACCTGTGACCTGTCCTAACAAGCAATGTAGTTTTTTAATAGACCTAGTTTTACGGTCATGACGACTCTAATTCTTTGGGATTAAATCTTCTTCGTCCTGAGAAAGTCTCTCTCCGTATGATTACACGTACCTTTACCCCCTCTGGGATCTCCGTGACGGCAAAGTAAATCCAGAACTCCTTCAGTTGAGAATTGACTGGGTGTGGTTTTAACCTCTAAGAACACTCCTTGTCTTAAGAGAAGTGGAGTTCATGTAAAGGTCCCAGTTTAATCACAAAGAGTTCCTAACCGTAGAATCACTGAAAGGTAAACAGACGGGGAATTATGTCGAGACGGATAATAATTTCTCGAATGTTAAATCCCTTCTGTTTCCTGTCCATGTTGTTTTTGATACTGTTTATGGTTCTCCCGAGTTACTTTACTCACGGAACCTTCGTGACTCGAATTCGAGACGGACCTCCGGACCCTTCGGAAATGTCTACTCCACTGTTCACTTACCCTCAAACTTCCTCCGTCACCGGTTTACTGACTTCCTTCTGTGAACCGAGAAAATTCGGTATAGGACGTACTAACGTAAATATTGGTCACTACAAAAACCGTCGGGAAAGTTCTCTTAGAGGAAGACATAATAAAATGTACTTTGTTCTAAGGAGAAGTTTGACACGTCTGAGTTGACCGCCAGAAAGAACAGTGGAAAAAAAGATAATTTTTTAAAGTCATCGTCTACTAAAGTCGACACATTAACATCCATAATCTCAAATCGTTATCAAATCTCAACCTTCGAAGGTTACTTACTTAATATCTGAACCCAAAACTACAAGTTTTTTCCACCTGTATAAAGAAATAAACATGTCCGATTACGAAGATTATTTCAACAGGTATCCAACACCTGAATCGAAATTTTATATACCTTTCATACGAAGTGTTTGACATCTGTGAATATTTACTTACGAAAAGTTTATGTCAGTTACAAGGTTTTGTACTGATACTGGATGTCCTTTTAACGTCTCTTGTAGTAATTGGTGTTTAAGGACACATTGATCATATTGTCGTAATTTACATGAATACTTTGATAATTAACTTTTTAACCGGTAACAATATATGTTTTCTTACCCCATTACAATTTGGAGAGAAAATTTTTAATATACTCAAAGTCTATATCATAACATCAAGTTGTAGACATATTAATTTAAATACTAATTTCTCTCGTCACTCCAAATAACATTACATTGATGGTCTTTCAAAGTCCTAAAAAGAATTGAGAGTACTTTAACATGTATGGATGTGTAGGACCCTTTATAAGAGAAAGTCAAACCTTAGTGAATGCCGTAGTGTCTTCCCCATTAAAATATGTGAACTTTGATTGAAAACTTCTTAAGCAAGAAAAGGACCACTGAAGCACTTCTGGAATATAATGACAAAAGTACAATCTTTATTTTATCAAGTCAACTTTTTTTAGAGTCAAAATGAAAGAAACATTTATCAAACTTGTTAGTAGACCATCAATCTTTGTCCGTTTAAGCAAAGGAAAAAAATTGGTTTACAAAAGAACAAAAAGAAAAAATAAGTCAGACTACGGTTGCGCTCAATGAATTCTCGTCGAGCTCGACCTGTGAACCTTTTCCGGGAACTGATGTATTTTTTACCTCAACTGTAGTTGTAAACGTTAGTCCAATCAACACCACTAACAACAACAATACATTCAAAAGTCAATTTTAAAAATTTTAGGTCTGAAATTTCAGAAATTTAGGAGATAATGGTTCAATAATGGGTCTGAAAGAGAAAGACGGTCACAAAAGATAATTTACAGTGGTTGAACTTACTAGTTCAATAAGAAGCGAAACAATCTCCTCGTAAGTCTTTACATCTGTACACAGGAACTTGTTAATCAAGGATTTTCTGTCATGTATTACTGTAGTCTTGTTGGGCGGATTAACGGTGTTCATGAAAATAAGGATTAAGTCCGAGGACGTAACGTGTGTACGTTTACCAACAACCATCCCACAAGGGAAGTCTCAAGAATCATCTGACAAATGGTGAGACAAAGTTGGACGACTCATTTCGAAAGGGAAGTGAATTAGTCTTACCCAACTTGCGAGAGGTAGAACGAAGGTTTCTCCCGGTGCATCTTCAACAAAGACTTGACGACGTCTCTCTTCGGTCACACCTACGTCGCTGTTTCCAGTCACGGTGCGTAAAGTTTGAAAAACATAGTCAACGGGTCAAGTTACTCTTAAGTCGGGAGTCATTTTTAGACCCGTACGAAGAGTACTTTATGCGTAGTTGTAACGAGAGGACCCCTTGAATGTCTCCCTAAATTATAAAACCTTTTACAACTTTCGTCTCTCTTTCTACCCACTTGACTACCTAGAACAAAGAGTAAAGTGTCTTTCCTTTGTGTCGCAACGTATATCGTAGAAACCGTCCCGTTCGTCTCCACCATTTTCAGAACCAATGTTTACCTCGGTTGCAGTTGCGGGTTAGGGTCCATTTGGATATAGAGTCTACGGTTCTTTACGACACTAATACTAAGTGTTTATTACAAGACCCAGCCCACGAACAAATAAGAACACATAAGATTCTTTTGTTATAACTTCTCGATATAGTAGTAGTTCCTTTTTGAGTCCCGTTACCCGTCCCGGTTACGTCGTTCCCGACACTTCTTCATGGGAAACGGGAATTTTCGTCGTCTTTAAGTGAGTGGTTCGGTGAATCCACCGGTGAATCCAGGACAGGAAAACAAACATAAAAGGTCATTGAAAAAAACTATACTTACGTGTCCGTCTGGAACCTCTATACACCCAAGTTAAGGACCGGTGGGATTATTTCGTAACAACGTTAAAAATTTTTCAGACGTTTGTCATTTACAACCTCTCGTACATATCTTTTCCCCTGTAAGTATGTAACAACTACCCTTACATTTAAACACGTGGTGATACCTCTTGTTATACCTCCAAGGAAATTTTTGATCTTCATCTTATTGGTATATATACTAGGCCGTTCGGGTGAGGACTCATATATGGGTCTCTTGTGGTATTAAGTTTTTCTATGTACATGGGATCACAAGTAAGGTCGTGACAAATGTTATCGGTTCTGTACTTTCGTTGGATTTACAGACAGGTGTCTCCTTTCCTATTTATTCTACACAACAGGTGTGTATGTATGTATGTTACCTTATGGTGAGTCAGTTTTTATTACTTTATTACGGTAAACGTCGTTGTACCTGTCTTGATCTCTAATAGTATGATTCACTCCATTCAGTCTCTTTCCGTTTATGATGTATAGTGAATATACACTTTAGAATTTTTTTTACTATGTTTACTTGAATGAATGTTTTGTCTTTGTCTGAGTCTGAAATTTTGTTTGAATACTTTTGGTCGTCTTTTTCCACCCCTCATCCCCCTATTTAATCCTCAAGGGTCCACCGAGTCAACCATTTCTTAGGCGGACGGTTATGTCTTCTGAGTCCAAGATAGGGACCCAACCTTTCTAGGGGACCTCATCCTTTACCGTTACGTAAGGTCATAAGAACGGATTTCTTAAAGTACCTGTCTCCTCGGACCGTCCAACGGTAGTTACCCCAACGTTTTTCAACCTGTACTGGTTCGTTGACTCGTACGTCCTCTTTTGTGAAGATATATATTTTGTCTATTTATTCCTGGATGACATATGGTATCCTTTGAGATCAGTTATAACATATTATTACATAAATCGTTTGTTTAGACTTTTTCATACTGGTATACATATACGTATCGGCTTAGTAAAACGATATGTGGACTTTGATTGTGTTGTAACATTTAGTTGATACGAAGTTACATTTTATATTTAAATTTTCTCAATATAAGTAACTTACCCGAAGGGTCCACCGTGATCACCATTTCTTGGACGAGCGGTCACGTACTTTGAATTCTCTGTGTCCAAGATAGGGAGCCAGTCCTTTTAGAGGACTTTCTCCCGTACTGTTGGGTGAGGTCATAAGAACGGACCTCTTAGAGTACCTATCTCCTCGGACCGTCCAATATCAGGTATCCTAATGTTTCTCAGGATGTACTGACTTGGTTGAATCGTGTGTGTGTATTTATAAGTAACTTATCTATTTAATAAGGTCTAATAAAACAAAGTATATATAGGAGTAAACGTTAGGAGATGCACACTTTCCTTCTCCAAAAAGTTTCAGTCGGTAGACATCTGACCATACATACCGACCATCACTATTTGTGTTTACTAACCTCTTAGAGACATTACATCTCTGAATAAGATAAAATACTACAATCGATTTCAGGTCATACCAGTTAAGGATAAATGATTGGCTCCGTAACAACAACGAGGGACTTTGTCTAATCACCCCCACCCCCCCTTCGTCTTCTTTAAAATTTTAGGGGTTTGTAATTTTAAAGGCCTAACCAACATTACCTATATGTGGGTAGTAAGAAAGTCTTCTAAGAGGATGTTCGAGAGTCTCAGGACGTACCTCGAGATTGTTTTTCTGATTATCTAATAGTAAACCACCTGAAACTCAGGTTTTTTTAATTCAAGTGAAATAACCAGATCTTTATGTCCAGAAGTAATAGGTTTAATAAGTAATACACTCAGGGGGTCTCTACACTCGAACACATCCTCTCGTATGTAGTAGTATTGTGTCTTTATAGGTGATTCCTGGATAAAAAATTTTTTTAAAATAACTTCATATCAACTAAACGGTACAACACAAGTAAAGATGACGTGTTGTTGTACTGAGTCAATATGTAAATATATATATAAAAAAGTATAAGAAAAGATAATACCAAATAGTGTCCTATAACCTATATCACGGGACACGATGTGTCATCATAGAATAAATAGGTAAGGGGTATATTATTAAGAGACGATTAGGGTTTGAGGGTTAGGAAGGGGGAGTGAACCGTTACCGTTCAGAAAAGAGACACAGACACTCAGACAAAGACAAAGTTTCTATCCAAGTAAAGATAGTATAAAATCTAAGGTGTATATTTACTATAGTATACCACAAACAGAAAGAGAAAGACTGAATGAAGCAAATCATACTATTAGAGATTCCTGGACTGGTAAAATTCTTGACTGGAGATGAGTTTGTAAGGAAGGTCGATTTCCGACTGTAGATAGGCACAAGTAGTTATAGATGGGGTCCCACAATCCAACTTGTTTAACTGATATCTTGTTTCGACGTTCAAAAGGTTTTCTACATCCGATAGTAAGACTTCAGTCCTTTTTGCTACGATCTCCTGACGACCTGGGTGTCGGTTCAACACTCCAGCACCGAAAGACCGTCCTCATCTGGTCTGACATACTTCTTAGTCCTACTAAAGGACTGTCTACAAAGGTTGAACTTACTAAACTCTTAGTTTTACAATTTACTTCCTTTTTTAATCAGACTTTTATTTTTCACTTCCGACAGCTGGGTAGTATATCACAAGAACCTTTACTTTTAGTATGAAAGAGGGGGTCTTAGTATCAACCAAATCAGAAGTAAGTAAGACACTTGAGTATGTGCTACGTCATTATTGGATGCAAAACAATTTAGCATATTTAAGCGAAAATGTTAAAGACCAAAAGAGAAAGTTCTACTTCAGAGTTAGATTGAAAAAAGTAATAAATGACACCGGAAAACTAGAGGTGGAAGTCACGCGAACTAAAGGAGTCGAAAAAGGTCATGACTAATAGAAACTTATTGTCCTCGGAGAACGTGAAATACCCAGGTGTCTTAACGTCACTGAAAGGTGGAACAATGAAGTCGGTATAACTACTTTCGAGACTACGGTAATTTATAGTCACAACGTCTTTTCTTTGACTTTCCAACGACGACTCGTTACTTTCTTCGGTCCTAAGAACCGGAGGTCTCCTCTCCTTAAGTTAGGTCCCGGCCACTGCTCCGAACTAACGAATCTCGAAAACACATCATTTCAAAATAAATTCATATTTTCTCTATCTCTTTCGAAGACTGTATCTGTAGTCTTCCCCCGTCTTTCTCCGGGGGACACGAGCGGAAGTCGTCATACAATATATGGATATTCGTTCGACAACCAATGTCTTTCCTTTACAGAGTTTGGAGTCTCACCGTGGTCCGGGGAGTGGGCGTTGTGCGTAAGACCCTATTGTGACTGTGTTTCACTCAGGAGAGTCCGGTATTTTGCTTACTACACCTAGAACTCTTTTCCGTCCAAAGGTTCATTTATATAGTAAAGTAATTGTATCCAATCCTCTCGTTACATACTCATTTTGCATGACCAGACAACTCGGGAATACCCAAGACTCAGAATTCACCTTGACTGAACTTCTTTCTGTCTCAGATCCCATTTATGTATCAAATAATTGTATCGAATTCTTTTTGTAAAGGTATTTTTAATTTTTTTTTTTGTGGAACCAATCGAGTCCCAAACTCTTTTCAATTCAAGGCCACCTTAGTCCACAGGAGTACCGTTGTGGCCTAAAATTCTCTTCGGAGGCAAATTAAGACACATCTCTTCCCTTTTATCAGACTGTGAACATCAATCAAAGGAGGACGGCGAATTCTCTCTCTCTCTCTCTTTTACGGACTGCGAACGTCGGACAAAGGAGGCAAACCTCTGGCGACCGGAAGGACGGACAATGGGAGAGTTTTGACAAGAAGGTTGGTGGACCACAGAACACATTAACCAGCTTACAAATCAAGGGACACCAACCTGAAAACAAGGTACCCAATACGGTGGACAAGACTAAGGGTCAGTCTCGAGTGAATCTCATTATTACAAAAAGGTCTTTCCTCACTATATTTCAACTTATAACTGTTTATACTCTCTTTATGTCTGGTCGACTGGTGTTCTCTTCGTAATACGAAAAGTTGGTTAATACAAATTTACGGAGACACTAGAAAAAGTGAGTCCTTCATCGACCGCAATTCGAGACTCGATCACCCTTTACGAAGTCAGGTAAAAGCAAAAGAAGAAAAGAAGGGGGTTCCCTCTCTACCAATCGGAGGGGCAGAACATTTGTTACATGTGTGAGAACTGATTACTAGTTTCCTCCGTATCAAAGTTTGGAAGAGAGGTTACAGACCCTCTTCGACATCAGCTTTATTTTAGGATTGGTCTAAACTAAAGTTAAATATGTGTAAGAGAAGACTACTACTTCACGCCTTCTTCTTGTACCCGATACTTTACGGGACAAGGAACGTCGACACGAACCTTATGGGTCGGTGTGTGAACTGTCATTTTTGGACGGGGGGAAGGAGATCTGTGGACGGGAGTCTTTGGAAGACTTGACGTAGTAAGATGCCTACCTCATTCATTACTCTAGTGGTTCGGCTTACCCCAAAGTTTCTATTAAGGACCATCGTCGAAAAGTTTTCCTTGAAAGTATTTCTTGTTGTTTGTTATGGTGGTACTTCGCGTTACTTTAAGGTAAATCCACCGTCTTGTAGTGTCCTTATAATTATAAGTTCTTGTTGTTATAAGGACAGGTACACTTTAAAATAGGATATATCTGTTATTAATTAACGGTTACTCCTTGTCATAGTTTTCTCGGGGAGTGGAAGGAATTTATATTTTTAAGAGGACCTTTTATTTTTATCGTAACCTGTTATAGTTCAAGACTACTTGACTCTGAGATATTTGATCCGCAAATATCTATAAGAACATTATTAAGAACAGTAACGGAACTAGAATCCAGAATTATTCATCAATTGAGAAAGAATATAATGAATTACAAGGTCCTTTAGTAAATCCGGAGGAGACTCTTTCTTTACCCCAATCTATTGATTTAATACTAAAATTTTTGGAGATTAAATTCAGGAACCATGAAATATATTTTGTGTTGTTACTAATTGTCACAAACGAGAACTTTTTAGGATTTGACAGTACAGTTTACTGCAGGGAGTACGAAAAGAGAAAGAGACAGAAATAAGGTATTCTGTGGTTGGTATAAATATTTTTTCTTCGACGACGACGACGACGATTCAGCGAAGTCAGCACAGGTTGAGACACGTTGGGGTATCTGCCGTCGGGTGGTCCGAGGGGGCAGGGACCCTAAGATAAAGTTTATTATAAAAGCGATAGTTTCATAAGATTTACCTGTCCAAAAGTGTCACCAAAATTGTTTCTGTTTCGGGAAATCAATTTAGTTACAAAGGAACCAGAAGGACACAAAAATTACAAAGGATAACTCCTCCTCCAGTCTAGGACTACTTCGATCTGTTACCTACACCAGGTTTATCTCGGAAAGACTGGAAGTTTGAGTATCGTATAGAGACTACATTTGTCGGAAGTCTTTTTAATCATAGTATATGTTTAGTCATGTTTAAATAATGGTTCGGGAATTATAAAATTAATCTTTGTCCTGAAAAACTATATATTTCCGAATCAATCTCCTTTGATCGTATCTATTCTTTTAAAGTTCCTACTTTAAATTCGGGAATAAAACAAGTAAAATAAAGTAAAAATAAAATAAAATCACCTAGATCCGTCGTACGGAGTCATGATAGATATTTTGATATTTAGACGTTGAAACGTATGAATATTATTGTGGTGTTGTCAATATTATTGTGACTTTACGGAAGTCTCGTCTCCCTTGACTTCTATGACCTATTTCAGCCCATAGTTCTTCGTATAAGTCAGAACTCGACAAGACGAAAAACTCTTAAGTCAGATAACAACGATGTCTTTTCTTTTACATTTAACCCGGTGGGTATACAAGGAAAAACCAGTCGAGAAACAAAACCTTTAAAGGATTCAATCCTTTAATTATATTTTGGTCACTACATGAAAAAAGAGAATTCTCTTTTTATTGTAGAAAGGACTTTAGACTGGTAAAAGGATTAGGTTCATGGTAAAGTGTCCTTTCGTAATGTCGAGATCCAGTAGGTGTGACTTAAACGACCATGGAATTCGGAGAAACGTGATCTCTCATTACCATTATGGAAAAAAGTGAGAAAGGTTTCCCACGAATCTTAATAGAGGGATATTGTATTGATTTACGACACATACACAAGAGTGTCGAAGAATTAGGAAAGGACTTTCCACTAAAAAAATAATTAACCACAATTAAAGATAACGAAATTAGGTTTATTGAAGTCGTTAAACCTTAAGAGACTCCTTGGGTAGCTTGTCTTCCGATTTCTTCGAAAGTCTTTCGAAACCTTTGATCCATCAACCTCACTCTCTTGGATCAGTCTTCGATTTCCCATTCTAACAGGAAACTATACAAGGGATGTCCAGTAGGCTCCCACCTCTCCCCTCCAAACCATCTTTTGTCCTGACTCCTAACCTCTCATCAGTACCTTGTCGTACGTCTCGGTAGGAAATGCACGCGAGTGGAACACCAACTTCTTCCCGACCGGTTAAACGTAGTTTCAGGTTGGTTCTGGTCAGGATGGATTGGTAGTCCCTTTTGTATCAAGGAGATTTCTTTTTCGTCATGACGGTTTACTTCCCTGGTTTTATGTGTGTGTGTGAGTTTACAGGTGATATTTTAACTCTAAAGGAACTACCTCCGGAGTAGTTTTTTAGTAGAATAGTCATACCAGTCGTCTTCATTTTACTCTGGTAAGTTACGGTATATAACACACTAAGGTGAATGTACTTTACAAATGTTATCTGTTTAGACACTTCTACCTTTCGTCTACTCACCAACGGTCACTGGCAATCCTCCCCGTTTACTTCATACTAATGATTACCAGGGAAAGACTCCACTACTTTACAAGACCTTAATCCACCACTCCTATAAAAGGGTTTAAACGTTTGTCTACTTTTGTTGTGATTTAAAATGTGAAACTCTTTCACTCAAATAAGTATACACTTAATATATAGGTATTTTTAAATATTTGAATTTTTTCCTACTTTCGTACACTGGTAAGTCTTTTATTGGCCGAAAGTTCGGTATCGATATGTCACAGTTCGTAAGTTTTTTCTTTTCTTTTTGATGACACCTTTGTCTCGGGGTAGAGTGACACTGAGTACAGACGTCTAATAAAGACTCTAAGGTCGTAAAGTGGGAGACGGTACTACTTCTTCCGTTGCCCTACTACATTTTCAACATTGAAAAATAATCAGTGAGACATCTTTGAGGTCCAGACGTTCTCGTGGTAGAGGATTTCGAGTCACGGATCAAAACCTAAGGCAAGTGCCCAGTCCTTTACAAACCAAGACCGTCCACAGGAGTTCTTCTCACGTTCATGTGACCCGATCTTTGGTCTGCACGTCGTCCTGGTCACAAAGGATCCATTAGAATTTGATGTTGTCTAGAGACGGGACCTCAACTCTGTGGTGACTGTATATAATAGATGAACTATAAATACAGAGTCTTTTATTATAGGTAAAACCTTAAAAAAGAATTTTTGAAATGAGGATTTTAGACTTATAAACGAGACCTTTAAACCCCACTATACATTTCTTTCTATGAGTCAAGTATGTCACTATTCCTTTTAGGTGGAAAAGAAAAATTATAAAATTTAAAAAAACAGAAAAAACCAATTCTCTATAAATTTAGTTGGTTCTCAACTTGTCAGAAAGTAAAACCAGTTGATTCTTTTCCTCTTTTTTCATTATACTATTTTCCAGATTTGATCGAAAGTCAAAGGGAGTATCCAGACCCTTCTCACTGTTTCTACTTTGGGTGGATAGGGGAGGTGGGGTGGGGGGTTGTGTGTGTGTGTGTGTGTGTGTGTGTGTGTGTGCGTGTGTAACCTAACGTCAATACGTACAAAGTATAAATTATAACTATTTTGGAAAGTACTATCTTGTTTCATTGTCACTTTAATTACTAAAATGATCCATTGATTATATGTCACTTCTTCGAACTTAGAACACAGTATGAGACGACGGAGATTAAAACACAGAGATTAGAACTCGAACCGCTCGATTATTGGATCGATTAATCTTAATACACATTTTATTCATCTTATCTCCTTGAGACTACTTACTTCATATAAGTGGCACCATCTAAATAAGGGACCACCGAGTCTGCCATTTCGCAGACAGATGTTACGCCCTCTGGACCCAAGCTAGGGACCCAGCCCTTATAGGGGACCCCTTCCTTTACCGTTAGGTGAGGTCATGATAACGAACCTTTTAGGGTACCTGTCTCCTCGGACCATCCGATGTCAGGTACCCCAGTGTTTCTCAGCCTGTGCTGACTCGCTGAAGTGAAAGTGAAAATAGACGAATTCTTAGAAAATTTGAAGGATTAAGACTCCATATTTGGTTTTTTAACTACAATCATCTCCAACTTAAAACAATAAGTATACTGAGTAGGTCTCTAAACTATTCATTCCAGTAATATATTATTAACTATAAATATTATTACTTGAATTTGGAAACCTTAGTGTTTTGAAACTCATAACAAAACATTGTAAATTAAATCTTACATAAAGGTAAATAAGAAACTCTAACGTATTATATATGTTGTTTTAAAGGTCTGGTCAGTCAATTTATCTTGATTTAAGACTTTTTAAACAACTTTCTCTTCAATAATATCAAACTTTTTATGGACAAAACCATATATATATAGAACGTTATGAAAAAAAACCATTATAATGTCATAAAAGTCAAGTCAAGTCAAGTCAGCGTGTCAGCACAGGCTGAGAAACGCTGGGGTACTTAGCGTCGTGCGGTCCGGAGGGACAGGTAGTGGTAGAGGGCCTCAAGTAGGTCTGAGTGTAGGTAGCTCAGGCACTACGGTAGGTCGGTAGAGTAGGAACCAGCAGGGGAAGAGGAGGACGGGGGTCAGGGAGGGTCGTAGTCTCAGAAAAGGTTACTCAGTTGAGAAGGGTACTCCACCGGTTTCATGACCTCAAAGTCGGAATCGTAGTAAGGAAGGTTTCTTTAGGGTCCCGACTAGAGGAAGTCTTACCTGAACGACCTAGAGGAACGTCAGGTTCCCTGAGAGTTCTCAGAAGAGGTTGTGGTGTCAAGTTTTCGTAGTTAAGAATCGTGAGTCGGAAGAAGTGTCAGGTTGAGAGTGTAGGTATGTACTGGTGTCCTTTTTGGTATCGGAACTGATCTGTCTGGAATCAACCGTTTCATTCCAGAGACGAAAACTTATACGATAGATCCAACTAGTATTGAAAAGAAGGTTTCTCATTCGCAGAAAATTAAAGTACCGACGTCAGTGGTAGACGTCACTAAGACCTCGGGTTTTTTTATTTTAGACTGTGACAAAGGTGATAAAGGGGTGGATAAAGGGTACTTCACTATCCTGACCTACGGTACTAGAAGCAAAAGACTTACAACTCGAAATCCGGTTGAAAAAGTGAGAGAAAGTGAAAGTAGTTCTCCGAAAAATCGAGGAGAAGTGAAAGACGGTATTCCCACCACAGTAGACGTATAGACTCCAATAACTATAAAGAGGGTCGTTAGAACTAAGGTCGAACACAAAGAAGGTCAGGTCGCAAGGAGTACTACATGAGACGTATCTTCAATTTATTGGTCCCACTGGTATATGTCGGAACTGCATGAGGACAAGGATAAACCTTGGTCAGACAACAAGGTACAGGTCAAGATTGACAACGAAAGACTGGACGTATGTCTAAAGAGTTCTCCGTCCAGTCCACCAGACCATAAGGGTAGAGAAGGTCTTAAAAGGCGTCAAATAACACTAGGTGTGTCAGTTTCCGAAACTTGTCTACACTTTATGTAACAAAGTCTCTTGTAAAAATGATTCTTCTAATTCTATATATGTACGTAAATAAAGGTTCAAGGAACCGTCGACCCGTGTAAAGTCTGTCACTACGTGTTATACAGAAACGTTTTTTATGTTCCCTCCTTTGAATCTTTTTCATCTGGCGGATTAGCTTAAGATGAAATTTTGACTTCATATGGGAAAAGTTTAACCACAAGAAAGGAAACGAGGTTCATTGGAGTAGACACTATTCAAACTTAGACATACTTTAATTATATTTAAGGAAGGTTTCAACTTTGATAAAGTCCACGAATTAAAATACAGTTTCATAATGTATAAAACAAATCCTCTTTATTTATAACGAACCCTATTTTTTGAGTAACCCTGTTACTGGTTTACATAAAAAGAAGTATAGAAGTACCATAGATCATTTTGAGAAATGAGTACTATCTGTGAGACATTCACGAATAAATTTACCTATGTGTACAAATTGATTTGACCTACATAACCAAACTTAATCAGATAATCGATACTTGGTGTGAGTGTGATCTTAACACTTCGTATTAATTGTTAATACGAAGTATTAACACGAATTTGATAGTATGAGTCCAAAACATTATATATATTTATATATGTAATTTCATAGTATTTTTAATAATACACACTCGTAAAGGACTTTGTATATTGTCGTAGTTATGTCACCTTTCTATCTATTCGAAATTTTTCGATGTTTGTAAATTTAACCACAAAATGTCTTACCAAAGTGTGGTGACATATACCGTCGGGTCCTCTTGGTGGACCTTCAACAGTTCAAAGAGGAGCTGTTACCACGTTCGGTCTCGGACCGGTGTCTCCATTCTGTGAAACCAAGAAAAACACCCACTCAAGTGTACAAATATCCCTAAAATCTTTGGACTTCAACATAGTAACTCTTAGACAGGGTGACCATAAAGTAATGTCAACATATAATTACACACCCGAGTATTCAAAAATACTTTATGTAATCTTTTCAGATAACAATCAGAAAGTTCTTAGAAGGTACGGATCAATGGGAAAGACGAGAATTTACGGACCGTCATGGGAGATTAACTCGATAAACAAATGATAAATGTATTAACGAACTCTCATGAAAAAAGGAAGAATGTTAAAACGCAGTTTCCGTCGGTGACAAAACTTTATAAAAGACACTATCTTGTATTCAGAATTTAGACAAAAAAGGTTTAAATTCAATCGTATTAATATTACTAACCTAAATACGTAAAGATTTCAATTGATTAATCTAAATTGAGTATGAAGATTTGTTTTGATCATATATAAAAAACTTCTCATCTATTTTCGTCCGAAATTTTTTAACGTTAGTACTTATCCTCTCAATAATTTTTATTTCATAAATTCAGTGACTATCATAAAATCCATTACATCAAATAAAAACTTTGATTGGACCTACCTTCTAACACTAGGGAACTTCACATAGTGATCTTTAGATAACGATTATTATTTCCTGATGACGAACACAGGAGAAATAAAAATTGTTTTCTTTCTTAATCTTGTCCACCAATGGGGACAGTATTTCGGTTTAAGAGACTAAAAGGAAGACTTCATAAAGGACTTACCGTGTTCTTTCTACACATAGTAACCCTAATATACGTGTCCCTAACGGATATTGGAACGGGTCGAAAACTCTAGTACGGAAGGTCCTTCTGGTCCTCTATTTACTTCTCCGTCAAGTGTGTGTTTTTATATGTTTACTGGTGTTTACATACTTTTATGGAGTAGGAGGGAATATCAGTTTATTTAGAATTAAATAATTAGTCTGTCTCTTACTCTAGGTCAGAAATCACGTACTCTACTTCTTCTTTAAGTTCCCCATCCTTTTTAATGTTGAGTTGATGATATAACCACTGCAACTGTTGGTCAACGTTGTGAAAATATCTTGTGAATTGTAATTGATACGTTTAATGATAAATATGTGGAAAAACGAATCGTTAAGGTGAAGCTTATCAATTATACTGTAACATATAACCTTCTATTACGTTTTTTATCAATAATATATTCTTTGTCGTTGTATTAATCATCATTGTTAAAAATTTTTTGGTCCTTCTTGGTTTCCCCTTCGATAACCTATTTATAACGAAATGAGACTGCTATTTTACCATGAGACGCGATCGTTGTTACTCCCTTCTGAGATACATGATTATGCCCTTTTACAGGTATCACATGACAAAGGTCACCAAAATAAGACTCTTAAGCCTCTGTCGGAGTGAGAAGTGAAGGATCGGAAGTCAAGAGAACCCCTGAAAATAGAACTCTTACCTAAATTTTTTTATTATTATTATTATAGGAATCTCGAACCATCATTTATTACTCACCGACTACCGTCTCATTGGTCGAAAACATACGTGTCACGTCACCGAGAGGAGTGTGACCCCTCTTCCATTGGACACACTCAGGGAGTTTATACTGTACACCCAGTGGAGTACGAAAAATCCCTCCTACCCATATCCTCGGTCCCAACCACATCTTCTCTTTTGGGGAAGGATAAAAACCTACCTTTATGATACATTATATTTATAGGACTACTGTCGTTAAGGCACCATGAAAAAGTAGACACTTCCCGTCCATCATAAGAAAAAAATCCGACACTACCCGTCTAGTGACTCACAGAGAGGAAATCTTGTTTGTATTCTGGTCAAATGGTAATTTTCTGATATCTTAATGGAACAGTTGATTAGTAGTCATTCAGTGACCAAGAGACACAAAAAAAATTCGAAAGTCCGGGGGGGTTTTCCGTGATGTTGACTGATTTTTCCTTGTATACTCTAGGAGTTTGTTGATTAAATCAGAAAATCGTCCTTCTATCTATATCCATCTATACATGCATCTACCTATCTATCTATAAACTATCTAAAAAAAAATGACGAAATATAATGAAATGAAAGTTTCCAAAAAAATCGAAATTTTTTTATTTACTTACTTAATCACAAGGTTGTTGTTTAGTGTGGGTACAGAAGTACTCCCTAAACCACGGTAGTGGTGCATTTGTTGTCGATAGACTAATAGATCTCGATAAACTTCGAAACCGACTTAAAAATAGAGAACATAATAATCATGATCTCTTAATTTTCTTGTCGTTCTTTATTCTACAAAGTAAGTGTATTACAAGATTAATGTTAAAACGGAAGAATGATCGTTATTATAACCACAGTAAATGTGTCTTCAGACATAAATGTCTTACTTGTCATTACTCGTTACTTTCCTAAGGAATCTACTTTTTTTTAAATCGTCTTAAAAGTTGAATAATCTATTGTACTATAACAGTTCAAGGAAGTTATGTTAAAAAAGGTATACGGGGAACGTATATACATTCTCCAGAAACCGTACCAACACAAAAAGTTTCGAAAAGGACATAATGACACATGACACATAGGACAGAAACGTACATATAGAAGGAAGAAACCGATTAGTTCTAAAACTTCGTACTCCATTTAAATAAACAAGTGACTACCGTAGACAACACACGGTCTATGAGGTTTGCCGTCACTCCTATGTACACCTTGAAGGTAGTATAAAGGAAAACCGAACATAAAAAGAGAATTCTTATAGTATCTCGTTCGATTTGGTAAGTTTGAACCAAACCTTCGTTTTAGACCTCGACGATTAAAATCGATAATTGTGGAATCCTGACCATAGAAACACAGACATTAACCAAGTACGTTCTTCGTGTAAGAACAGTCCCGATTAGCAGAATCGACGTCAACTAAAAGACCATGTTTTATCAAAGGAAATACAAATCCGGAATACCTGACTTTGTAAGGATACCCACCTTTACATTGGTGAAGTAAAACGACGTTTTGTCTTCACTCGACAGTAAAAATGGGGAATCTAAAACGAGTCCAAAATTTTCACTCCACGTTGCAAATTGAGAATTGTGTGTCGAGAAAGGGAAGTGATAAGGTAAAAAATCTACACAAAAAGAGAAAACACTTTCATTATATAATTCATTTACTCCTTCATAACATCGGGGCGCAAGGTCCTTTGCTTGAGCGAGTCTTCCGGTTACGTCTGTCACCTCACGTCAAATAGTGTGTCCGCCCGGGTGCCGTCTCAGAGGAGCCCGGGTGCCGTCAGAGGAGAATCGGTTCCTGGGGTTGGTCAAAAACACTTTTGGAATATATGGAATTCACATGCACGGGTTTCGGTGGAGGGGTTTAAGGCACTTTGATCAGACTTGTTTCCTTCTCTTTCTTTGTTAGTTTCAATTGGGCACTAAGTATACGGAATTCGGATCCATCAATTGTCACCTGTTAATAATTATCCGGACACCAGTATGGGGTTATTCGTATTATCTTAAATACTAAGATAAACCAATGTGTCTATTAATCCATAAGAAAATCCGTTACCTCTCAGATCCATACTCGGGACCCCAAGAAGGTAGGTCCCCCGGACCAAAAAGGTCAGCCACACAGCAAAGGTATCTATGACCCGTATATCGAGTTTCAGGTGTCAGGCTGGGTTCTACCTCGGGACGAAAGTTCTACCTCGGACAAGACAGACAAAGAAGGAAGTCCTCATGTTATTTTTCTCTTTTCTTTTTCGGTGTCAATCAACAGGGATCTCTATTGTAAGACAAATAGGTAGGTCTAAAAAAAACAGGTATAAGTGCTATGCGTACAAAGAGAATCACCTTTACTCTAGCACGTACAAGTACCAATACGACTACGGAAAAGGACATTGTAATTTAATGTGAATTTGAAACATGAAATTGGACACCACAACAAAACCACTACAGATCCAATATTGGTTGGAAATAATAATTACCAACGTCTCTTACAGGAAGACCAATGTAACTACGAATAGGAGAAGGAGTGAACCCAGAAAGACCTCTTCAACTTGTCTGGTTCACCTTGACGTCGGTCTAGAACTTCGAACCTCACATCTATCTTAAACACATCCATTTCGTTCCTCCTCCTGTAAAGTCTCACCCCGTTTATCGGACTCAAATCTACGGTCCCATCTCTGTCATTCCTCTTACCTCTAAATATGTTCTAAATATACTCTTCCCGGGCCCGTTACGACAGTGAATCCACGAACCCCCGACTATAAAATGTTAGGAACTTATATTTATATGACTAAACGTAAGTCGGTTTGTTCACGATCCTCGTGAATAGACAAAAGGTCGTTCCTTTTGTTACCACTTTCACTAGAAGATCCTTTTGGTTATTCTGTACTTATACGTTCATTGATACAAAAAAGAAAAAGGGAATGTTCATGAGAAGGTAATCTCGTCAGGAACGAAACATGGTGTTCCTCATAATAAACATGATGTTTATTATTTATACTAAATGATGTCTATTATTTATAGTACTAGACTTATCTTATTATTTCATTGGATGAACGGTTAACAGATCGTTTTTACTGAAACTTTACAAGAAAACTCACACACTATTAATTTCATAACGTCTAAATTTTACACCCTCGGTCAGAATCCTATAAGTCCCCGAAGGGTCCACCGAGTAACCTTTTCTTGGGTGGACGTTTCGTCCTCTACGTCCAAGCTAGAGACCCAGTCCTTCTATGGGACGTCTTCCTTTACCGTTGAGTGAGTAAGAATTAACCCTATAGGGTACCTGTCTCCTTGGATTACCCGACATCAGGCACCCCAACGTTTCTTAGTCTGTGTTGAAACGTCGATTTGTTGTTATTGTTGTTGAGTCCTATAAGAGGAGACACGAAAGAAAAAATACCAGTCATTACGATCTAAAAGGTTGACGTCACTTTAGACATCGACAGAAGAGAAACAGTTCAGGGTCCCGTTATGTCACCCTTCTGATTGACATGTCTATACACACATACAGACTTAACGAAGATCAGTACAAAATATACCAGGTAAGAAAATAACCAGTCTCTTCGGTTCTCAGAAAGCACGTATGGAAGGAATTTTGTCGTTACTCATATCAAGTAATTAAGTGTATATCATTAACTCATGGTTTATATGTGATCCAACGTTCCATATCTCTACTTCGTCTGTTCTATATGATCCGTTGTTTCATGACCTATTTTATCAAACTTTATTACTACCTTTAAATGGAAATTTTAATAAAAGACAAAACCCCACACACATATATATATATACATACATACATACATAAATAAAAAATTATAGAAAGGTGTATATACATCTTGATGAACTTATACAGTCGAAATTATTGACACTTGTTTTTAACTGTGAACTAGTGGAAGAATGAACAATTAGTTCTTCTTTTACAGGTGTCCCCGGTCAGAACTGGGTAGCAGACAAACGTCCTACCGAAGTGTGGTAACCGTCATCGAAACGTTGTTCCAGTGCTGGTTCATCACAGTGAAGACGATCTTTTACTGTGTTTTCCTTTTCACGCAGAGGGTCGAGAAGTGTAGCGGCGGGCCTTTCTACTGTGCTTTCGACGACGGGACGACGACGTCTTACTGTTGTTACGCCTACACCTCAGTTTCCACTCCGGGACCGTTTGTGCGATCCGTGTACCGTAGGAGGAGACAATCCGTGGGTTTGCACTTCTTGCGGACCCGAGGGAAACCCGTACGAATACGGTTTGTGAATTGACGCGACTTTCCTTATTTTAGCACGGGGGTTCTGTAGGTCAACTTCCGCGTCGTGGGGATGGGAACCGTGGATGTCGACCCTCCCTGGACACCCACGACGGGGTATACACGACTATCCACCGGTGGAGTTGTCTTTAGTTAGCTCTCTGTGGGCTATTACAGGAAGGAAACTTGTACATAAAAATTACATAAATCGTGAAGTCAAGGTTGTAGTTCCACTTTTTAATCTTTTACGATCGGTGTCACACACGGTTTATTTAAAAACCAACGATAGATTCTGCCGTCCGATATGTGACTCATAACTAGTCGACGTCTTCCGTACGGTCGTCGGTCTCAGGGTCGGTTGTTGAGGGTAACAGACCTGTGTGTAATGAATGTTCACAGACACTTCCTTTGCACCGTAAACCTTATCCGGGAGCACATCGGGAAGTAAGTCAGATCGAAAGAAAGACACGGAAAACACGACGGTAATCTCGAAGGTAGACGTAATGGATCGACAGTACTCGAAAGACGGTAGGTACTAGTGGCTATCGTTTGATTGGCAAGTAAAAAAGGAGGAGAAACGAAGGTTTACACAATTGGATCTACCACCACTTATCTTGTTGTCTCCATATATATATATACATATAGGCACATGTAAATTAGATATAGACGTAGTGGTAAAAGGGTAAGGAATCACGACGGCGGAGCAAAGAAAGGGAAGAAGAAACGTAACGGCAGACATCCGATCTATGGACGAAGGATGGGGGTGGGAGTTTCATCGTACACGGTCTCCTCTATCATCAAACTAATGGTCCCGAAAGACGTCGACTTGGACCACAAACTTTCCTCCTTCATAATCCGTAGGAACTTTGAATTCCCATGATGTTATCTCAGGACACTGTACTTCGTAGAACTGTGAACTCTTTGAAGAGTCGAGATGGATGTCGACGTCTGTTGGGACAGTAAGATGAGTAGATCCTGACTTAGAAGTCTAAAGACGTACTGTGAGCGGGAGTCACCACAGTCGTTTTACTTTCAATGGAGCCTTCCCATGGGACACTGGGTGGGAACTGTTCTTAGTCAGTCTGGCGATCGTACCGACTCTTCGAACGACTGCTGAATCTTTACGTAGATCAAGGACATTCCAACTTTAGAAACCCCTGATTCATTTAGCGACGTACAAAATCGTAAAAAGTTCCTTCATTTTACTAGAACCATACTTGTTAGGTCTTTTTCCCCAATAACTTATCCGTAAACGATTATTTCTCTGGTCGAACAGTTAAAGAAATACTTTACGTAAGTGGTACTAAGTTCTGGTTGACATTATCGTGGAGAAGGGGGGTTTAACGAAAATAGTAATTTTAACCGAAAATGACAACCAATTAAACTGAGATATAACTTATATATTATGATCACTTTAAAACTGTCAAAGTTACCTGTCAAGATGGTAGTTATTATGTTGTCACCATGAGTAGCTTGAAAGACACTCGATAGTTCTATAAAGAACAGTGGGGATAAAACTGAAAACCTGTACAACCGAAGACACATCAAGACGAGGGTCTAATGTTTTTACCGAGTCAGAGGTGGGAACCAAGGAAGGACCGATAAGGAGAGGGACACTCAGACCGTAGGGAAACTTTCGGATACTCGTTAACCGTGATTACCTTTCTTTGGATCATGTCTTACCTTACGCCTGGAGTCGTATAAAACGAAGGAGCAAAACTAGACCCGTCCCAACACCATAATTGTACACTCTGTTCTCCGGTCGTCCCTAGTCAACTTGCAGACGACACAAAAGAAAGGTCTCACCGAAGTGAGGCGAGGTGTATCGACGGGTGATACCTTTATAGTTGCATCGGTGTAACGACAATTTGGCTCGTCGACGGCACCTGAAGTGACGTGCCCATTCTCACGACGTTAGACTGTACGGGAGTTTCGTAAACTTTGCTAAGAACTGGGATGAGGGGGTCGTACTCCTCCGCCAGTCCGGTCCACTGGAGGTTCCCAGAAGGGGCAGTCCCTTCGACACAAAAGATGAAAAGGATCACGTGAAAGAACGAACATCTGTCCATACGGATAAAAGATCGTCCTTTTCTTTTGGTTCTAGCCCTCACCCCTATCCCCACACACTATTTACTCACTGTATGTCTTCTACACTACACTTATTCGTGTACACCTTTGATGTCCGACGGGGACGTTCGACTTTAAAGACTCACACATACTTTACCCAGACTATCGTGATTGTCACGACATCTTTAGTCCCAGAACTAGAAGGTCTACCCTTACTTGACATAAACTCCGGGTTTAGAGTCTTGGGTTCATTATCTCCGGTGGAAAACGAGAATAGAAGATAGGGGATATGTGAAAGTCTTACACATTGTAAAGTCTTACACTAAAACATTGGGCTTATTTAAGTATAAGTATCGTTTTCCTTAATGTCATAGTGTACATGGGGACCTGTCGTTGAGTCTCTAGGTCTCATTATCCCTAGACTTACGTCTTTGGTCAGAACCCGACCCGAACTAGCAGTCGTTGTCATAGTAGTCTTTATCTTTGTTTCGTCCTTCGTCTTATATCTTCACCAGTCTACACCCCTGAGTCCTAAGTCTGAGGGACCGGAGGACACAACCTAAATTGAAAAGAAAGACACAGGTAGTCAAAGGGGTAACTATTCTACTTCAATTGCACCTGACACTTTAATTTCTTGTTTGGCATTATTATTCTATTGTAGTCGGGAGGACGTGACCCAGTGACTCTTTGTCCTCTCACACCTCTTGCGAATCGTGTCGCAGACTGCGTAGTAGGGGTCGTCGTCGTTGTGACACTAAAACTTGTATCCTAAACTTCATAATAAAAACGATTTTTGGAGTGAACAATCCCCTCTTCACCGTTATCTGGTCTATCCCTCTTGCTAGTATTATGACCATGATCGTCATCGATATCGTCGGCATTTTCATTACGGTAGAAACTTCGTCTACGGTTCGACTCGTAAAAATAAAGTACTTAAGAATACAGTTCTTTTCACAAACACAGGGACAAAATGTCTTCCCCTTTGGCTCTGAATTTCTGTTCTTTATCGGCCAGGTCTACTATCTCGATCGTTTACTCTTTTCCGTCTTAAAGCCGGGGTTTCGAGAAGTGGGGAAGTCAGAAGACAGAGTGAGACTACTACAATCCCCAAGTAAAAAGAGTAGGAAGGATATTAAGTAATTAGGATATTTTTAATTATTCTCGATTGTAACATGATTGTATTTTCGATAAAGGATAGACTAACAGAAGTCGGACGATTTTCGAAAATAGTCAAATTTATGCCGTCGAGAACAGTGAGATCTCGACACTCACAAGAAGAACGTAATTATCGTAGGAACCCAAAGTCGTCTGGGTTCCCGAACACACTGTAAATCTTCCTGTTTCGATTCGTGAAGAAATTCAGTACATATTTGTCCCGTACGGCTACACATTTTTGGGGCACAGACATTCTACGTAAGAAGACCAAAGTAAAGAGATTGAGTGTCTTTTGGAGTAATTCAGTGTAGAAGATTAATCCTGTAAACCTTTTAAGTACAGTCCCATCACAAACTTCAAACAGAACCACGGTAACAAGTCTTTAAAGGACTACGACGACTTTGATTCTAACCCTGTTACAAATTTGTTAAATTCTCCTGTTTAATGTCATAAAAGTCGGAGGAACTTCGTTAAGGTTTCGTAGGTAAATGTACTTTTGTTAATGATACCATTAATGTTTATTACGATTAAATAGCTAATTTCTAGTCACCTCTGGAGTCTGGCAACAACAATTGGAACAGACTTAATGGTATACACTAAATTCTATCAACGTAACACGGAAACAAATTTTACAATTTAAAGTCTGGAAAACGACTGTAAATGAGGGTCAGTAAGGATTAATCACTCCGGAGTATCGTAAGACTCGACTTCCGACACCGTCTTAAACTAACATGAATGATCCTACAGACCTGACAACGAGTATGACCTTTCGGGTCGAGGGGAGACGTCACCGACCGCCTACCGAACGACATCCTATAGACTCGACCTGACCAGAAGTACTTCTCGAATTAGTCTCCGTTCACGATCAACGGAGGCGTTCGTGTAACACCCAAGGTTTAGAGATCATTATAATATATGATTAGGTCGTAGGTCGGAAAACACAATGTCTCAGGGGAGGGAAGGGTGGAATTCGCCCCAGAAGGATCCAGTCTCAAGAGAGTCCCTACATCGTCTTTGTCGTCCACTTTCATTTTACGGGGCCTTGTGTCTACCCTAGGCTAAAACGGACCAGATTTGTTATCCCCTAGTCATTCGGAGTCAACGACTCTTGATCGACGTTTAGTATTGACATTTAGTACAAGAAGTCCTTGGTCCAACTCGATCTCCATAACTAATCTTTCAATCTCCAGTTCAATTTTTTGTTGTCGTCGGTGGTAACAGACTCCCTCCGGCACTACAGACGAAGGACCGACACTGTCTAGCGACTTCTTTCCGTCTATGTCAGAACTCCAAGAAATGCCCGACTCTCGTACTGGAGCTCTTACCTACCGATGGACGACCGTTTCTCTTCACCCCTCTCGTCCCCCCTTAGTGGGAAGACCTTAGTAAAGGACGTGCGTCAGGTGCATGCACAGGTTCCGGCTCTCCTCCGTCTTGATTTGTGCCACATTGAGTTCCATCTTGTGTCATCTTGCCTAACGAAAGAGACGAAGAAACATCACGATCGATTAAATCCGTCGTTCTTTCGACTAGGATCGGTCACATATGGGGATCATAGTCACTACCATTGACGAAGTGTCGTACTAATGGACAATGTAATTATGGAAAGGAATCTAAAAATAATACTACATTTAAACCTGCAAACATAACATTAAGACGGTATATATACATTCTATAGGACAGACTGTAGAATTTATAAAGGAAACCCTAATAGGTACCTCTGGACAAGTCGGAGCACCCAGACGACGTCCCTCATTTATCTCATTCACGACTTATGGCGTCACGTCGCAGTCGTGTGAAACGCGAGACGTAAGTACACGACTCGACCGGAACTGTGGTAGACTTAAATACGCACTGGGAACGAGGGAATCGTTTAATAGGACCGAGAGAACCCTTTCTCTTACACTGATTCTGTGTGGTCTCGACGATGACTAACAGTAAGGTCAGTCCTCGTAAATACGTGAAATCATTCATTTTCGGTTTAGTATAATAACCTACGGACGTTTTAAGGAAAAATAACTAACTTCTTCTATCTACGTATGAAACGACCGATTCTCAAAAAAGTAGTTTACATTACCTGGTGGATTGAATTAGAAGTGAGAACAGTAACTGGAAAGAGAACATTTAATAATAAATGGAAGGGCAAACCCCTTCTATTAACTTATTTTGTAGGAAGATAACCAGAACCATACATCATGAAAAACCAAAACTAGAGACTTTCCTAATCCCTAAAACACACAAACTCACAATATGGAGTAAACAAAGGTCTTCCTAAAGTCCTCGAAACGTTTCATTCTGTACATTCTTCCTTTTTCCTTTTCATTTACAATGGTTCGTCGATCTTTTCTGATCACTTATGTTGACCTCTTATTTACATCGGAGATTCGTGAAACTCCGTATATTATCTTCCCTTCGTGCCCAATATATCAAAAGTGACAAACTGTTTCCTTTAGAATTAATAGATATCTCAGTGAAACACACATTTTATTGAGTTTACGTTAAACACACGGTACAATTAGGAAGACAATTCTTATCACTCAAACCCCCTGAAGGAACCACAGGTCACCAATTCTGGTGACACGAAGGCAACGTCCCCCGTATCCAAGTTAGGGATCAGTCCCTTGATTCTCGACGTGCGGTGTGTCACGTCGATTGTTTTCTTTTCTTTTGAATCACTTCTTACTACTCAAAACATCAACTATGATAGAAATCATTGATGTAAAGTTTTTCCAAGTTAAGGATGATAGGATATGTCGGATTTAGAGGTAGACACTTCCACGGGACCGGTCCCTACGACTCTCTGACACCGAGTCGATAAATCGACACACTACAAGATTGACGTACACTATCTAGAACCGTAGACACAGTGTCCATTGTACAGGCTAACATGACGGAAAAATCTACAAAACTTGTCAAAATCGTCTCCGAACCGGTGAAAACCTTGAGTCAATTCAGTATTCTTTCCGATGAAATAGATTTGATAGAATTAAAAACTAATTTCACTCTCGTCACCAAAATCTGTCAACTTGATGATTGGGGTAACTACAGTTGTATGTTTACAACCTAAAATGTAAGATGGGTCTATTCTCCAACTGTACCCCAGTCGTACTACAGATACCTATTTGTAATAGTCCTCTAAAGGAAAGAGTCAATTTAAGGTGGATCGTTTGTAATTTCGCGAAGACGATATTCGATCTGGACCTCCAAGTCTGAGTTAATTGGGTGACAGGACTACGATAATTTAACAACTCTGGGGTCTTACGAGTTGGTATGTTGTGTCTGAGAGGGGATTAAGAAATGATTCCATACACGTAATAGACTCGTCAGGATAAGTCCGACTTCATCTTCATAGTACTTCATCCGGAGGGTGTGGGGCACGAAACGGAGGGACGTCCTGAAACTCGAGGAGTCCCCGTCTAAATACACAATAATGTGCAAAACCTTAAGGACCACATATTGGGTCGTGGATCGTGACCCTTCCTTATAATAAAACCCACCCGGTTTTTCAAGTAAGCTCCAAAAGGCATTGTGTAATACCTTTTTAGACTTACTTGAAAACTGGTTGGGACATAAATAACTTAAGTTCTTACTTACTTGTTTATTGAAAGTCCCGAGGAATAGGTGCTGAGGACCCGTGGGTCATGGATAAATTTGGACGAAGGAAGTTCGGGGTCAGGAGAAGGACTGGACAGTCTTAAAGTCTGACTCGAAGTCGGACCGCAGTCCCAGGGTGAAGGGTTTGACTATACTCGACGTAATTCCCTCTACTCTTTAGGTATCCTAAGATTATCTCTCCATATCCGTTCACGTGGTTTGGGTCCAGAACTGACAGTCTGTGACTCTCCGTTCAACTAAAGTTTGACTCGTCGTATCAACTGGAACCTTCTGTTTGGATCCTGTTTCCCAGTCAGTGGTTCTCGACGACGGTTCGAAACAAGCCAATTCACACAGACTTCATCGCGGAGTCAAATACTCGATAGTTCCGGTGACGGTCTGTCTCGATCCTTACCCGTAGTCGATGAGTTTGTACCTCTTCCTCTTCTCAACTCGTATCGAGGTCGTCCTTCCACTGAAAAACAGTGCACAAATATTCCTGGCTCCCGAAGACCTCTGAAACGACACTAAACATACCGGGATAGTGACGTTCATGTAATTTTTTTATATAAAAGGGACGTAAGATGTCAGGATAAAAAATTGATCTACAGTAAGGAATTGAACCCAACTCGGGTTTGTGTGTGTGTGTGTGTAAGTAAAAATAACTATACACAAAAGTTTATATTATGTCACAAATAGAGGATTATATCCGAGTTATCGTAATTTCTATGAAAAAATTACCCAATATATTGGGAGGAAACCTTACTTTTACTTCTAACCCCTCGTGAATCGTTTCCTTACACTCAATACCCTTTCAGTGGTACACCGATTAAGCACTTCGTATAAGAACAACGGTACCACTATAATTGTAGAGTCCTTCTTGTTTTGGTCATTCCGTTCCCGTCTCACCACGTACTTATCTGGAAAATACCTCCCGACGAGATTCGTGCGGCACGTGAGAATAAGGACGAATAAGGTAAATTAAGGGGTTTACGGTGTAGTATCCTCCAAACGGATACATTAAAAAATTCCCTATAAAAATAGAATTTAGGTAATCATGTACCCTCGAATAACTGTAGAATGACACACCAATCCCTAGACACGACAAGAACGAACGTTTCCGTTTCAAAGGTTCGACATCGACAGACTCCCCTCCTCTGCGCAGGAGTCTATGTACGTCCTCGGGTAGGACCGGTACAGTAGTCAGTAACCAGACCAGGTCCCGTTCAGAGAAGTAGTAGGTCGACGTCAAAAGATCAACGGTCTACTCCCTGTCTAGTCAGCTGGTGTGCGGGAAGGGAAGACGAGCTGGTGGAACAGACTGTCACTACCTCCGGAAAGCGGTATCTCTCAGCCACATCTTGTCACAGTTTCGTTTGTCGGGCCGTCAGTCTGACGATCTCAAGGTGTGGTCATGACACAGAATCAAGTATATGAGGACCCGTTCAATAAATACGAAGTTGAAATAGTAGGTATTTTACCCAGGTTGGGATCATAGGGTACGTGTCGTAGGAACCCTGACGTGTTTTACTAGGTATATTTAGCGAGTCGGACACCCGGTCACAGGATCGATGTAAACACCACCACCACTAATTACGAACGGAGACGTTCCTCTGGGTAGTAACATTCTGTGCAAGTGGACAGGTCCCACTGTGCACAGTTTGTGCACAGTACCACCACAGTGCCGATGAGAGAGTTCATGCAGGTCTCGATCAGACTGTGCTACGAAGGGTCTTACAACCTCAATGACAAACGTAGGTGCAAACAGTCGCACTCCTTCAGTCGGAAACGGTTCGATAATTATACCATGACAACCTCTGTCATTCTTATGGTTATGTTGTTTTTTTAGTGTCTTTAACCTTTCATGCATAAAGGGAAACAAAGTGAAAAGGAGAAACTCGTATGTGGGACGAGGGATGTCACGACGAGATCTTAACAACGAGACTCTTGTAAAAATTTACTGGGCTTATTTAGGATAAAACTTTAAGACACTTTATTTCAAGATAATTCCATCCTCAATCGTCTTGAGTAAAATAAGTAAACGTGAAATTTTCCCTTAATAAGTAATTACCATCTTAAAAGTAAAGGAGGTCACTCACGTTTATCGTCGGCTCCCGGTGACGTGGCGGGGGGTTGGGGGTGGGGACGACTTGTAAGCCTGGTAACAAGTGCGAGGGACAACAGTCTTCCATGAGAACCTACTTGAGTTCATGTTGGAACGGAAGAGGGCCCGTAGTATCAAGAAGGTACTCTTTCAGAACAAGAAAAAGGAGACCACCAAACTCCTTATATGTCCTTCCCACTTCCCTGTGAATCTCCCTTCGTAAATCTTGAAACGTCTTGGTTTTACAACGTTCTCCACTTAAACCCCTGTGTACGTGTTAGTAGACCTCTTCCGCTACCGTCGGGTGAGGTCATGAGAACGGACCTTTTAGGGTACCTGCCTCCTCGGACCATCCGACGTCAGGTACCCCAGTGATTCTCAGCCTGTGCTGACTCGCCGAAGTGAAAGTGAAATTTGAAAGTACGTAACCTCTCCCTTTACCGTTGGGTGAGGACACAAGAACGGACCTCTTAGGGTCCCTGTCCCCTCGGACCACCCGACGGGAGATACCCCAGCGTGTCTCAGCCTGTGCTAACTTCACTGAATCGTCGTCGTCGTCGTCGTGTCAGTAAATTTCCGAGAAAGGGTTTAGTTTCATCATCCAACGTTCTTTTGTTCAAGTCCATCCTCTAGTCGGACAGGGACACATCAACTTTTTTTTACATTTTCGATTCGACCCTACCTACATTTCCCTAATCTCACTTGAGGTTCTTAACCTCTGACTCCGGGTAAACATGCATACTTTACTCCGACCTCTACTTACCACTCAGGTAGGGTCACCCTCCCCTGAGGGACTTTTGGGTCGACCTGACTTCCGTGACCAGACCTAGGACTTCCATCTTCCCTCATTAACGTCCCAAACCCCAACCAAGTAAACAAACACAAAATCTATTAGTCGTATTATGTAAAACCTTCAAACTCCATATTTTCCACAATCAAACATATAATGTTAGGTTGATGACGTCAGCATAATCGATTATCGAGACTGTACAGTGTATTAATAAGGAAAACCCCCACTCTTGTTAGTTCTAGATCAGAGTCGTCGAAACCTCAACCATTATGTCATAACAACTGATACCAGTGATACGACACGTAATCTAGAGGTGTCGAATAAATAGCAAGCATGGATATTTGTTGTAGAGAGGTTGAGTGGGTGGCGGAGGTCCGGGACCAGGGGTGGTAAATAAGAGACAAGAATTTTCAGTAACGTCCTGAAATTTACCTCTACACCTTACTACCGACCGTACATTGTCCTCTCCCGACCCTACCGATTCGGGGGAAGTCTCTGTAGGGGTACGGTCATTGTCACAGGGTTGGTCCTACGGTCACCTCGGTTACGACAAGGAAGTCTCTGTCGCGACGACCTAACTAGTAGAAAGACATCGGCTCTCTACCTCTCTACCCTTACAGGGGTCTACCCCTTCTTCTCTGATCGTCAAGCCTGAGTGAGACCCTGAGGAGACGTCTGTCGTAGTTCGAAGGGGATACCACGTAGGGAGTCTCACCAACCTGACCCTCTGAGACTCCCAGAAAATCGAGAATAATGACTCTTAACTTTATACTCCACCTTTATTGAATAGGTTTTAAGTCTAGTTAAATCCTTTATCGAAAGTAAATAATGATCCATGACATCATTCAAAGGATATGTAATAAAGTGAATAAGGAGTGTCCGTAGGACACTCTACGCCCATACCCAAAGTAGAATGTGGTCTCTCTTTCTGCAATTTATTGAAGACAAAGTTAATTTAGTATGTCGAAGTTCCACCACCTCGAACTCGATTCTTGTCGTTTGATTCAGTCAGTTCATTTTAATCTGTCATGTTTGTCAGTTCACTTTATTTGGCGTAAGTTTGACACGTCAAGTATTATAAGGTCGTAACCTCCTTCAGGCATGGTCCGAAACCTGAATTAGGTCCCAGTAGGGTCCTTTTGGTCTTGACCGTCATCGGAAAGGACCTAGCCGACCGACAAACAAGAGACGGACACGGTCGACGTTTACTTAAGTTATATAAAAATTTCTGAACCTTCTAAAAAAAAAAGTAAATGATTTTTTGAGGTAGTGCATAAATTCCTACAAAATTAACTTTCTGACACTTTCACAATCAGAGACTCAGTACAGACTGAGAAACACTGGAATACCTGACATCGAGTGGTCCGAGGAGACAGACATCCTAAAGGGTCCGTTCTTATGACCTCACCCAACGGTAAGGGACGAGGTCCCCTAGAAGGGATGGGTCTCTAGTTTGGGTCTAGAGGACGTAACGTCCGTCTAAGAAATGCCAGACTCGGTGACCCTTTCGGGACTAACTTTCTAATCGTTTGAAATTTTGACTGTTTACTAGTCTAAGTGAAAATTTCTATTACGTAAGTGTAAAGGCGATGTAAAATAAATAGCAGACATAGTCAAGACGTAACAACCTAAGGATTACTAGTACGAAACTTTATCTGAGAATCACGAATCTCTGAATTACCGATATACTGTTTTTCCATAGTATGTAAAGGGAGTCCACTAAGAAGACTAGTTGGTATAATTTGTACCTGACTCCGACACGATATTTACTTTAGAAATACATTTCACAGATTTTAACTCAGTGTCTTTAGAGTAAGAAAACGAATATTGTTGATGGAAATATAAGTATTCGGGAATTATAATATTGGAACTTAAAGATAGTGTAAATGTTTTATGAAAGGATGTCACGGTAGTAAACTCAGGGTGTTCTTATCCATAAAAATGTCTACTCTTGACTTCAGGGTTCTTCAAGGAACAAGGTCTAGGATGACTCGTATTCTACCTTCTTAGTTTATAAACTTAGTCTCGAAGATTGAGTAAAAATACGGAGTCAAACACTGGTAGTCGGGGGTCGAGCCACGGTCTACCTTGGACTCCGACCTTACAACCGGAGACCCATCGACACCAGAAGTACCACGGGTCTCCTCGAGGTAGAGGAATCTTGTTCATGTAACGTGTATCTATTCCGGTAAACGTCATTTGACCGAAAAAAAAAAAAAAAGAATAGTTGCGTAGTAAGAAATTCTTAAAGTTTTTGTAATAAAAGTAAAAAATTCTGCAAACTTTGAAGTCGCTCTTAGACCAAATAACCTTCCGGTTTACTCCCGTCCTATCAACTCTTTGACTGTCACGGTACAAGTGACTGTAGAGGTTTGGGACGTCTCACTAAATGAAAGACCTTCCCTTTCTTTTTATAAGTTGTGTCTTTGATCAAAGTCTAAATAGTCTTTACTGAACTCACACCTTTTAAATATTGATATTTCATGGAAGTATATAAACAAAAATTCTTTAAAATGATCATCTCATTTTTCTATGTGACAAAATTTCTACCTGATCAACCTTTTTTTTCTCTAACAAAATCATTTCAACGTCGTAAGTAATCTTTCTAAGGACCTTTAGATTATAGTAATTGAGTAAAAATCAATAATTTGTAAATTTTTGTTGAAAGGAGTTACATATCTTTTCTTAAATAATAAACTATTAACCTAAAAAGTAGGGGTGAAACCAAGTCAATGATATACAGGGAGAGCAGAATCTATGAATGTCGTCCCTTCCCGAAAGAAATGATAGTTGTGTCTCGCCCGAGGAAAACTTAGTCGTGATTATCACTATATTAGTTTCTTTATACTCTAGGTACTCAAGAAATTTTACAGTCTCAACTTGATCGGTGAGAAAATCTCTGACTTATAAAAATATCGCACACACACACACACAGACACACACACACACACACACACAGACAGACACACACACACACCACTTCCCTTCATATAGTAGATATGCATCCCACGGTTCGTTTCTCTTACCCGAAGAGACCACCGAGTCACCATTTCTTAGGTAGTCAGTCAAGTCCTCTGTGTCCAAGTTAGGGACCTAGTCCTTCTAGGAGACCTCTTCTTTTACCGTTGGGTGAGGTCATAAGAACGGACCCTTTAGGGCACTCGTCTCCTCGGCCTACCCGATGTCTGGTACCCCAGTACTCAGGTTGTACTGAATCGCTGATTTGTTGTTCGTTCCTCCTACCCGTCGATTACGAGTCTTCTGGACTTGAAGAATTGTCGAAAACCGGTTCCCTAAAATTTACGTTGTAATTACCACTTCCAACGTTCCACACACTAGTTGAACACCTGTAAGAAGACAAACCAACAGTCACTCCATCGCCTCACTCCAATCTTGGTCTTCTGACTACGAAATATCGAGAAAGGAAAACCAACCTTTAACAGACGTCTGTCGTAAAACTCTGGACATCGAGGAAAGTCGAAGTGATTAACGACTTGACACTTATACTCAATTATCGTAGAGAAAGTGCCCAACAGTACCTCTTACTTACTCCACTACATACGGAGTAATCCGGAGGTCGTTCATTCTCGGATTATTAACCACCTCAAACAGAAAACTCCACAAAAAAAAAAAAAAATTACTTTGTTTGAAGTAAGAGTTCACTTTACTTCTCAACGAACCAGATTCAGTCACGGACACACGTACACTTGAGTCAGTATAGGTCGAGAAACACTGAGTACCTGACATCGGTGGTCCGAAGAGACAGGTACCCCAAGAGGTTTGTTCTCATGACCTCACCCAACGGTAAAGGAAGAGACCAGATTCATTCAGTTATCCATAGTGAAAAAAATCGTCTTGAGAAAGAAAAGAAGATTTTGTAATGTCCTAGTTTTCCGTCAAAAACTAAAGTTTTGATAAAGTCAAGAGTCACCGATTGTTAAAAAGTAGTAAATACCTTAACACCGAAGAAGGGAGTATCGAGTCAGCCATTTCTTAGACGGACGTTACGTCCTCTGCGTCCAAACTAAGGACCCAACCTTTCTAGAGACCTCTTCCTTTACCGTTGGGTGAGGTCCTAAGAACGGACCTCTTAGGGCACCTATCTCCTCGGACCGTCCGAGATCTCAGACACCCCAACGTTCTCAGCCTGTTCTGAATCACTGATTTGATGATGATATCTTAATACCTTTGGGACTTTACTTATGATTTTATTTTAAATCTTTCTTATATAACTTGTAGGTAATCCTCCCGATGATAGTTTTTATCCTTCCATCCCTCCTCTCTTCTTTGTCCCTTTCTCTGTTTCCTTCTTCTCTTCCTTTCTTTCAACAACCGTTCCTGTACCTCTTTAACCTTGAGAACACGAGACACCTTTTCATTTTACGATACCGACGATCCCTTTTTTCAATATCTCTAAGGAGTTTTCCAATCTATATCTCAGTAGTATACTTATCGTTAAGGTGAAGATTTATGATACGACGACGACTCAGCGAAGTCAGCAGAGGAGGAGACACGCTGGGGTATCTGGCGTCGGATGGTCCGAGGGGGCAGGGACCCTCAGAGGTCCGTTCTTGTGATCTCACCCCACGGTAACGGAAGAGGTTACGTACTTTCGTTTGTCACTTTCACTTCAACGAGTCAGCACAGGTTGACAAGCACTAGGGTACCTGACGTCGGATGGTCCGAGGAGGTAGGTACCCTAAAAGGTCCGTTCTCATGACCTCACCCCACGGTAACGGAAGAGGCGATTTATGATATATAGATATGTAGATATATAGATATAGATATATATATACATACATACATATACATATACATATATACATATACATATATACATATATACATATACATATATACATATACATATATATATGTTTTCGAAACCTTCGTCTGAGAGGTTATAAACATATGGTCGTAATAAGTGTTATTCGTTTTACATCTTCGTTGGGTTCACAGGTGACTGTCTGTTTACTTATTTGGTTTACAACGTATATGCATGTATTTTACTTTATGACAAGTTGGAATCTTTCCGTCCTTTAAGACTGTATACTATGTCGCACCTACTTGGAACTCCTGGTATACGATTCACTTTATTCGGTCAGTGTTTTTCTGTTTATAACATAGGACGGTACATCATATACGCTATTGGTCTCATCAGTTTAAATCTCTCTATCCTTCATCTTATCAAACTGTACCGGACCCCTTCTTCCCTGATCCCTATACATTACTCATGTCTCAAAGTCACAACGTTCTACTTTTTTCAAGACCTCTAACCAATGTGTTATACTTGCATGAACTGTGATGAAGTCAAGTCGAGTCATCGAGTTAACACAGTCGTTTCATTGCAGAGACGAAAAATTATACGACAGATCCAAACAGTATCGAAAAGAAGGTTCCTTGTTCACAGAAAATTAAAATACCGACGTCAGCGGTAGACGTCACTAAAAACCTCGGGTGCTGTCATTTCCACAGTGACAAAGGTAACAAAGGAGTAGACAAACTGTATTTCACTACCCTGTCCTACGGTACTAGAAGTAAAAAACTTACAACTCAAAATTCGGTCGAAAAAGTGAGAGGAGAAAGTGAAAGTAGTTCTCCGACATATCAAGGAGAAGTGAAAGACGGTATTCCCACCACAGTAGACGTATAGACTCCAATGACTATAAAGAGAGTCGTTAGACCTAAGGTCGAACACGAAGTAGGTCGGGTCGTAAAGAGTACTACATGAGACGTATCTTCAATTTGTTCGTCCCACTATCATATGTCGGAACTGAGGAGAGGATTAGACCTTGGTTAGACAACAAGGTACAGGCAAAAAGATTGACAACAAAGAACTGGACGTATGTCTAAAGAGTCCTCCGTCCAGTCCACCAGACCATAAGGGTAGAGAAAGTCTTAAAAGGTGTCAAATAACACTAGGTGTGTCAGTTTCCGAAATCATAACAATTACTTCGTCTACTAAAAGACCTTAATTCTTAAAAGGTGTGAATCATTAAATTGTGATGAATCGACTTGTAGCCTCTTCCGTCACCGTGGGGTGAGGTCATTACAATGGACCTTTTAGGGTACATACCTCCTCGGACCATCCGACGTCAGGTACCCCAGCGATTCTCAGCCTGTGGTGACTCGCTGAAGTGAAACTGAAAAGTGAAAGAACGTAACCTCTTCCTTTACCGTTGGGTGAGGTCACAAGAACGGACCTCTGAGGGTCCCTACCCCCTCGGACCACCCGACGACAGACACCCCAGTGTGTCTCAGCCTGTGCTGACTTCGCTGAATCGTCGTCGTCGTCGTCGTCGTCGTCGTCGACATGTAAATTTTCACCAATTTGTATCTTTCAAATATACATAAAATGATTCTAATTAAAAAAAGTACATTTCGTATATGACCTCTACATTTCTGTCAAGGTTTTGGGTCAGTCGGGATTGTAGGTCACTATGTTTCCATCTTCTACTCAAACACTAACTCTTCTCTCAGGTTCTGGTCAAAGGTAGGGTCAATGGACAGCGAGCCCTTTGTCCGTCCCAACACACATACTGTTTCCCACACCCACTCTTCCTCCTCTGCACTTTATAAATGAGATTTCTGCGAGACATAAGGGGGTGATGATTTAGTAAACGTCTTGATCTCCCTTTGGACCGTCATAGAATAGATTTGACTACTACTCGGTAGTAGACAATTAGGTTCACTTTCGGAGACTGTCATAATTACTATGTGGCAGAGTATATTAGGAATCCTTTTTTATTTATTTAGTGAACTCCAGAAGTCTCGTCTTTTCTAGGTTTGTAAGTCTCGGATAAAGTTTTGTTTGTAGGTTATAGGTTCGTAAACGATGGTGAAAGACCCTCCCGGGTCGTGACAGACCGTAGATGAGACTACCTCAAACCAACCAGAGAGACCCCTCACCCCGATTCCTTTACAGCCACTGTAGTTATAGAGTCACAGTCAGAGTCGTTCTGGACACACCTGAATTAGAAGAATAGGTATTTCGTGTCTCTGTCTCTCAACTACATCTGACTCGCTCGTCAATCCTTTAGGTCTCTTCTCTTTTTTTCTGACCTAGGTTTTTCCGATAAAGTAAAGTATCTCGAACTACTTCGTTCTCTTTTGACCTAAAACTGATTGTCACCACCAGTAGAATTATTATTACTAATATCATATTCCCCGTAAAGACTCACATAAATATGAACACAACTATTATCCGGTGGATTTCAACTCAAAACAACGACAATCTTTTGTGGATGAAGATATAATCTGACACTTCCGGTCCTAGAAAAGAATGGAATGTAAGGTAACAAACTTTATAAAGACCTATATAGGAACTTTAGAGTTTAGGAATAGTGACTTTCTTAGTAAACAAACGTACACAAAATACCTAAAAAAAATTTAAAAAATTTTTTAACTTCATATCAAATAATTGTTACAACAATTAAATAAAACACGTCGTTTCACTGTATACAAAAAAGTAAAAGAAAAGGTAATACCAAATAGTATCCTATAACTTATATTAAGGGTCAAGATATGTCATCCTGGAACATTCGGGTTTAAGAGTAAGACAGAGAGGGGATAGAGCGGAGGTACAACGAAATACCTAAAGAATTCCGTACTTTTTCAGTCCGTAAGAATACTTTTGTTTTTTCCTCCATAACTATGTATAATGTCGTACCTACTTCCAACTTTTGTACGATTCATCTTCGGTCTGTGTTTTCCGGTGTATACCACACTAAGGTAAACATATTTCACAAACTTCAATCTTTTAGGCATCTCTGTCTTCCATTTAATCACCAACGGTCGTCCAACTCCCCTGTCTTTTTCACTGACAAATATACCCCAAAGAAAGTCACTAACAATTTTTTGTACTAAGTTGACTCATTTAAACTTCTAAATTAACGGAAATAAGTCGTTGTTAAGTACTGAGTCAGTCGTAGGGTAGATTGTACATCTTTTCACGAGGGTCCTCGACATCTCTTTCTTTCTGTAACTATCCGTCTTGCCCCACCCTTTTCCTACAAAGATCGTCTCACCTAACAAGGTCCGTTCGAGTGGAAGGAAACCCTCTTCCGACCACAGACAATCCGTCTAATGGAGGGATCACGACTGGTCCATTAAGGTCTGACTGATCAAGTTCCAGTGCAAGGACCCTCTGTGACTTGATGTTAATCAATCCTGAAGGGGCCACCGAGTCTGTCATTTCGCAGACAGATGTTACGCCCTCTGGACCCAAGCTAGGGATCCAGCCCTTCTAAGACACCTCTTCCTTTGCCGTTTGGTGAGGTCATGAGAACGGATCTTTTAGGGCACCAGTCTCCTCGAACCACGTCCGATGACAGGTACCCTAGCGTCTCAGCCCGTGCTGACTCGCTGAAGTGAAGACTCAGAACTACCCAGAATTGTGTTCACAAGACAAACTCCGTACAAAAAAGAAAAAGATTGTCTTTCTACTTTTACAAGATTCAACTATGATACCGACGTGTTGAAACACTTATGTGATTTTTTTGCGACTTAGCGTGTGAAATTTTACCAGTCGAAATACCATACACTGAATATAGAGTCATGTGGATGATATTTTTATTTCATAGGCTCTTCTGAACGTGAACAGTCCCTCCTTCTTTAAAAGGAGATAGGAAGACTCCAAGTAGACCGACCTGATTTTTAATTTGACTGTACTCTGTCTAATTATCCTCCTTTAGTTTGTTTTCAAATTATTGTACACATGTACCTTCTCTGGTCCTTTTGACTCTATGAACGGTTTTACCTACTTTAAGAGTGAAATTTATAGTAGAATTCTGTTTTCTCCCTCGACCCTCATGCCCAATCCCTGAAGTCGTCCCTCTTTCTGTTAAGTGTACCTCTACTTTTAAATTTACAAACCATTTGTTCACAAACCACCTGATCCGTCTGTTTTATCCTATGTCTCACCTGAGACAAGAGATCCGGGATGACTCAAAGGGGTATGGTGTCAAGTCAAGTCAAGTCAGTGAGTCAACACAGGCTGAGAAACGTCGGGGTACCTGACGTCGTCCGGTCCGGAGGGACAGGTAGTGGTTGAGGGTCTCAAGTGAGTTTGAGTACAGGTAACTCAGTCACTACGGTAGGTTGGTAGAGTAGGACACAGTAGGGGAAGAGGAGGGTGGAAGTTAGAAAAGTTTCGTAGTCCCAGAAATGTTTACTCAGTCAAGAAGCGTAGTCTACCGATTTCATAACCTCGAAGTCGTAGTCAGGTAGGTTACTTATAAGTCCTGACTAAAGGAAATCCTACCTGACCAACCTAGAGGAACGTCAGGTTCCCTGAGAGTTCTCAGAACAGATTGTGGCGTCAAGTCTTCGTAGTCAAGAAGCCACGAGTCGAAAGAAATATCAGGTTGAAAGTGTAGGTATGTACTGATGATCTTTTTAGTATCGAAACTGATCTACCTGGAAACAACCGTTTCATTACAGAGACGAAAAATTATACGAAAGATCTAACCAGTATTGAAAGGAAGGTTCCTCGTTCGCAGAAACTTAAAGTGCCGGCGTCAGTGGTAGACGACACTAAAACCTCGGGGGGTTTTATTTCAGAGAGTGACAAAGGTAACGAAGAGGTAGATAAACGGTACTTCACTACCCTGGTCTACGGCACTAGAAGCAAAAGACTTACAACTCGAAATTCGGTTGAAAAAGTGAGAGGAGAAAGTAAAAGTAGTTCTCTGAGAAATCAAGAAGTGAAAGACGGTATTCCCACCACAGTAGACGTATAGACTCCAATAACTAAAAAGAGGGTCGTTAGAACTAAGGTCGAACACGAAGGAGGTCGGGTCGCAAAGAGAACTACATGAGACTTACATTCAATTTATTTGTGTCACTGTTATATGTCGGAACTACATGAGGAAAAGGATAAGCTTTGGTCAGACAACAAAGTACAGGTCAAAATTGACAACGAAGGATTGGACGTATGTCTAGAGAGTTCTCCGTCCAGTCCACCAGACCATAAGGGGAGACAAATTCTTAAAAGGTGTAAAACACCACTAGGTGTGTCAGTTCCGAAACCGTATCAGTTATTTCGTCTTCACCTAAAAAAGACCTTGTGAGAACGAAAAAGCTACTAGGTTGCCTACAACCGTTAAACTAGAGACCAAGGAGACGGAAAAGATTTAGGTCAAACTTGTAGACCTTCAAGTGTCAAGTACCTGACAACTTCGGACCCAACCTCTTAAAACTCGTAATGAAACGACTCTACTCACGTTAACACGTCATCAAACTCGTAAGAAACCGTAACGGAAAGAAACCCTAACCCTAATTTTTGACTAGAAAAGGTCAGGACACCGGTGACGACTCAAAAGGTTTAAACGACCGTATAACTCACGTCGTGAAAGTGTCGTAGTAGAAAATCCTAAACTAGACCTTAAGGTAGTGGAGGTGATTCGAAACAAGTATCACTACGAGGGATTCCGGGTGAACTGAAACGTAAGGTCCTATAGACCGAGATCCACTCACTAGTTTGATAGCACTAATAGACCCAGTACTTCTAGAAAAAATATATCAAGAAGACATATAAGAACGGTGGAATTAGAGAGGACGAAGACAATCCAGGTAAGGTAAAGAAAGGAAATAAAACGGGTAGAAACGTACTTTACAAGGGAAGCATAAGGATTAAAAGAACTTTTCTAGGGATCAGAAAGGGTAAGATAACAAAAGGAGATAAAGAAACGTAACTAGTGACTTCCTCCGAAAGAATAGAGAGGAACGATAAGACACCTTGAGACGTAAGTTTACCCATATAGAAAGTAAAAGAGAAAACGGAAATTGAAGAGAAGTGTCGATAAACATTCAGGAGGAGTCTGTTGGTAAAAAGGAAAGACGTTATGAAAAAGAAGCCCAACCAGAACTAGGTACGGAGGACATGTTACAGTCCTTGGAGGTAGGTATCAAGAAGTCCGGGAGTCAGATAGTCTAGATTAGGGAACTTAGATAAGTAGTGAAGGTGACATATTAACATTCCATAAACTAAATCCAGTATGGACTACCAGATGACCAAAAGGGATGAGAAGTTAGATTCAAACTTAAACCGTTATTCCTCAAGTACCAGACTCGGTGTCAGTCGAGGACCAGAAGAAAAACGACTGACATATCTCGAAGAGGTAGAAACCGACGTTTCTTATATTAGTTAGACTAAAGCCATAACTGGTCGGCCACTACAGGTACACATCTCAAAAGAGAACACCATACCATAGGGATATGGTGTAGATTGGGTACAAGAAAAGTTTATAGATCACTATCGATATAGTTCCTTATCCGGGAGATAGATTTAAGAAGATGAATTTTTTTTAATAACTAATAAATAAACCGATGTCCCAGATCCAACGTCGTGTGTCCGAGAAATCAACTCCGTATACCCTAGATCTTGGTCCTGGTGGACATGACCCTCGGACCTCAGAGTTAGTGTCGTGGTGGACCCTTCAGGGAGATATATTAAAGAAAATCTGTCAATCCCCCTTCCAGTTTCCAAGAAGGACCCGGAACTAACAAACGTCGAACTTTCTTTAGACGTACGGTTTCTCTGTGTAAAACCCCACTGTTTTAAACAAGGGAATGTTTTAAAATGCTTTTTCCTAAAAATATAGAGTTCCTTTAATTTCCCTTGTTGAAGTTAAGACATAAAAAAAGGTTGTAACATAGTTTTAGATAGTGAATAGTTTGTACGTAACTCATGGACAAGACACGGACCTCTAATCATCTACACTAGAATCTGTCCTTCCTCCTTTTATAAAAGGAGATGGGAGGATCCAAATCAAAGACCCCAAGACGTTTAATTTACCTGTTTTCTGTCTAATTGGTCTGCTTCCAATACATACAATTATCTTCGGAAGTATCTTTTCTTCACTTCTGGGTTTCCCCCGTTAATTTGAGACCTTCGAATATACGGTAAAATTGTTACTCATTATTTCAACACCCTTTCACTGTTCTATTTCCTTTCCCCCGAACTCAAGATCCCCGCCATTTAACACCCTTCCATTTATATACGTCCCATAACCCATGTACCTCCCGACAACTTTTCCTTCTCATCAAATCATTCGAGACAATCCGTCTAATTTGAGTCTAGTAGAGACAACTAATTGTCCGTAGGAGGAGAAGGACCTTTCCCTCTCCTCTGTGGAAATGTTTCCCTTTACACACGGGGCAAAAAGCTCTTCTCGTCTTGTCTCTCGAGTTATGTCAGGAATTCAGTTCCTCCGGATAAACCTCCACCGTGCACGACAAGAGGAAGTTGACGACGAGAGTCTTCGATTTTCTGAAAAGTTTTCTATCCGTAGATACCCTGTTTTTTCCTACGACCGCTCGGAACGAATTTACAGAAAGACCACGAAAGAGACACTAAGCAAATGAGTAGTAAAAGAAAAAGAGCAACGACAAATGTGATCCTTTATTCCTACTTCATGTTCTCTTATCTTACTCTTTTGTATGTTTAGAATTTTACACACAGAATTTATGTTCAGTAATCGTGTAACTTCGGAAGTAGAAGCCTTTAGAACAAACAAGAAACTTTAAAAATTTGGATCATTATTGAATCTCCACTGTAAATTATATTTACCCTTCTTAATCTTCTTCCATAGTCTAAGGGAGAGTTGTAAATTAATTAAATCTTAAACAAAAGTTAAAGTCGGTACAGTCCCTTGATTTGATTTTCTTAGTGGTAGAGAATGATACATCTTTTGAAACTCACTACGGTAGGTGAATAAGACAGTGAGTCACTATTGGTGGGGAACGGTAAAAAATTCTTTTTCTCTCTTTCCCCGCTCCAACCTCCTCTAGTCATTGGTTGACGGGAATTATGTAAATTTACTTTACTTTTCAGACGACAAATAATGTCGCATCGTTTATCGTATCATTGTATCGTTTACCTCTACTTAAGTGAAACCCCTCAACGTCTTTGCTAGAACAAAACCACTGATAAAATATTTCCTTGAACCGACGAACGATAAGTCGAACCAAAACGTCACTCTTGACTCTCTTCTCTATTCGGTCGTTAAGGTGGCAAAGGGTCGTCTCCCTCGACAAAACACGTCCAGGGACAAAAAGTTGTACCGTGAGTGTACAAAGGCATTCCAGGACAGTGTATAGTTCAATTTATGATGTACACAGAGGTAGTCGATGCCGTGGGGACGGAGAAAACGACGACTCGAGTCGGTGTCCGGAAGACTTCAAAGTGTCTAAGCCGGGTGTGAGACATGGTGAAAACGTAGGTAGGATTCTTGACGGCTAAAATCGTCGAAGGACTTTCACTTTCACTTCAGCGAGTCAGCACAGGTTGAGAAACGCTGGGCGCCTGACATCGGGTGGTTCGAGGAGGTAGGTACCCTAAGAGGTCCGTCCTTATGACCTCACCGGTAAAGGAAGAGGTCCCCTGGAAGGGCTGGGTCCCTAGCTTGGGTCGAGAGAGTGTAAAGTCCGTCTGCGAAATTGGAGACGTGGTGGTCCCTTCGGGAATTTATGTTCTTATGTCAGAGAGTCTTTTGGAGGATATCTCTGTGTCTTGAAATCTAGGTTCATGATTGTAGTTTCTAAAGTTCCCTCCTTTCCTTCGGTCCAACTTTCTTCTTCCTCCTCCTCCGCTTGCCTCCCCGCTTTCCCCACCGGAATGTCTGCAGAGGACGGTGGATGTCTGTGGGTCCACAATGTCCTGAAAAGGGACCCGGAGGTCTCTTCCCTCCTGACCTTGAGCCGGGATGGTCTTTAGTCTTGGTTTTAAGCTCAAGAGACGGTTCTCCTCCCCTAGTCAGAGGTTAGGAGTCGAGTCCGACTCCCGGGAAGCTGGTCTAAGGACACAGGTCCTGGCCCTCTGATCTTTTTGTCCCTTCCTCTCCTTCCCAGTTCCTCTCCTTTCTCTCTCCCTTCCCCTCTCTCTAGTTATTTCAGAGAACAAGGAATGGCCAGCCCCGTGAGACCGGTCAACAGACGTAGTCCTCCTCTGGTCCCTGTTTTCCCAGGGTCAACGTCGGTGACCCAGACTAGGTAACCGTCCGTTCGACCGGGGACACATGGGGCTCACCAGTCCTACAGTCAGAACCGCTTCTTCTCAGGGGCGGTCTCAGCGGTAAACAACGTCCTTCCGCCTGGGGAAGGTCCCGGGCTTTGACCCGAGAACAGATTGTGAGCCTACACTTAACAGACTCCTCTGTGTACACGACTGTTTCGTTATCTAAAATAACCCTTTCCCGTGGGCCCACCTCTCGTCGGCCCATTCCTTTGGGTCCTCTTGACGAGACGACGCATCGAGCGTTACAACCCAAAATACCACTACCCCACCACTATCGTGGATGGATCTCAAGTGGTTATCCAATCCCAGACGTACAGAAAAGATGGGTTTGATAAAGTATTACAGAAACACTCTACGCCAGTAGAGTACATAGAAATTTACAGAGATACTACTACATTATCCACCGTGAACACAAATTATTTACGGTACGTGGTAATTCTGACACGAATAATTGATTGAATTACGAGTACTACTAAGATATCATATCTATAGTTATAATAGCAATGGATTAAAACGTCTATGTCTTTTTAATTTATGTGAAAGGATTCGAATACGTCGACCATACCTCGTCCGGACCCTATACTGACATTCGTCAGACCGAAATCTTATAATCGAGAGTCGAGGACTTATAGGACTGGTGTTATGTGAGGTAGAGAATCATGTGACACTCCACGAGGTCTTTTCGTGACTACCATTCTTAATTAACAGAAATGTGAAGAATCTTCAAGTCCCCGTCGTACCGGATCAAATCGTTCCCTTAGTACTTGAATTCTCAGTTTAATGACGTGGAAACACTGGAAAACTGTTCAATAAAATTAAACAAACCCAAAGTCAGAGGAGTAGACATTGTATTTCTTTTTTCATAATCATGAAGAACAATTCCAAAAACACCCTCAATTTACTCTATTCTCTATACTTTATGACCACTCAAAGGGAAAAGGAAAGGTACACTAAACGAAGCAAACAGGGGAACCGCCCAGACACTACCTCCGTGACCTCCACAATATAGGTAATATGTCTACTCTTATATTTAGGTGTGTCCACACCAAATTACATAAAGTAACGAAACTCTATTAAGAACTGGTACTAGAGAAGCCCATAAAGAAGACGAAATAAAAGAGAGACGAGGAATGCACTAAGGTCAGGCGACACGACACAGTAGGGTGTCGAGGACACCCGAGGTAAGAAAGAAAGGTAAGACAAAAGGAAACACAAAGTCACACCTAGCAAGTCTGGTCACGTAGAAGGAAAGTAAAGTGACTAAGAGGTGTGTCGACACATTTAAATGACTATTCAGGCAGTTTCTTTACGAAGTAAAGAAAAAGTAAAATAAAAGGATTAAATTAAAAATAAAATATAACCTCACATCAACTAAACATTATAACACAATCAAAGTCCACATGTCGTCACACTAAGTCTAAATGTATATAGGTAAGTAAGAATCTAAGAAAAGGGTATAACCAATAATGTCTTATAACTCGTCTCAAGGGACACGATACGTCAACCAGGAAGAAAGAAAAGATAAAATATATATCATCACACATATACAATTAGGTTTTGATTATTAAATAGGGTAGGAGGTGGAAAGGGAAAATTATTGGAGTTCAAAAAAAAAAACTGCAGACACTCGGACAAAGGTCAAAATTTGTTCAAACAAACATAGTAAAAAATCTAAAGTGTACATTTACTATTAGTACACCATAAACAGAAAGAGACGGACTGAATGAAGTGAATCACACTATTAGAAGTGAATCATACTACTGGTAGGTACAACGATCTTTGCCGTACCAAAATAAACAATACCGACTCATCATAAGGTAACATGTATACGTGGTGTAGAAAAAAAGATTAATAAATAAAATTAACCTCTAATTAATGAAATGTTATAACACCACCAAAAGTGGTGTGTAGCTGTACTTAGTCGGTGTCCACGTGCACACAGGGGGATGGGACTTGGGAGGAGGGTGGCGGGAGGGGTGGGGTAGGGAGACCCAACAGGGTCTCGTGGTCGAAACTCACGGGACGAAGTACGTAACTTGAACGTGCAGTAGATAAATTGTATACCACTATATGCACAAAGTTACGATAAGAGAGCATAGTAGGGTGGGAACGGAAGACGGCGTATCAGGCTCTCGGACAAGAAATGTAGACACAGAGAAGACGACAGAACGTATATCCCAGCAGCGATGACAGAAAGATTTAAGGTGTATATACTCAATTGTATGAAATCACCATAAGGTAACATATATACATGGTGTATTAGAAATAGGTAAGTAGACAGTCACCCGGGAATCCAACCCTTACGAAGTAAAAACTACCACACCAAAAGAAGAACTCACAAAGGTAAACCGTCTTTGAGGAACTGAAGACTACGTACACAAGTAGACAAGACGATCTATCTTACATCTGCGAGACGTCTGTGACTCCCTTTATAGGCATGGACCTTTGTCCGTACGACGAAGAAGGTAGTCCGACATCTACACCGGTCTATTTGGTCAACTGGGTCTCAACTAGACCACGCAAAACAGACGTGGTGCCCGAAGGGGAGGGTGATCTCCCCTGACGTAGCGGAATACGACTTCACCCGGGTCGTTCAGTCCCTAGAAGGAACCAACCGCACGAGACGTGAGTCGAGAGGGACGTGCGAGCATGTGTCTCAAGTTGAGACTGGTTCGAGGACACGGTGGAGTCCTCGACTGGTGTCGACGAAGAATGTGATCCGACCCGAGGACACCCCTACTCCCCAGAGAGTGAGACCCAGACGAAGTGAGAATCCAACACACAGAGCCGGAGTCTGGACCCCGACAGAGTCCTAGGTACGGAAAAGATGGTACCCTTGATTGGAACCGGAACATAGACACCAACACTAGATTCCAACCGGAATCATAAGTCGTTGTACTTCATCCTAAAGTCAAAGGACCAGTCTCTAACTTCAGTCCGACGCCGTCACTGTTACGACTTAGGATCAGGGATCTAGTACTACTGGTTATTGGTCACTGTTCCGTGACCGGGCAACAGAAACATCTTTACTTAAAGGTGTTTCTCTTTCACCACTTTGTCATCCACCACCACCAAATCAACGATTCAGTACAGACTGAGAGACACTGGGGCACCTGACATCGGGTGGTCCGGGGAGACAGGTACCCTAAAGGGTCCGTATTATAATCTCACCCAACGGTAAAGGAAAAGGTTCCCTAGAAGGATTGGATCCCCAGCTTGAGCTCAGCGGACGTAACGTCCGTATAAGAAATGGTAGATTCGGTGGTCAAGTCAAGTTAAGTTAAGTCAACGAGTCAGCACAGGCTGAGAAACGCTGGGCTTCGTGGATTTATTCACAAATAATCCTCCCTTTTCTCACGCACACTTATCTGAGTGTCCACTTAAGTCTTTCACAACGTGGAAAAAAACCATCAAACCTAGTGAAAAGACCCCGTAAAGAAGACCCAAAGGAGATCGGTCAGAACGAAACGGACCGAGACTCAGGTATAAACCAAATTCAGTCCCAGGAGGGGACACACACGTACGCAGAGAATCGGTTCCGCCTGAGATCACTTCTCCTAACACCCTTCCAACTGTAACGGATGACACCCCACCATCGGGAAGGGAAAACCGGGGGTTTCTCGGAAAGACACGTACACATCAACCCTTCCAAAGGAACTAGAGTTCTTACTCCTTATACACCAGAGAATAGAAAAAGGTCTGTCCCGAGTCGAAGAGGAGGGAGGACGATAATAGAAGTAGGACCTCACAGACAGGTGTCCCCTGTCTGAGGTCGACGAGGTACGCCCCGAGGAGACAGAGGCCGGAGTCACCATCTAAACTTCCAAGGAGTATGTATGTCCGTCGGACGTAGGGTCTTTCGTCCGTGCAACAAGTGTAAAGGACTCGGTGGTCACTCCAGAGGATTTGTTCGGAAAAATAGAGAGTATAGCAACCTGAGAGCTAAACAACCCTAAGGCATTACAACACCAAGTGAACACATTACCTTTACGTTGTGACCCGGACCACGGATCATCCTGTATTTTCTAGAAATAACCAATTGACTCCTTGGATCTATCTTTGCAGGACAACTGACAGGTTTCCAGGGTGAGAGTAAAACTGAACAAGGGTTAACTGTCTTCTCCAGTGACGGACTGAGTCCTCATGTTTTCATACGTAAAGGAAATCTTCGAGGTGACCTGTCTCAACTCTTTGTATCAGAAATTCGTTTCGATAGTACTAGAGACTGACTTTTATGTGTGTGAGTGTGTGGGGGTGGAGACTCCCAGATCTTTTGACTTAAGACTAAGACGGAGAGTAATCGACAGAGAATTATACGTCTAATGTGTGGTCTAGATAAGGAGTCAAATAAATAGTTTACCCTAATTACTATACATAGAATGAAGTTATCTACCAACACTTCCATTTTACTTTAATGTATTCATTAAATTTTGTGAAAGATTCACGATATCTTTATATTTCATAAGGAGATCCTCCCCAGTCTTTCCACTTCTTTTTTCACCCTCAAACTTAAAGTTCCGTGGGAAAACTGTAGATGCGTAGTGGTATTCTCTCTCAGGTACTTATACCTTCTCTCGTTTTAATCTTTATCTCGAGAAGGAGAGTGATTTTAATCGGATGAACACTATTTCCAATTAATTCAGGAAGAGGTGGTCGGTTCCTGTGTAAAAATTTCCCTTTATCGTACAGTCGGGACTGAGCACGACTCTCACTATTCCAGAAGCACAGTATAGAGTGAAACTCGAGTCATTCGAGAGGACAAAGGATATCTGGATTGGACTACAAGGTAAAGGACAGAGTCCGGATCTTAAGGAGGTGTCGCGACGAACTAAGTAAATATATGAACATGAGTCTGTTGTCTCTGTTCAAGTCAAGTCAAGTCAAGGTAGTGAGTCAACACAGGTTGAGAAACGTTGGGGTACTTAGTGTCGTATGGTCCGGAGGGATAGGTAGTGGTTGAGGGTCTCAAATGAGTCTGAGTACAGGTAGCTCAGTCACTACGGTAGGTCGGTAGAGTAGAAGACAACAGGGGAAGAGGAGGATCGGGGTTAGGGAGGGTCGTAGTCCCAGAAAAGGTCACTCAGTTGAGAAGCTTAGTCCACCGGTTTCATAACCTCAAAGTCGAAGTTGTAGTCAGGAAGGTTACTTGTGGGTCCTGGCTAGAGGAAATCTTACCTGACCAACCTAGAAGAACGTCAGGTTCCCTGAGAGTTCTCAGAAGAGGTTGTGGTGTCAAGTTTTCGTAGTTAAGAAGTCTCGAGTCGAAAGAAGTGTCAGGTTGAGAGTGTAGGTATGTACTGGTGACCTATCGGAACTGATCTACCTGGAAACAACCGTTTCATTACAGAGACGATCTCTGTTCATTCTGGTAGTCTTTTCAGTAGTCCTTCAAAGAAAGACGGTTGAAGTAAGTATGGGGTTTAGTAGACGTGGTTTCTCACGGTTTCATGTGCGTTCCGTGTCGGATATATCAAAATGAAGGAGACGGACCTAAGTTAGAGACCTAGCCTTTCTCGGGGACCTCTTCCCTTACCGATGGGTAAGGTCATAAGAACGGACCTCTTAAGGTACCTGTCTCCTCGGTCGTCCGATATCAGGTACCCCAGTGTTTCTCAGTCTGTGTTGACTCACTGATTGTGAACAGTGGACAATAAGTGGTAACTTTGGAAGTTGGTGTTCGACTACTCAGATCTCGTGTCCAGTTGGTTGATGACGGATGTCCGGTTTAGGGCGAACGGACGACAAAATATTTATTTCAAAATAACCTTGTGTCAGTGAGGGTAGAGATACGGATAACGTACCCCGATGAAATAGTGAGGTTTCCGTTGCGACTGTTTAACGTCATGTTCACCATACTGGACGTTTCGGTCTTTGTAAACGATAGACCGGGAAACGTCTTTTCCACACGATGGCGAACCAGATCCCGTTATAATCCGGACAGGTGAGGGGTGGTTACCCGTTACAATGATTCGGTGTAAACCAAATAAGTCTAGAGAAAGAGGAAGAAACTAAATTATTTGATTAATAATACATTGACTAAATACGTTATCGTGGATTCTTATTACTCTATTTATCAACAAGTCTACACTCTTACATATTATTATATTTCATAAATTGATCCTTTCAAGTATCTTTTAAAAATTTTTTCACTATTGTGAGGCATTCCTACGTCAATGGGTCGGTTTAGATTTTACATCTTTTGAGATGTGTCATTTGGTGGGTCAAAAAGGTCTTTTATGGACCCGTACCTTTTAGTTTTCACCTCATCCCGTGGACGCCTCTAAGTTCCTTTGACTTCCATATAAAGCTGGATTACGTTGAACACCTAGAAGAAAAACAAATTTGTCAACTAAAAAGACATGACTAGACACAGGTGTGTAGAGCGTTCGGGAGAAGAAGATTATAGGTCTCCAAGAAAACCTAAAAGAAAAATGAAAAAAAAAAAAAATTACATAGGTTTTGCACAAATAACCCTACCAAAGGACAAGTGGAACTATGTCCCGCGAAAATCACGACGAAGGCAGACTTTCTCGTAGGAAGACATTCGGAACGAAAAGGAGGACATCCGACCGTCTCCTGTCATCTCGTCGGTTGTGTGTCTTGATGACAGACACGTACCGACTTCTGCCACCACTACAATATCGTAGGACCCGTAAAATGTAGGTACTTTATCCTTAACCCCGAGACGTGGTCCGCGAAGAAGAACACAAAGGAGAAGAGGAGAAGACCTCTCCCTACTTCTTCTAGGAAACGCTCTCCGTACAAGAGCACTCCTCCAGCAGTGGCGGCCTTTTCGACCTAAAAGAAAAATGAAAAATTTTTTCATAAACCGGTGTGTCGAACGTCCTAGAATCAAGGGGTTTGTCCCTAGGTTGGACGTGGGGGGACGTCACCTTCGTGTCTCAGGATTGGTGACCTGACGGTCCCTCCGGGGTTCTACACGTAGAAGACAAACTTGTTGAGGTGACTCTACTAAATTTGTGACTTCCCTGGAACCACAAAACTTCCTTAATAAACATGAATCCATATTGTTGTTTAACGTCATGTTCAAAATGAATAAATATTTATAGGAATAGATAAGCTCTATTAATTTAATACAATACCATAAACACCCACTTTATTATACTATGGGTCCTAAAAGAAAGATGAGAGGTTGGGGAAGTCAGTCTTTTTATATCATCTCTTATATCTTCCTTATTATAATCGTTTACAAACTAAAATGAACACTAATGAACAAATATTTATAGGAATAGATAAGCTCCATTAATTTAATACAATACCATAAACACCCACTTTATTATACTACGGGTCTAAAAGAAAGATGAGAGGTTGAGGAAGTCAGTCTTTTTATATCATCTCTTATATCTTCCTTATAACCGTTTACAAACTACTAATGACTCGGTCTCACAACTCATGTAATTCGAGCGACACCGAAAGAGAGTCTGAAACCAGAAAAACTTTTAAAAGTGATACTTTATAAAAAAAGTTTTCGCACTTAACTTGGACTCAGAGGACGTAACGTCCGTCTAAAAAATGGTAGACTCGGAGGTCCCTTCGGTAATGAAATTCAGTAGAAAATTAAACCTAGGACCAAAACGATCGACAAAGATTAGACATCTTACCTGTAACACTAAGTCTAATATACACTATAACACTCCTAATACTTTTGAGTTACTCTCTCATTTTTCAAATTTTGACGTATTAAGTATCCTTTAATTAGTTATGGCCCATCAATAATAAAACATAAACGATAGTGTACTGTCCTTACATTTATGAATACTCGGATCAAGTAAATAGTACATTAACTGAAGACACTTAACGTCTGGAATTTGGGTATAACAACGGTTAGTTCTTCCTCCTCGGTTTTGTCTCTTACAAAAGTGACACATGTGTATAAAGGAACTGTCAGACCTTTGTCAGTGTCTTGGACAGTCTATGTACCTCCTTTTGACACCATGGGTCCCCTAGCACTCGCCTTTCAGTCTAACAGGACTGCTATGTAGATAGGAGTTTTCATCAAAAAAACAAACAAACAAACAAACTTAGTTGTATCATCAGAAGACACTTTAACGGTTATTCACGGACACTTGTGAAAATTCGGGTAACACGTGCCCTTCGGGACACCGGTACATCCTGTGACTGTCCAAAGGGTCAAACTCGATAAGAACAGAGAGGAACTGTCGCACGTGAGTCTACCGGATCTCGACCAAGCCTCGTTGTACTGTGGGGAACGTGACGCAGAGTCGACTGATTAGGTCGTAAATCAGCTAGTAAGTCATCGGTCGTACGTAGCAAGTGTAAATATCCTTTTGTCTAACTGAATTTCCGTGTCCTCCAATCTTGTCTTTGGTAGTGGTAGGGTAGTTTGTTTACTTTATCTGAACCCGGGATGGGGGTGACTCTCACAGGGAATTTTAAGTAGGGAAACCCCACCAGAGTAAGACTCATTTTAATGGTAGTCTGTTTCTACAACCCTTCGTAAGACAAGTGTTACCTATAATTTTTTTTTTTTTGTATTCTCTTTACACTCCACAACCTCTTCCGACCCTTCGTTATAAAACGAACTTGAGTTTTATTATTGTGACATGAAAGACAAAGACAAGAAGGTGTCTTACTGTAGTGAGGAGATGTACAACGTAGTTTTTCTCCTTTACGGTTGTACCATTTTAATAACGAACTGGCTCCTCGATTTTAGCTGCGGTTTTGTTCCCATTCCCACGTTGAATACATGAACGAATACGAACAAAAGTCCTTCGTCCAGACGAAGATGCTTATGGAAACAACGACCGAGTCGGGACCGAAACAAGAAAGGAAACAACATCAGAGAATCTTTTACTGACGATTCGACTAAGAAGAATATTACCCTATTGCTAGGGGTAAATATTTCGAAATTATATGTAAATTTATCATGACCCTAAATTAATATCTTTGATTACGAATCCAGGTCTCAAAAACAACTCAATTTAAACATTCATAAATTAGCGATGAACTATGACGTCTGTCTCGATAACCCGGTCGAACTATGATTTTGACTGTAAAATAAATTTTGGTCTAGACAGAGGGAAGCGTGTGACGACCATCCTTACATTTTACCACGTCGGTGATACCTTTTGTCACACCGCCAAGGAGGTTTTTGATTTTTATCTCGATCGTATACTAGGTCGGTAGATGAACCCACATATGTGGGGGTTTGTTAACTTTCTTCATAGAACTTCGGTACATTATCAGTTCTCCACCTTCGTTGGGTTATAGGTATCTATCTTTTACGCGATCCATGTATGTCACCTTACAATAAGTCGGAATATTCCTTTACGACAGTGTAAGGGGTCATACTTACTCGGAACTCTTGTAATACGATTCACTGTCTTCGGTCAGTGTTTGCATGTTTATGACATACCAGGGTGAATTCCTCCATGGTTGCCATTTGTGCGTCTTTGTCTTTATCTTACCGCGAACGACCCCCGAATCCCTGTCCCTTCACCCCTCCACGACTCACAGTCATAACATTCTATCTCAAAATCTCTACAGTATGTTGTACTTAAAGCCATTGTGATGAAAGGACACGTAAATTTTCACCAATCCCCTCAGTCAAAATATAACACCAAAAAATGTGGTGTCCAATTGTTTAAAAAAGTTGTGTCCAGTCAGATCTGTCCACAAAACTGTCCAATTAACAAACCACACTACGTGACACACCCCTCCTCTTTCTTCACTCTGAAGCTTAGTTCAACCTTAGGGTCTTTCACTCGAATCGACCGACTGAACCAAACTGTTCCGCTACATTGGAAGACGTAGGTTATAGACATAGACTTTTTTTGCAATTACCAAAGGAACTTCCGAACAACGTCACTAGTCCGATTACAAACATTTGACATAACCGTATTTCATCTGGTCTTTATTTAGGGTCGGTAATGATCATCTACCTGTGGAGTCTCTGTAACGTCGAAACCAAGGTCTGGCGACGCTACTTCGTCATAACGGTCTTCCGTTCAGTGTCCTTAAAAAAACCGAAGGATTACATATATTTTCACTACAAATATGGTATAATATCAGATAACACATTTTCGTAATACAGGAATTCTTACATATATGAAATTTAATTTTTCATGAAATAACGATTTTTTTTTTTAAGGATTGATCATAACCTCGAAAATCGTTCAATATTAGAAAAATGTTATCATTGTATTTTTAGTGACTGGTCTCTAGTAGTATTGTTTATATTAGTCTTCTTTCAAACTTTACAACGTTCTTCGGGTTTTTACACTGTGTCTCTGTGTTTCACTCCTTTATGCCAACCTTTTACCGGAACGGACTACTCCCATCGGTGATTGGAAGTTGAATTTTTTTCTCTCTCTCTCTCTCTCTCTTTACGTCATAGACGTTTCTCGTTATTTCGTTACGTGTCATTTTACTCTACACGGACATATTAAGTCTCGAGGTCAATTGTAATTTGAAGACTGGTCCCTAAAAGAAAAAGTTGTAAAGTAAATTCTCGTTTTACACGGGAATATTTATAGGAGGAGAGATTCCCAAAACCTCTCAATAGGGACAGAACATTAACATAGAGGACGTTAGGACACCAAGGAGAAAGGTTCTTAGGACTATAAAGATTTTGACCAGGTCATTGGGACTGAACCAAGGACATCAAAGAACCAAGTCATGAAATAGAAAGTGACGTGCATAAGTGAGTTCGTTAATTACTAATAACTTACGGATGATACCCGGTCTGTACCGATTCAGTACCTCTTTCGGGTGTTCGGGGGAGGGGACAGGAGTACTCCGACTAACTAGTAAACAGACAACATATGAGACTGAACTTCTATCGGGTCGGGACCCATAAACTGTCCTCTGGTCTGAAGAAACAGAATCATTGACAACTTGGACTTTCGAAATACGAAACATACATCGTATTTTCTTTGTTGGAAAGACCTCTCCCCTTACTTCCTTCTACTCCCAAATGGGGGATGTTCTGACACTGACCCCTTCATTTAACTTCTCTCCAGAATAACGTAACTGGACCGTAAATAAACGATTCTTCGGTAGTCGTCAGCCGATCTGGACAACGAAATTTACCGTCCCCACAAGACGACTCATGTCCTCGCCATCTATTAGTAGCGAATTACGGAGAACCAATGGACATCTCCATCGCCCAGTAAACACTTATGTCTTTAAAAACACTTCTCACTTCTCCCTATGACCTCGACTCGTCTTCTCTCTTTGAACATATCGATATGAACCGATAGGTCGACCTAAAATTACTTCACACACCTAATCTTTACTGGTATAAAGAGGGAGAGAACTATGTCAGTAGTTAGTGGTCTTGTCGTTTTAACGAACAGTCATTAAAACGTAGTAAATAGTTTGTGAATGAACAAGATAAACCATGTTGCCCTTCTCCTGTCCCATACATCCCTTAGGTCCAGGGCATAATTTCCCTGTGCACCACAGTGCTCCCTCCGATCTTACTTTGTATGCTTGTGCAGACCTGTTTTCGTAGTCTGCATATCTTATGCCCTGTATCCGCTTAAGTTATATGTGAATCAACGATACGGTAAAACGGAGGAACAAGACTTTCGGACAGAATAAAATTTGTTTTATATCTCAGGAAAAATGGTCAGTGAGTCAAGGTTGCACCTCAACGAAAGGAGGACACAATACACTCACGACACACCTACACTTCTTTGAATCTCTTTGTCTTATCAGTAAGAAGATAACAACAGGACGAACCCCACCTGCCCACCACAGTGAACTCTTGTTTGACTTAAGGACCGTCTGACACACCTTCTTTTGTATCATGTATGGGGTTTATACAGTTGATAAAACACGAGAGGAGTAGTTTCGAAGGGAAGAGAGAACGACTTTACTCACTCATCAATGAGTCACACACCCACTTTTCCTCCCTCGGTATTTTAAGTCTTCCGGGATCCCTGTTCGGACTTCTGCCTTTCGTTAAAAACAAACATTTATGTTCAGAATTACTAAGTTAGGTCATCGGGAAATCTTTTATTTATAACAATAGATGGGTAGAGGAAGGACGGTCCATGAAGGATGAACACATCGATGGAGCAACGTAGTTGTCAGACTGGACGATGTGTGGTTGTGGGATCTAAATCTCTCAAGTGAGACGTGTGAGGTTCCCTGGAGGAGCCGAACGACACAAGGCACGCACACAACGATTAGATTATTTCCTAAACCAAGTTTTCGTCGGAGAATGACGGGAAAGTTAGTCCTTTCATTTGAACTTAACATCAGTCTCACTAAATCCAACCCTAGACTCGTTCTGGACTGGTCGACCTTTTCGTCCTACTCTCATTTAAAAAAGATGGGACCACGGACTAGCGACCAGAATTCACACTGATCGTTCACTTTAGTGCTGGGATCCTTTCGAGTAGGAGGACTCAGAATCAAAGGTAGAGTCATGTCTACCACTCAACAAGGTTACTAAAGTGTCCGAAAGGGGTGACGACCCCGTGACTTACAACATTGAAATTCTTATTAATCGACGTCACTTTTAGCCCCACCACTATATACAACCCCATTACACTGGTTCTACCGCTTCACACTCTGGGGTCGGGGGTGGTGGGTGTTTCTAGTTGTCAATCTGTTACTATGTGATAGTTTTTCTCGAGTCCCGCTCGAACCCTCAGGTTGACTCTTTGACGTCGTTCCTGGAGGAACCACCAGGTCACCGATTCTGAGGTGCGAAAGTTTACGTCCCCGGGGTCCAAACTAAGGACCAACCTCTTGATCTAAAGTGTACGGTGTTACTTCTAGTTTCTAGGGTGCATGACGTCGATTCTGGACTGTGTCGGTTTATTTATTTATGAAAGAAAAATATATTCTTCTTTGAAGTCGTCGTGTCACCTTGTTTGGGGCCTTTTATTGAGTGTTTTTCCAACGAACGTCGTAGACTAGGGGGTCCGGTCACGATGAGTCCCGGTTCCCACTCGGAGGGGTTCATCCTTCTTCAAAAGGAGTGGTTCTTTTCCTCTTGCTCCACTCGTCGGTCGGAGGGGTCGGAAAGCCCTTCGACTCGTTTCCTGGGTGAACCCAGAGTGGGTTGGTCTCCGACCGTTTCGACTCTACTTGTCTCTACCCCTCCTCGTTCCTTTGTCGTCCCCGACGGTCACAGTCGGTGTACTACCCCTACTGTCCGAGGGACACTGGACGAGAGTCTGGGGTCGTGGGAAGGTGGGCTTCATCGGTTGTCGGTCGTGTCGGTTGGGTCTGGGGGACATCTACAGTGACCAAAAACAGGGCACCTATAAGAGTAAGTACCTGTGGTCGGTAGCCTCGGGGAGGGACGAGGAGTGGAGGGTGACGGAACGATCCCGAGTCCTAGGTGTGGTCGTCGGTCGGGTCTGGAGACACCGGTGGGTTCATGTGCTGTGGTCGGATCTCGGGACACCCACTGGGGGTGAAGACACGTACACGCCCCCCGACCGAGGAGGTCGACACGTGAACGCGTGACGGCCGGTCTGGGAGTAGTGTCCGAAGATGACGACATGACATGGACACCGTTCTAGGAAGTTATACCTTGCCGTTCGGTTGTTGGTTCCGGGAGTGTTGACGGACTCCCGGACTTGGACCGAGATAAAGATCAGTGGCCGGAGGTAGTGAGTCGTACACGTGCGAGGGTTGGTCTACGAGTACTGGTCGGAGGCGACGGTGTGCACGAGGACCCCTCTGGGACGTCGGTATCATGGGTGGTCCCGGAGGTGTCGAGGACACCCGGTCCGGATCGCGACTGAGGACAGCGACTGGACGAGGTGGTCCGAGTAGACGTTCCTTGGGGAGGTCGAACCACCGGTTATGGTCGGAGGTGCCGTCACGTGCGTACCACTCTGGAACGTCGGTGTCATTACTTACGACTGTCGGTTCCCTGGGGTGTCGACGGTCACATGGACGTCGACCGGGTCTGGGAACCGTCGACCGGGAACGGGGATGGACAAACACATTCAGACTTTACTCGTAAACGTTGATGTATCCGTGGACGTTGACCGGGGACGTCGACTCAAACATATATGGTGGTCGAAGTCGGGGGTGGTGACGGACGGTCCAGGACTCGGTGACCTGGACTCTACGTGACTCCCGAGGTGATCGGGAACGTCAGTGACACCAGTTACGACACGGGGGGTCGTCGGACTTGTCTACTCTTTAGTCGGGGGTTAGGACATAGACTCTCGGACGTGGTGATCTACGTTCCAATCTCTTAGAAGGTCGTACGAGGGTGGTATCTTCTTTCAGAAAGGTATGGTTTCAGTTGGGTATTTCAGACTTTCTCTATGGACGAAGACATTTACGTGTTGCAGATACGTTCCGATGTTCCTAGTCCTTCCCTAGCTCCCATTGTACTGCAGTGGTTTCCTTGTGTCATTTGAAAGTGATTGAAACGACCTGTTTCCTAAGTTTTATTCACAAGATTTCTACGAGTCTCCAGATGTTTTTTGTGTCCATTCGTCAAATTGTTTTAGTCCTTCTTTTTATGTTTGATAAGTTCTTCAAGTCATGTCTCTACCGTTTGTATTCTTCTGTTTGTTTAAAACCTCGATTTTTATTGTTACTGACACTACTGGATCTCTCCATCCCACCCTCTCCCCTGTCTCCACGATCTCCCTCCTCTATATATACATAAATACTGACTAATACAACATGTCGTCTTTGGTTACGTTGTAATATTTCATTAATAGGAGGTTAATTTTTTTTAAAAAAAATTATACCAGTAACTTGACTTCTTAAGTCATCTGTCGAAGTAGTCATCTAACCTGGTTCAACTTCTTTAACTAGATAGGTCAAACTTCGATAGGTTAGTTTTTCTTGTTTTCTTTTATTTTTCCTTACATCTTTTGCATGTCCTGAATTCACTGAATTCCTAATTCACTTTTCTTAGATGGACGGTACTCTCAGGTCTTTTTTTCTCAGTGACTACTGAATTATTGAATCTAACGATGAGACACCCCATAAAATCTACACCTTAGACTTTTGTAACTTAAAACCTTACCTTACCTTGTCTCTTACCTTACCACCAACGGTCCCGGACTCTCCATCCCCTTTACGCCACTACAACCAATTTATCATGTCTGATAGTCAATATTCTACTTATTCGAGTTCATAGATCCCATGTCGTACCACCGATGTCAATCGTTATGACATAGCATGTGTGGCTTTCAACGACACTGTCTTCTCGAAACTATCAGAGAGACATTGTTACTGTTGTATTAAATTCTCCTCTATCACCACCGCTTACACGGCGCTGCACATGTCTATAGTTCCGTTTACGAAGGTAGACTAGACATATATCGTGGGATTAGACAAAGAAATATCTTTACGTAACGACTCTTACTGGTGAATGCCATCGCGAGAAGGGTACACTAAAAACGAGAGACGTTCCGATCGTGCACATAAAAGTAGGAGAGATTTCCTTCTCCGAAACGTCACCTCCCAGATGACAGTAAAAATAAAAGGAAGAGCAGTCAAGTGTCGGTTTAGTCTCCGAGTTATACCTGGGATTCAATCTTGGTCAAATTTTGCTTAAACCGTTGAAGACTCAAGTTTGGTTAGATTTAATCTAAGATTCAATCTTGGCCAAATTTTGCAACACCGTTGAAGACTCAGGAGGTAGAGGAAAGTGGCTGAGGAGAGTTAGGTTATTGTTTCCGTTGACACGGAGACACATCACGAGGTCTCTTCTAAGTCCTCAAGGTCCATCTCAGTCATTATTGTTACGACGCCAAGGGTCTGACGTCGAGAGGAGTAAGGAGGAGGTCGAAGGTTGGAAAGGTCGTTCCATGGTGACGGGCGGAGAGGTATATTAGGGTGATGATGTCATAATGTAGGTTTCGATGTGGAACTGTGAGCCTTTGTGTGTAAGTAGAATCATAGATATCGTGAATCATGAAGGACCGTGTATGATCTACAAATTATTCATAAACGACTTATATAATCTACGTGAACGATTACAATGTAAACGGTTTTATAGAGTGAACTAAAATATGACCAAGACACTATTACCCCTATACCCCGAAGGGGACACCGAGTCGACCATTTCTTAGGTGGACGTCACACCCTCTGAACCCAAACTAAGGACCCAACCCTTCTAGGGGACCTCTTCCCCTTCCGATGAGTGAGGTCATAAGACCGGACCTCTTAAGGTACCTGACATATCATGTACCCTAGAGTTTCTCAGCCTGTGCTGACTCGCTGAAAGCGAAACACAACTATCTTAAAACGAGGGACTTCAATTACCGTAGGTTGACTAAATATTCTTATTTCTCTATAAACACACGTCCATCTATTTCCCAAAAGTCTTATAGGGTTTAGACGACCAACAATTTAAGAATGATCAGACCTTTCTACAGTCCCCTGTGAATCTACAGGACATTAAAATCGGACAGGAAAGGGTCTTTACGTCCAAAGGGACGACAGAGTCTGTCATTTCTTAGGCGGACGTTATGTTCTCCTGGATCCAAGTGAGGGACTTAACCCTTCTAAGGGGTCTCTTCCCTTACCGCCGGATGAGGTCAAAAGAACGGACCTCTTAAGGTACTCGTCTTCTCGGACGACCCGATGTCAGACACCCCAACGTTTCTCAGTCCGTGTGGACTCGCTGATCGTGCAAAAAAGAATGGGTCTTTACGTTGACCAACATAAATAGTCCAATTTATACTCCCTTTTTATTTATAACCATAACTCAAAACGAAAGGTAATATAGAGGTCTTCACACTAACGGAATTCTTATTTAAAATTTGATAATTCACAAAGTATCAGTACTTTATCACAGATAACTTCTTTACAATGGACTGAAGAATAGTCTTTGAGACCTCTAGTCTTCTGTTGCCTTGTAGAAATTCCACGACTGACTTTTCATAAACGATTAGATCTTAAATATCGGTCATTTTCATATAAAGGTATTATTTTCATTTTATTTCTGTCATAGTCTATTCGATTTCGACTCTATTGAACAATGGTAGTTTGGGCATGATTTTCTTCATAGTTTCCTTCAAGAATTAAGACTGTATTCTATTTGCTTTGATCTTCCTTTACACCCAGATTTCATCTCTTCTCAATCTTCATTATTAGTCTATTTTTGATAAAAATAAAAGAATTTGAAATTTTTTTAACTAATAAATTTATTTTATAGTTAAACAATATTCTAAATATTACGTAAATTCAATTTATATATAAATATCGTGTTTTATACTTCGATGATTATATTTACTTTAATATTATAACATCTTAAGAGTATGTACTTTAATATATTGTTATGTATTATTGTATTTATGATAATGATATATTATATCAATTAGTATAATAAATCCGACACTATTAAATTCCTATAAATAAAATTAGAGACCCTTGTGGCGAAAATTTTTGTCCTTTCTTTTCTTTCTCAAATCAATTTTTCGGTCTCCTTCTGTAGCAGTTACTATATCTATCACTTAGTCAGTGACCTTTTGATTCAATATGAGTCAATTGGGTTTTCTTCTATTCTTTCTTCTCTGTTTTTTTCGAGTGTGTCTTCTCTCACCTTTTTATGTGTTGTTTATAATATTCCCACACAAGATCCGAGTCTTTCTTTCGAGGTCAAAAGACTCGCCTTTCTCGTTGTTCCTTAAGATGGAGTAAAATCAAACTAAAATTTGTATATCTTACATACCGTCCTGTCGTTCCTTCCCGTGATCTTTCTATATAAAGAGAGAGGACATATATTTGCCGTCTTTACTTAAGAACTACAATTTTCCGCTAACGAACGACGTCACCTTCTCTAGGTCAGGGAGACTACGTCCTTGATTCAAGATTACACTCAGATTGACTCAGATTCAGGATTGCACTTGGTCACTGAACGTACACTAGAACCCATCCGTGTAATTAGGAACCTCGTCGTGAAAGAATAGATATTTACGTTTAAGACTACGGAAAGAGAACACAACAACATTTTTAAGTCATTCTAGTGTTTATATTTGACGGACACTGTTATCTCGTCAGAGTTTTTTACAATAAAGTGAAGGAGAGTCTGGTTTAGATGTTAAGAGATTGTACGTGTTTTACTCCTATGTCAGTCTTAAAAATCTCTTTTTATGTGCATACTCTTATCAAACTGACAATCTGACATTGGTCACGGAAAATTAAAGAGAGACCGATAGTAATATTGAGAGGAGAGGACCCACGATGGACGAAAAAGAAAGTAACAAAAATTAGAAGTCAATTTATAGTATAGGGTAAAATATAGGTACTGTTTCTTCTTTCATATATAGGTCTCAAAAGACGAACTATAGGAAAGGAAGAGAACCCACACAAAAAACGAATTTTCCTTCTTATCTTTCCTTGGATCTCCTATGATTAGTTTTATTTACACAGAAAAAGACTTTCATAAAGGGCTCAGTACTTAAACACAGTAAAGCCATAATAGAAACTCGTTCAAGTTGAACAATTCCTGTAAAAGACCCAAGGCATAAGGATTCACACGACGAAATTACAGGGTGAGACACGAAAAGTCTTTTCGATCTGGACTTTCGTTTAGAAAAACTGGAACCTCACACGTTCGAAAACGAGAAACAGATTGTGATCTCTCGGAAAACAGATCGGTCCCTTCACGACAAGGGATGGAGTGATTATTCTAGCGACGGTGACTTTTACTTTATACTCTAGATCTGAGCGGTCAAACGTAACCAAGTCTTAAGAAGGGGTCCCTTATGAACAAGTAATACAATCACGAAATCTTTAGTCCCCTTAACCTTTTTTTTTAGTGAGTGGGGTACGTTAAAGTAAAGGGAGGGTATTACAATGATACCGTTGAGGTGTAGGAACGAGGAAGAGAGGACAGGTCGACGTATATAACGGATAGAACTCCGTCGGAGGGAACTCGGGGTTCTTGACGGAAACAGTTCGTAAAAAGTTAACCTCCAGTTTTGATATAGGACAACATAAACCAACTCCCTGACGAAAAACCAGGTCCTGGCAAGTTTCACTGTGACACGTAATTAACATTTAAAGATCCACAACCCTCACCTATTCTTAGGAATATAATATAACCTTTTTGGTAACGAGATTAAAATTCCTTTTCTCAAGGGACGATACAATTGGTCATGTGACGATGCAATGTTTTGTTTTATAGGTGTTATGGAGATACAATTTCGAATATTACAGGACTTCATCTTTTTGCTCCCTCCTGGAATTAATCTCGTTTATAAGAGTATAAAGAGAATGAAAGATTAAGAAAAAAATGACTTCATATCTTTTAAATGTTACCCAACTAAAGACAACATGTCGTCACTAAGTCTATATGTATATGAAAAAGTATAACAAAAGACAATAATAAATAGTGTCCTATAACTTATATCAAGGGACACGATATGTCTTCCTGGAACAACAAATAAGTCAGATATAGATTATCAAACGTAGACGAATGGGGTTTGAGGTAGGAAGGTAAGTGGAGTGGAGGGGGAACCGTTGGTGTTTAGACAATTGTGAGGTACAGACACTCAGACAAAGATATATCGTCTATTCAAGGAAACATAGCATAAAATCTAAGACGTATATTCACTATAGTATACCGTAAACAGAAAGAGAAAAACTGAATGAAGTGACCATGCTATTAGAGAAACCGAAGGGACTATCGAGTCAACTAGTTCTTAGGCGGACGTTATGTCCTCTGGGACCAAGCTAAGGACCCAGTCCTTCTAGGTGACCTCTTCCCTATCCGATAGGTGAGGACATAAGAACCCGAAGGGGACACCGAGTCGACCATTTCTTAGACGGACGTTACGTGTTCTGGACCCAAGTCAGGGACCCAACCTTCCTAGGGGACCTCTTTCCTTACCGATGGACGTCGTAAGACCGGACCTCTTAAGGTACCTGACATCAGATACCCCAGAGTTTCTCAGGCACCCCAACGTTTCTCTATAGCATACCATAATCAGAAAGGGAAAGACTGACTGAAGTGATCATACTATTAGAGATCAAGATAGGTGCGACGACGTTTACCGTAATAAAGGAAGAAAAATTACCAGAATGGAAGAATAAGAATTACGATTCTTCTGACTCAGTACAAGAAGTCACATTAAGGTCAAATATTCAGTGAATAGATAACTCTTAAAATAAAAAAAGACCTTGTTATTCCATAAATTATCGTGAAGATCCCATATTTAAAAGGTCGTTTAAACCTTTTAAGTCGCTACCGGTGTCCTGACCTTTTCCAGTCAAAAGTAAGGTTAGGGTTCCTTTCTGTCACGGTTTCTTACGAGTTTGATGGTGTGTTAACGTGAGTAGAGTGTGCGATCATTTCATTACGAGTTTTAAGAGGGTTCGATCCGAAGTCGTCATGCACTTGACACTTGAAGGTCTACAAGTTCGACCAAAATCTTTTCCTTCTCCTTGGTCTCTAGTTTAACGGTTGTAGACAACCTAGTAGTTTTTCCGTTCTCTCAAGGTCTTTTTGTTGATGAAGACGAAATAACTGATACGGTTTCGGAAACTGACACACCTAGTGTTATTTGACACCTTTTAAGACTCTCTCTACCCTTATGGTCTGGTGGACTGGACGGAGAACTCTTTGGATATACGTCCAGTCCTTCGTTGTCAATCTTGACCTGGACCTAGTTGTCTGACCAAGGTTTATCCTGTTCCTCATGTAGTTCCGACATATAACAGTGGGACGAATAAATTGAAGATACGTCTCGTGTAGTACTCTTTGCGACCCGACCTTCTTCGTGCTCGACCTTAGTTGTAACGACCCTCTTTATAGTCATTGGAGTCTATACGTCTACTGTGGTGGGAATACCGTCTTTCATTTCTCCTTGATTTTTCGGAGAACTACTTTCACTTTTTCCTCTCACTTTTTCAACCGAATTTCCAGTTGTAAGTCTTTTGCTTCTAGTACCGTAGACCAGGGTAGTGAAGTACCCTTTATCTACCCCTTTGTCACCGACTGAAATAAAACCCCCCGAGGTTTTAGTGTCGTCTACCACTAACGTCGGTACTTTAATTTTCTACGAACGAGAAACCTTCCTTTCAATACTGGTTGAATCTATCGTATAATTTTTTCGTCTCTGTAATGAAACGGTTGTCTCCAGGTAGATCATTTCCGATACCAAAAAGGACACCAGTACATACCTACACTCTCAACCTGACACTTCTTTCAACTCGCGGTTTCTTAACTACGCAAACTTGACACCACGACCTCTTCTGAGAACTCCCAGGGAACCTGACGTTCCTCTAGGTCGGTCAGGTAAGACTTCCTCTAGTCAGGACCCACAAGAAACCTTCCTGACTACGATTTCGACTTTCAGGTCATGAAACCGGTGGAGTACGTTTCTCAACTGAGTAACCTTTTCTGAAACTACAACCCTCCCTAACCCCCGTCCTCCTCTTACCCTGCTGTCTCCTACTCTACCGACCTACCGTAGTGGCTGAACTACCTGTACTCAGACTCCCTTGAGGCCCTCGACCACTACCTGTCCCTCCGGACCGCACGACGCTAAGTACCCCAGCGTTTCTCAGCCTGTGCTGACTCGCTGACTTGACTTGAATTGACTTCCCATATTTTAGTCAGATCAGAATTTGTATCTTTTACTCTTCCTTTCCTTAAAAATTCGTCGGTTGATCTTTCGTAGAAATTTTCTGATCGGATTTTCGGGTAAGTAAGTGGGTGAGTAAGAGTAAATGAGTCAGTAAAAATAATTCGTCAAAGTACTTGTACCATGACTCAATGGAAGAGATACTCTAAGTTCATAGGGAAAAATTCGGTAATTGAATCGGGAGTCTTTGTTTGAGTAACCTTACTATTACGTACAGGTGTTTATTGATTTTATGATTCGTTTTACAGTAACAAAGGGTGTCTCCAATTCTATTTTATACTTCCCTTAGGACTACCAGTTTACCAATACAGATGGGACTTATTCGGAAGTTTCTTTTGGATATAAAATTTGTTATTCCAAACCTAGAACCACTTTCACCTTTCCCTTCAAACCCCATGTACTTTATAACGTGTGTTTCGTCTCTTTGTTCTTGTCCTCTCCGAAAACGGTCCCTGACGTTTCTCATATTAACTCCACCTTCCCTTCCCCCAATCCGTTTGTAATTCACATCGTCGCTGACTAACCTTCTGAAACTTACGATTGGACTCCTTAAATCTGAAGTGACTCCTGACTTAGTCAATAATTTCTAATACTTGTGTCTCCACAGTAGTCTCGTCACGAAGTCCTTACACTTACTACAGGGTGGATAAAGTTTCGGGTTCTTTAATCAAGTTTTAAATTTACAAATGAAAAACAGGAGGTTTTTACCATAATTCATTACAGTTAGGGTCGAGAGAGAGAGAGAAAAAATTTGTCTTGACATTTAGTGATACACTGAATATGAAAAGGTAGAGTTACACCTAGTCGGTCAGAAAAACTAGAAGCACTGACATATTTGATACTACGATTAATTTCTAGAGTGTAATTGAGGTCCGTGACCAAAAGGTGACTGGACACTGACAGGGTCGTCGGTCCGGCCGTGACAGATACGGCAGTCTATCAGCACTGTAGAATATGTCGAAGGACGACTTTCCCTAGAGAGGACGACCCGAAGACCGATAAACTTCTCGGTACGTGGACACTTTTCAATGTCTCGTTTAGACGTCTTCTAGGTTTTCTCAATCTGCAAGCGTTAGTCACAAATTTTGTGACGTTCATTTTGATGTCAACTATCTTGACACGAAGCCCATCGAGACAACCCGATCCTTGGTTACTCCGAAAGGAACCCTTTGCACGTCTGAAATAGTAACTTTGTTCCACCATTTTGTTCGTCACCGATCTTACGTTTCGGGAAGTGGCGAGACTGTGCTGACTCTTTTTCAGTGGAAAGGACCGACTCAGGGGTCTAAGATACTCAAAAATTATGGATTTGTGGCCTCTAGTCTTCATCGTCGACGTTTTATATTTCCTTCCGCTCCTCACAGGCTTTCAAACTCGTCTCTCCGAAACAGGAATTATTAAGGATGGTTCTGTACAGAATAACCAGGACGTCGGTCGTGACTGGAGAACGACTTAAGTCGGGCACTGTGGAATCTACTCAGTAAATTGAAGAAACTTGGACTCTCAGAAGTAAATGTCTTATTTCTGATATGGGAAGACATATTCCCATCAACATTCCTATGTCACTAGGTCACAGAACCTAAACGAAGTTTTGTTATGTTCTTTTTTCTTTTCCAGTCCTAGCTCTACTTAGTTGCCCCTACGGTTCCACTGTAAACAAAAACGACAGGTGGTCCACGGATCCCTGAGTAATGTGATAAGTCAGATGAAAACAGACTTTATCCAAACTTCAAAAGGACACTAATTTTGGAAAAAGCGTCCTACTTCAGTCGTTTTAATATATACAGACATATTCCTTGTTACATAAAGTTTTCTAATTCCTCAACTTTATCTAAAAGGAGAATCCATCGGTTTGTGAAATATAAGTCATACATCCCAAAACGAACCCCCTTCTAGTAAAAGTTTCTATATTTACTCAAAAGAAACTTTTACTATTTACTCAAAAGTTTCTACTTATTAAAACACACACTGGTATCAAATTTTTACGGATGCACATAAGACAGTAGGTCTCGCATGAATGCTCTTTACTCTCTTAGTTTAACCTGGAAAATCAAGTATTTTCTGTCAGTGCAAATCTCTTACACTTAAAACACACAGTCTTCAATCTACACTAATAACATAATAAAGAAGAAGTCAATAAAAGTCTAAAATGTAATGACCCTTCTGTAAACGGAAGTACCATATGAAAATTACAGAAGAGTCTAAAATGAAATAAGATAAAACAATCCTTTTACGACAAAGACTGAACCTTCTGATAATAATATAACGAAATCAAACGAAATCTTCTCGTTCACAAACTTTAATCGTATTTTCCTTCTTATAAATTTGTACAAGTTTCTTATATGTCAGGTTGAGCATAGTATAAACACTAAGTTTAGAGCATAAAATTCCTTAAAATTAACATGACTTTAAACCGATCATCAAATCTTTATCCTAACATGGAATAACTGATGTATAATCTATTAATCCGAATGAATGTTCTAGACAAGTGCATCCGATCTTTCACTGAACTTAGTCGAAAACTGCATAAAATTTTATACCGATAGAAATCCTATCTATAAGTCCATCAGTTGTCGTCCTTAGGAGTTCTACCCTTTGTTTTGGTTCTACACGCTTTTGAAGAAGTATACTAAACCTCGGTAAATCTAGCAAATTTACTTATTTAAAGGTGAAGGAGTGAAGGGACAATTAAGAGGAAAGAGTGAAAAAAAAAAATATGTCATCGGGAAGAGAGGAACAGGATTTCTTTCCGGGACTGAGATTGACATTGGGTGTTCCGGGGTGCCACGTTTTGGAGACTCCACTTCCCTTCTCGAGTCTAGTGACCACAGGAAATTCTTGACGTACGAAGACCACGAATCTATTAGCTTAAGAAGATAACAACGATTGTCTTTTCTGGATTACTTCAACAGAATACTACCTAGAAACTTTTTTAGAAACTACTTTTCAATAATTCACTAAAAACCGTACATTAAGTCCTTAAATCTCTTAATCACCATAACGGTTTTCAGGTTGATACATAATTACGTCTGTTCTACAGAGTCGTGATTGTAAATATTTCTGTTTTTAATCCTTTCATAACTACGACTTAGGACAGAGTAAGATAGTTATTTAACACTTTTTTGTATACAGTAAGTCTCTCCTTAAAAATTATTTAATACTGAGAACGAATTATTAGTATTTTAAATATTACACAACGACGAAACTAGGTAACACAAACTTATTAATATTAAGGTTAGTCCTCTAAATAAAAACTGTGAATTTTCCGAACACAAGAGTCTTTTAGAAATTTGAAAAAAATTTTAAATCTAAATAAAAAAAACGTCGTCCCTTCATACTATACCATTAGTTATTTTTTGTGAGTTCGTATTTTAATATAATGCACTTCTATGTTAATATACCCCCTTTACTTTACCTTTATCTGTACGTCTTCGTTTTTCCTCGTTACATTTTAAGGACAACGTTTAAGGATAAACTTTTCAAATATCATAAAAAAATTTACCACCTATGTGTTAATAAATATCATGAATCTAAGGTAACCTATCAGTTTTCTCATCACCTTGTCAATGTGAAAATTGACAGTCGAAACGTCCCTTAATGTGTGAACTGGCGACGGATTTGAATACTTTTTAAGTCAAGAAATCAACTTTTTTATCTTAATATGATACTCTATGTACTCATTTATAAACTTCGAACGACCAGGTGTCGTGAAACCTACGGTGCGACTTAGAACTACTTCATGTGAGTAAGTACCTCGAAGGGTGACTTACATAAACTTTTGCAACGGAAAAAACTATCCTACCGGACTGCGGCGACGTGACACCTCGTTCTTCACCGGTACTCGTCCACCACCTCTACGACGAGCTAGCCCGACGGGGGTAAGAGAGGTTTTGGTTCCATTAGAGAGGGGTCCACAAACTCTTAGTGTGACATAAATCGAAACTTGGGAAACTGACCAATAAAATGGGTCGGAAGGCTAGTGTATCTTAAGCGACATCAAACTTACATCGTTAATCACACGAGACATGTGGTTTAGAAATCTCTGGGAGTCCTAGTTCAGACTCAAGTACTCCGGAAGTCTACCTTGTGGGAGATGGTGTCTCAGTAAACACACACACAATGAAAACAAAAACAAAGTCCTTGTGAATGACAAACTAAAATAAGATGTTTCAAAGAGGTATCGAGTCTTTACTAACGAACAACCCTTTTCTTTCTGACATTCTAAATGTCAGACTTCAGACCCACGACCGTGGAAAAGAGGACTGGGAGTCAAATAAAGAACTCTCAAGTGTCTGATAATTTTTTTTGTTGTTGTTTTTGTGGTTCCATAATAAATTCACAATTTCCGACCTTTGAAACCTTTCTAACATGGAACCCGGAAACCTTGTCAACTGTATAGACTTTCCTTTTGTACTACTAACGGAATTTTTTTATTATTACAAAATGATTCACAGAAGACTCAAAAAATTTACCATTCTGGTAAATTATTATAAACTTTTTGTTATAAAACATTTATTTAAACCCCTGTATGTTTGATGGAGTCTCAGCAATGATAAAAATATTTAGTTTGATCACTGAAAAACTTCGATATAATTCGAAATATTTCTCGGCATTAAAGATTTGTACTCGTTGGTGTTTTGTGCATAATGAGGACAAACGTGAAACTAGTCACAAGTGAGTTGGAAATCGCTTCTGCCTGTCCCAGTTCCAACAGACTTGTTAAAATAGTGAGTAGTGTGTCTCAAATCTAACCGTTCGCAACCGCTTCAATAGGGTACATTAATTCGTCGGTGGGAAAAAGTAACGTGCACTACTGTAGAACCTGAAAACTCACGAAGAGTAGATTTGGCGAGATGAAGAAGGTCAAGGAAAGTGTATCAGGTATAGATAGAAGAGAATTAGGGCGACGAGAGAAACTTGACGTAGTAGAAGGATTTGACGACATTAGTGAAGGAATGAACGGGGGGTGGAGGGGCGGACGAGGGAAGATTAGGACAAGGGTAAAACGTCATTCTCGCCGGTACATTTGTAGTTGGTTTAGTACAGTCGGAGGACGGACTTTTCAGAGTTTAATTAAGAGTAGTAAGAGAACTTTTAATTAAAAGTAGAATAGTCTCGTTATACCCGTGTTAATTTTTCGTTTAGTAACAGAGGAGAAAGAAGAGGATAACAAGTAGAGTAACACATAAACCGAAAAAAAGGGATTCTTTAGAGCCAATAAAAAACTACCAAAATTATACGTTCTTGTAAAAGAACAGGAGACTCTCGAAGAATTTCGTAGGTCAAGAATAAAATGTCTACGTTATGTAAGACAACGGAAAGTCTTTTGTAAATTCTACTGAAAAGAAATTTAAGAAGGTGGAGAGTAGACAGGGATTGAGGAGTCCAAAGAAACATGCAGAAACAACCGAAACCGACAGAGAAAACGCCACCCTCAAAGGGCGGTGCCAGATGGACTGGTGCACACGGTCCGTGAGTGGAAACGCACACTCGAAGTACTCACGGCGTCCGTCCCGGGGAAAGCCCACCAAGTCTCTCCAGGGATTACAGTCCTAATCAACGGGAAAGAGATCCTCCATACCAAATAACTCTCTGCTCAAGGTTCGGAAAGAGTCCCATGAGGATCCACTTATACAACCCATTCCTTTTCCTCGATAGTAAGAGGACCCGAAGCTACATATGGAATTACTATTGTCACTATTGTTATCAATGTATCACTAATGATGTATGGTCCGAGACTCATGAAATGTATATAATTGGGTAAATGAGGAGTGTTATTGGGACTCTGTACTCAAAGTAATACGGGAAAAATATCTACTCCTTTGACTCTGGGTTTCGCTATCTCATTGAAAGAACTCTACAGAGTAAAACACAGTCTTGTTTCTCAACTTGGATCCATCAGATTGAGATCTCTGGTATGAGAAAATTGTCGATAAGACAGGAAGGAAGAAGACTCACGGACAAGACTTAGTCTCGGATTGGTGACGGGAGACGAGTCGGGACCCGGGTCTCAGGTCTTAGAGGTCTCTAAATTAAAGACCAAAGGACGTTCCGTGTCCCCCCTTCAGTAAACCAAAACAACCCAACCTTCCTGGACATCTGGACTGTCGGTTAGGTCGAAAACCAGGGTTCGGAGTAGAAATAGGGGGTTCCAAAAGTACAACAGTGGAAAACCTGTAGACCCTCCACTTCGGTAAGAGAAGTAGCATACGACATCATATGACCTCGGTGTGACAACTGGGATAATACATGTAGAGAAGGATTAAGGTATAAGTCATTGTAGTACAACCATCGAACTGTAGCCAGTATCTCATCTCCAGAAATGTGTCATATTTAGCCGTTCACGATGGACAAAAGTATCTCGATACCACTCGGTAAATGGTCGTATGGTGTCTAATATGGGAAGTGGTCCGTGAATCCACAGTCGGAAGAGGAAAGAGGACCTATTCGATTGTGTGAATTTTAGAGAAGAGTACAAGATTTCATCTGTAGTGTGTGTAAAAACAAAAGAAAGGGTAACACACTGACACACCCACACGGACGTGTGTATGCACACGCACGGGGTACCTAAGACAGAAAATTAAGGGAAGTACAAAAAGTCACCTCGAACACTTTCAAACCTATTTGTGTGTGTAGTGAAGATGGTACAAATAGGCCTTCAGGGGTACGGGTGACGCGACCCTTCAGGAATGGTCTTAGACTGGTAGTCTGAGTAGAGACCAGGAGTGGTAGAGGTCGGTTCGTCGGAGGAAGGTGAAGGATACTATGGACAAAGGAGTGTGACTCGAAAGAGTCAGACAGGTCTAGAGAAGTGGATAAAGAGTCGAGTCTACAGTAGAAGAGTCTCTCTGGAAGAACCAAAGAAATGAACAAACGATGGAGAAAGAAGTCACTTTACTTTTGTTCTTGAAACAGAATACAAGTCACGCGAAGGGGTTCGTGGAGTCAGTTGTGGACAAAGGATCCTCTGGAAGTGGTCTATAAACAGTTTATTTATAATTCACCTACTTACGTAAGACTTGAAATTCTGGTAGAGAGATTTAGAAGTTCTGCAGATAGAAAGACTCGATTCTTTTTGGTAGTGGGACCTAGGTACAAAAATTGAACTACTCTACGACATATATGTATTATTCCGGGAGGTGTTCAGTGAAGTCAGCATAGGCTGAGACACTCTGGGGTCTCTGCCGTCGGGTGGTCCGAGGGGTCAGAGACCCTGAGAGGTCCGTTCTTGTGACCTCACCCAACGGTAAAGGAAGAGGTTACTTACTTTCACTTTCACTTCAGCGAGTCAGCACAGGCTGGGAGTCGCTGGGGTACCTGACGTCGGAAGGTCCGAGGAGGCAGGTACCCTAAAAGGTCCGTTCTCATGACCTCACCCCACGGTAACGGAAGAGGCAGGTGTTCCGTCTACCACAAAAAAAAAGACCACGAAGGGGTCACTGGACATTCAATGGGTAAGTCTCCACCACCAAAACACATAGTAATCTCTCAAAGGAAGAAAAACACTGTGACGGTGGGTAAAGGTTAGAAGTGATTCAGTAAACAGGAGAGTCTCAAACAAAGAAACAAACGAAGTACAAAAGGAGATTCCGACACAGTTGTGTGTTTCGACTCCCTACAAAACCGTCCTCTATTTGATCACGTATACGAGCACCCACCGTCACAGAGTCTACTCTTCCCAAGGGTAAGAAACAGCGTGGAATCAAAAATGAAACCAAGTTCTACAGCTTCGCCTTTAAAAATCCGTCTTTACAGGACTAACTGACCGGTGCATACCTCCGAAATTTAAATGTGTCAATAAATACCTCGAGAAAGACATATATGTTCCGAGAGACGACCCGTCATACCCCTTTAAAATTGGGTACTTTGAGAACGAAAGTTCTTTGTGTTTATCAATTTTATGTACTACCCCACACACTCACTGCGGTACTCTCACTAGTTTCCTTTTGAACGAAAATAAGGGGGAATTTGACAACAAAATACAGTAAGTGTTTCTTTAATCCCCTCAAATTGAACCGGGTCTCCTAAGTCTTTAGTAGTCACGAATAAATCATATAGTAAAAAAAGTTTCAAGTCACTACTACTAAAAAAAATTTTGATTTAAATGACAGTGAAGGGGCGGGGTAGATCCAATTTGGTCCAATACAATTGATGATTTCGGAGAGAACTATTGACCTAAGAGACCCTTAAAGGGGTCCGGCGAGGTACAACGGGGGTATAAATTTCCCTTGTACGGACTTCTCTCACTATAGATAGATATGGACCGAAAACGGAAGTAACTCTTTGTACATGACTTACGATTCACAGTACGGTTCGGAAAAATTTCCAAAACAAATGGAACATGGGATGACACGGTAGAGAGTCGTTAGGTTCGGTTACAAAATGAACAACATACTACTGCACAGTAACTTAGGTCAATTAAATTTGACTTATAATCAGCCAGTCTCCGAACGGTAAGGGGTGACATTTGTGTACCCCCGTGGTCTAACTACCCTTTTCAACAGGAAAGCTGTAACTACACTCTTCTCTAGTTATCAGTTATTGTTTATAATCATTATATCTTACTCGTTTATTTTTAGTTAGATCACTTATGGTTAAACAGGGACGGAATGAAATAGGAAAAGTCAGAATTCGTCAAGTCAAGTCAAGTTAAGTCAAGTCAGTGAGTCAGTACAGACTGAGAAACGCTGGGGCACTTAGCGTCGTTAGGACAGTTAGTAGTTGAGGGCCTCAAGTGAGTTTGAGTACAGGTAACTCAGTCACTACGGTAGGTCGGTAGAGTAGGAGACAACAGGGGACGAGAACGGAAGTCAGAAAGGGTCGTACTCCCAGAAAAGTTTACTCAGTCAAGAAACGTAGTCCACCAGTTTCATAACCTCAAAGTTAAAGTCGTAGTCAGGAAGGTTTCTTATAAGTCCTGACTAAAGGAAATCCTACCTGGCCAACCTAGAGGAACGACAGGCTCCATGAGAGTTCTCAGAAGAGGTTGTGGTGTCGAGTGTTCGTAGTTGAGAAGTCACGAGTCGAAAGAAGTGTCAGGTTGAGAGTGTAGGTGTGTACTGATGACCTTTTTGGTATCGAAACTGATCTGTCTGGAAACAACCGTTTACAGAGACGAAAACTTATACGATAGATCCAACCAGTATTGAAAGGAAGGTTCCTCATTCGTAGAAAATTAAAGTACCGAAGTCAGTAGTAGACGTCACTAAAACCTCGGGGTTTTTTATTTCAGACAGTGACAAAGGTGACAAAGGGGTAGATAAACAACACTTTACTACCCTGGTCTACGGTACTAGGATCAAAAAACTTACAACTCGAAATTCGGTCGAAAAAGTGAGAGGAGAAAGTGAAAATAGTTCTCCGAGAAATCAAGAAGTGAAAGACGATATTCCCACCATAGTAGACGTATAGACTCCAATAACTATAAAGAGGGACGTTAGAACTAAGGTCGAACACAAAGAAGGTCAGGTCGCAAAGAGTGCTACATGAGACGTATCTTCAATTTATTCGTCCCACTGTTATACAACGGAACTACATGAGGAAAAGGATAAACCTTGTAGACAACAAGGTACAGGTCAAGATTGACAACGAAGGACTGGACGTATGTTTAAAGAGTCCTCCGTCGAGTCCACCAGACAATAAGGGGAAAGAAAGTCTTAAAAGGTATCGAACAACACTAGGTGTGTCAGTCTTAAGGTACAGTAGTCCCTACGTTAGTCATCACCGGGATCGAGTCTACCATTTCACAGACGGACGTTACTCTCTCTGGGCCTAAACTAGGGACCCAACCCTTCTGGGGGACCTCTTCCCTTACCGTTAGGTGAGGTCGTGAGAACGGACCTTTTAGGGTACCTGTCTCCTCGGACTATCCGATGTCAGGTACCCCAGCGTTTCTCAGCCTGTGCTGACTCGCTGAAGTGAAAGTGAAAGTGAAAGTGAATCACGTCAAATGTGACAAAAATAGAAAAGTTCAGTACCTTTAAGGAAAATAATGTTTTAAAAGTTTGCACACGTCTTTTTTATCGTTTTATTTCGGGAGTCACGCGTAGTGAGTCGGAGGACTAAGTGTCGTACTCCCGGCGCACGAACGAGCGGTGGAACATGGGACGAGGGACCTGGAGTTGTAGGTACGTAACAAAGTCTCACTTGGGAGGGAGTGGTCACTTGTGAAGTTATGTAGTACAGATTCTCGACTCTTGAGAAATAGAAGACTTATTGGTGTTATGTAGGGTTGACTATTAGTAAAGGAGATATAGTAGTTTATCGGTTTGAAGTCTAAAAGGACTATCATAATAGTAAAACAGATGTAAAGTAAATGTCAAACTATCGTACTTCTCTAAAGGTGACGGGTTTACAGTATGGTCAAAATTTAAACTCTTTCTTTAATAGAAACTTTAAAATAAAAACTAACTATATTCTGTACCCTCCTGATCAAATCTTTCCTTTCACTTTCACTTCAGCGAGTCAGAACAGGCTGAGAAACGCTGGGGTACCTGACATCGGATGGTCCGAGGAGGGAGGTACCCTAAGAGGTCCGTTCTCATGACCTCACCCAACGGTAAAGGAAGAGGTCCCCTGGAAGGGTCGGGTCCCTAGCTTGGGACCAGAGGACGTAAGGTCCGTCTGTGAAATTGGAGACTCGGTGGTCCCTTCAAACCTTTCCTTGACGTCAAGTTTTGTCAACGGCGTTTTGGAAAATTTTTCTCTACCATAAAGGTACACGTTTAGATCCCAAAAGTAGACAAGTATAAACATGATGTAAAACACAACCCGGGTAAACGTTTACTTTCCATTTGTCAGTTGAGGTGAAAAGAAGACACAAGGTCTTACCTAACAGAGGTGACGTGTACCGATGTGTCCCCCTAGTAAATTTGACGCAGGTCGAAGAGGAGGTCGTATTACACGGACACCTACTGCAGTGGTTACTGATGGACTGGCGGGACGTGCATCGACGGGTGACACCGGTAATGTTTCAGCGGTTCCAAGAGAACCTGTTCTTTCGATTAGGGTTGCGGTTTCGGGACCACTCACCGAGTCGAGTGTTCAGGTCGGACACAACAGAACGACTGGTGTACGATGGGGATGTGCGTTTCCCTGAGGCACTTTTACCTTCCAGATCAAATCATTTCATATATGAAGAACAGTTGGAAGTTATCGGAAGAACATTTAAATATTTGGGAAAATAAAGGTGGTATTGGTTCCGACCACTCCGACTAAATTTAGTAATCGGAGAAATATCAGTGTAAACACTAAGAGAATACATTTATTTGGGTTTCTGACATGTTCACGTTTTTTTTGACTCAACCAGTTGAATAGAAGACCATCCATTTCACTATTGAGACACTTAAGTTTCAAAAAAAGACTCTAGATTTTTATATCCGTTTTACTATTTTTTTTTTTTTGTTGGAACTGGTACTCTGCAGATCCTTGAACACTCACCTTTGGACGACGACGATGATTCAGCGAAGTCAGCATAGACTGAGACACGCTGGGGCATCTGTCGTCGGGTGGTTGGTCCGAGGGGGTAGGGACCTAAGAGGTCCGTTCTTGTGACCTCACCCAACGGTAAAGGAAGAGGTTACGTACCTTCAGACTACACTACAATTGGTACATTCCACTACTTTGTAGTGGACAGTAGAGGAAAAGTAACTCTACGTTTAGTTTTAAAACCAGATCGAAACGTCAGAATTGAGGATCTTACTGAACGATAAAATTGGAACTCGGAATGATATATCAAACCAAAAGTGTTACTATACCATAGACAACAGAAATCTTTTTATTTACAGGGTTAAATCATTCGACAAATTTAAATCAAGTCTTCTTTGTGAGTACAAATCCTTTTTTTTTACAGTGGTTTACAATCCCTTTTGGATACACAAATGATCGTTAAAACGTCAGTCCCGACAGTAGACTAATTGATAAAATCCTTCCCCGAGACGACGGAACGTCGAGCAATGGACACTGTCAGACACCCGAGACTCTAAACCTCACCGGTCCTTTCTTACCCGTCCTTCCTCGGAAAGTCTAGGACCCGTCGAGGAACCGGAAGCGTTAAGATTTCCGAAAAGGACCTCGTCGTAAAATCCTCGACGTTTGACCGGGTCGTATAGTCTGTATAGAAACTTAAGACTCTGCCCTCCTTTTCTTTACTCGTCGGTACTGAGTAAAAAGGTATGTTCTTTTCTTCGGAATGTTGTCCCACACCCGAGACTGGGAGTAAAAGGAGACTGAGACTTCTAAAGTGTTGTCTTCCTCCAATACCTCCAACATCGGACAGTAGGATCCTACCTGATACCGGACCATTCGCCAGAGTTTTGGGGGTGTCTTCGTGGACGTCGAAAGTACCACCTAGGACTCCCAGACGTCAAGAGACACCACTGTTTTTATCCGGGGTACCAGAGTGAATCGTTCATCATGTCGATCCATCCATTAAACATTTTTTCGTTCAAGGAAATAAACTAATTTATAATTTGGTTTACAAGATTGATTACAACTCAACAAATTGAAAAACGAGGGAACCTGTTTAAAAACCGGGTCTACAAAAATCACACACAAAAACTCCACTTCCTCCCTGTATCAACCCTCTCATTTAAGGTCTCAGTTTCTTAGATTTTCCTACCTACTCGCCGAGGGGACCACCAGGTCACCAATTCTGAAGTGGAAGGTTTCACCCCCTACGTCCAAGCTAGGGACGAGTCCCTCGATCCTAGGGTGTAGGAACGTCGGTTTTTCGGTTTCGTATTTCGTCTTCGTTATAACATTGTCTAAGTGATTTCTGAATTTTTTTTACCAAGTGTAGTTTTTTCAGAGATTTTTTAAAGTTTTCTACGTACTGGTAAAACGGAATTGATGATCCTTGGATACTGGTTTTAAACGAAGGACAAGTACTAATAGTCCCGTGTAACCCAAGGACCGTCGTCCATCTGATGGACACGAAGGTCTTTTCTTGGATGTAAGTCAAATTGGAGGGTAACAAAGACGAGTAAAGGTTTAGAAATGTCTGTAGTGAAAACGTCTCCGTAAAATGGCACGTATCCTTCACCTCGAGTTACCTTACATTAGTTTATCCAGACACAGAAAAAGGGAACGTCTTACCGAAATGGGGAGAAGTGTAACGGACGTTCTTCTTAGCTTAATTTCACTACCTTGAGGAAAACTTTGTGCCACGTAGGTAGGTTCGGCATTGGCTTCATTCCTCTCCTCCTAAAGACCCCAGGGGGTACATATCGGAGTCGTCGGTCTCAGGGTCATGGGAAGGACTGTTGGTCGATCAACATGACACACACCAACAGAATCGTGAAAGACTTGGGAAGGGCTTCCCCGACGGTCAAGAATCCTCTCGTCTGTCCTCACACCCTCCTCTCACGTTTATGAGTCGTGTTGCGGTATTGGTCTTCGTATTGGGTGTGTGTACGTAGCACGACCACCCCACGGTAGTGAGGTTCACATTAAATGCACGTAATTACATGAAATGACGTCACGAAGAGTTTGGGACACATCCGCACCTAAACGGGGCGGTACTCCGTAAACCGACAGACCTTTTTAAAGAGCAACAGCGTTGACCTACCACGATGACCGTAGATCACCGCTCTCCGGTCTCAACGTTGACTTATAAAATGTCACGTGTCGGGTCGGAGGTTGTTATTTCCTGATAGACCGAGTCTTACAGTGTACACGGTGCCAACCCTTTGGGACGTACTGTATTCGAGACACACCACTACTTCCTAACGAGAGACCTTTTTGAGTCTTAATTACTTTGTATGTCAACGACTTCAATCATTTTCCCATCGAGATCCAAAGAAAGTATATTTGGTTGTGTCTTGAGTCTCTTCGGTAGATGATCTTAGTCCCGACTCGGACGTTGTTCCTTTTGGCTCAGACCGTAGATGGGAGGTCTGATTGGGTAGGGGCTGGGTGGACATAGTGAGACCAGGACAACCTAAAATCGGCAACCGGAAGGGATCTGACCTGAGGGAAACAAGTGGGACGTAGAGGCGTGGGAGGTACTTAGCGGGCGGAGGTCCGATCCGTACGGACAGAAACTTCTGGTCTAGACCCCGGTGGAAGAGGTCCTCAGGAGGGGATTGGGAACTAGACCAAGGTCTCGAGGAGGACCCCTGGTAGTGGTGTAAGATCCACATAAAGGTAGTTTCGCGAATAGGTCGACCGAGTGAATACTGGGTAGTGTGAGGGGCGGGGGACGGTGGGGTTTTGACGTCCGGGGTGGTTCCGTCCGGACTGAGAATGACCAGAATTCCATGGGTGTCGTGTCATCTAAGGTATCATCTAGTAGGTTATTTCCGAACAACTTACGTAGTAATTTCTGAGATCGTAAACTTCGTTTACATCTGTGATTCCAGATTAGGTCAGTAACAACGAAACGGAGTCAAAGAGTAGGTGTTCACTTAATAAATGGAACTAAAGATTGGAAGTGTTGAACTTTTATGATTTACTACCTTTTATAATCATGACTAAAGACCGAGGGACCATCCGTGAGTCAATAAGGTCAATCTTTTCTCATTCAAATAAGAGTCACGTACCGTCGGGAAAGATTTCTAGTTTTACCCAAGACTTTATTTTCTTCTAAAGACTGACCACAGACTCATTCACAGGTCTCTACGGTCGGACACCGCGGTTCAAGGTGACAGTCGAGACGATGAGGGACTCCCGAACTTTTCCGCCACGGCTTTTACAGGATTAATCTGAAACGGCCGGCCTCCCTTTTTCGTGGCTTAATTTTGTGTCAAGAGGAAGGAGAGGAAAAGGAGTCGAGGGTGACGAACTTCAGACCGTTGATCTTAAGACAGGAGACAGAGGGAAAGTAACATATCTTAAGGAATGTGAAGAAAAAGCTGTAATGAGTTTAAAGTCAACTTTAATCAATAGAAGAAGAGAGAGTCGAAAAGACCGGTATAATTTATAAAAAAAGTTCGATACTACAAGTACCACATTCACTTTAATTAAGGACTTTGTAAATTCTACCTCAGTAAAATATGTTCTTCTTGGTCACAAAACTCCACACACACATTCATCCTGAAAACTTCGTGTGTGTTTTTTACTTCCAGATTAGATCACTGGTAACAAGATAAACGGAATTAATATAGGGAACTATTATGAGTCTTTCAATGTTTAAAATTACTAACTCTGGACTAGACGAGTAAAGAATCTCCCTACCGAAACACGAGGGTGGACGAGAAAGTACATATTATGTTAGTCAATAAGACTCATGTACTCTTAGGAAGAATTTCCGGTCTTATCCTAGACTTTTTTTTTCAACCGAAAAACGATGACACATACATTAGGGTGTGTACGTATGTGTGTGTGTGTGTATCGGTATACCTATTCCTTCTAAATTATTTCCCTTTTTGGAAGTTTCATAAAGACAGATTTCAAAGAAGTATCTCGATATATTCTGCACACTTTATTCAGAAATTACCACTACTGCATCCGGAAAGTATTAGTGCCTTGGACGAAACCCCTTTACTACTAATAACGATGTAAACGGTATATCTTAGATTCTGCACTACCACTACAGATCTACAAAAGACTAGACTAGTCATTTAACCAAAAGAATTACACTTTCCTACCTACCTATTTCAACGTCTGTCTGTCTATTCGTCCTTCTGTTTAGCAAGACTTTTATTCGGGTGTTCGACTGTAAAAGGAAAGGAGGGGGTCAGCCCGGAATGGGGTTAGGTACAACGACGGAAGTACCCCGTACATTTATAGCACAGCGTTGAGTACGTAGTACCTCGGAGTGGTTTGTGGTGATTGCACCATTCATGGGACACTTGTTTCGTTCGGGTCAACACTCATAAAAACTTTGACCTTCTCTAATGAGAGTTGGATGAATAAAAACAACATTCATTTAATTAATGAACTGATGAATTTTCCCGTCTTAAAACTCTTATGGACACCAAAGGAAACGAAGTTTCCGTTCTAGGTAAGTCAGTCATTGACCAGTGGTCAACGATTCTGAATCCCCGACAAATCGAATGATGACTTATAATATGAAGTATTATAATTTTGAATTTTTTTATTTATTTTGAAATTTTCTATTTCAAAAGACCTTTCCCTCAGAAGAAAAAGTTATCTTCGCAATTCTTCGCAATTCTTCAAGGTACGTGACTGTCTGGATCTCTAATAGTATGATTCACTTCATGCAGTCTTTCTCCGTTTATGGTATACTAGAGTGAATATGCACGTTAGATTTTATACTGTGTTTACTCGGATAGATACTTCGTCTTTGTCTGAGTGTCTGTGTCTCTTGTCTGAACAGAAACGGTTCCCCCTCGTCCTAACCCTCCCTTCCGAACCCTCAAACCTTAATTATTTATTTTCGATAAATATATTTTACCTATTCGTTCCAGTATGTATGTCACGTCCCTTAATATAAGTTATAGGACACTATTTGGTATTACTTTTCTTATACTATTTCTTATATATATATATATATATATACATACATATTGACTCAGTCAGTATGAACCGGCATGTCGTCTTTAATTGTGTTGTAAGATTTAGTTGATATGAGGTCATTTTAATTTTGTCTATTCATACCGTACACTCTTTCATCAAGATTGTGAGAAGAATAAGACTAAAGTTCATTGAAACTTCATTAAAGAGAAATCACACGAACTATAACCCAGTGTTTGGGTACCTTGTATCATTTACAGTTTCCTCATCGAATAATGAGAGTTAGACGTACACCGGGAACTGGAACAAAGTATCCGAAAATTCAAATCGTAGGATTATTATAACCGTGGGGTCTGTGTTCGTATTCATGCAATCAACCTAAGTACCCGTGATTTCTTTATTTTCACTTTGTTTGCTGTACGACTGTGTCTTTCCCACTTGGGATTCTGGGACACGGAGACGGGACTTCCGTCTACAGGACACTCCGAGACACAGAAGGTCGTCGACCCGAGTCGTGCAGGTGTTCTGTCTTTGTCTGGTCTAGAGTCGACTTACGTTAGAAGGGACCATGAATACGGTCCCTCTCTCACAAAAGGGAATGTTTCTCTTGTGACCCATTGTACCAGTCGCGGTAGGAGTCTTGGAAAGGTCATTATTGTCGTCGTTGAAGGTACACTTGGAATAGAGACGTATAGGAAGGTACCTCTACTTATAGGATGTATCGGTTCGTTTTAAATATTTTCGTTAAATTTCCACCCGTAGTGAAGACACACCTTCTTATATAAACTAAAATTGTAAAAATTGTAAAACTAGGTACACACAAAAGACACAACAAAGTAAAAATTTTTACTCTAGTAGACTTATTTTCAGATGAACCACTTTTCGTCGTCTCCACCCCCTTCAGGTCACTGTTTCTTTTCTTGGGGAACCCTATTACGAGTTTCTTATCCTATTCCTGGACAACTCTATTTCGACCCTTACGTTTGGTTCCTGTACAGCTTAGACCGGAACCCAAATAAAACACAACGAATACGTCGTGAAGAACAAAACAAAACTTGAGACTAAAAAACGGGTTGTGAGTTCTTTACATGTGTCTATAGGGTGTGACGATGATAAAAACTTTTTATCTTTCCACACCGTACTATGTTGATCGTAGGACTTATAAATGACGGCGTCAGACGGGTACGGTCCATCCCCACGGAGGGAGGTTCTCGTGAGAGGTGGACGGGAGAAACGAGTAGGTGAGAGGAAGAACCAGGACACCGTTGACGGAAACTTGGGGGTCACTGCGTCGTAACATCTAAAAACTCGAAGGTCAGGACGGCACGACGCACCTGAAGTGCGACTTCAAAAGGTAGTAACCGGTCCGAGGACCCGTTAAGAACCCGTAAAGTAAAGGAAAGAAGGGATCAAAGTCATTCCTTCACGAACCCTGATGAAAAATAAATTTGTTTTTGGAGGTATTGTTTGAAATACATTTCTTTTATACGGTCAGAAGTCTCGACAGAAATTGAGTGAAACTGAGGACAAGGGGTCTCTCCTCTCTGTCGGGATGTGTACCGGCGAGCCAGGCCGGTCCGGCTTCAGCACGCCATAGACCATGTTCTGCCTCGAGTCCATCTTCGATTTCGATTCCATACACGGCACGCACAGAACACACGATGGTTCTCTTCTTTACTAAAATTATTTTGGAAATTTGTATACGTACGAGAGAAGGTCCTAGTGAGAAGATCTCATTACTGGTAGTGGTTACTGTTATCAGAGATGGGGTCCCTATAACTTTTGTAGGGGAGCGCCGGGTACAGGTGAGTTAATAAATTGTTTTACTTTATCTTGTTCTCGAAACACGGTCTTTCTTGAGACACAGGAACCGTGTAACGAGTAGGGATTGTCGAATCTTTGGTTCCGATCTTAACCGGGTCTCAACAAACGTGAGACACTTCTTCCCGAGCACGTGTTTCAAAGATCGTGTCCGTATCAAACCTTCGTGTTAACTCAAGAAAACCAACTGAATCTACAGTCGACAGTGTCGGTGTTTTCCCTTTCCCCTCAAAATTGAAAAAGACGTCCCGAAGGGACCACCGAGTCACCATTTCTTAGGCGAACGGTTACGTCCTCTGAGTCCAAACTACGAATCCAGTCCTTCTAGGGAACCTCTTCCTTTACCGTTGGGAAAGGTCATAAGAACGGACCCTTTAGGGTACCTGTGTCCTCGGACCACCCGATGTCAGGTACCCCAACGATTATCAACCTGTACTGAATCGCTAATTTGCCGTCGTCGTCGTTGGAAAAGAGGTGTTCAACAATTTGGTATTTGAGACTCTGAACCAGTCTCAACAAGTGTCTTGTACCTCATATCTTCTCACAGTCCTGACTCAAACTACGCAGTAAGAGACGTAGTGATCTTCTTTGAGCGACAGTGACAGACCGACGCGTCAACCAGACTAATAGTTTACCGTTAAAACCAGTCCTTAGTATCTATATATTTATGGATTCCGTAAATTAAAATCGGGAAGTTATATGTTTACCTGTAAATAAAGAGTAAATACATAAATGAAACGTCAAAGATCAAATCCCAATTTACCTCTCCTTTGACTTCGTAAACACTTCGTCAGACTCACATCTTGTAAAGAACTGAAAATTGTAAAAGGAGATCAAATAGGTCAAGAGAACGTACGTACGTTCGATTCAGCGAAGTCAGTACAGGTCGAGAAGTGTTGGGATACCTGACATCGGACGATCCGAGGAGACAGGTACCCTAAGAGGTCCGTTCTTATGACCTCACCCAACGGCACGGAAGAAGATCCCCTAGAGGGGTTGGGTCCCTAGGTTGGGCACAGAGAAAGTAGAGGACGTAAAAGACCACACAAAGAAATGGTGATCACGGTGGACCCTTCGGGTAAGTCGAAAGGATGGGTATAGATTAAACTGGTATTAACCATAAATAGTTGAAGATGGTTGCGAGAGGTTCCGAATATGGAATCATAAGAATCTCCTTTTATTTCGGAAAGGAAAGTATGAAGATAAAATGGACAATTCACAATACAAAAAATATTAAATATATACAAATATAAATATTTTATATAAAATTATAAATTTTTGTAAATATTTTATATTTTTATCAATACAAAAATTGATATATTTATATATCAATATATATAAACATTGTACGTCACCAGAAACATTTGTACGTCAGGCGTACACCCATGCTTCTGCCCCACTACAAGATCCGTCGTCTGGTATTGGAACTCACAGGTTACATGACACCACGGTCAACCATCTAAAATGTCTCCTGGATCTTTGTCTCGAATCGTTTGAAAAAGACATTTCGTAGATTAGCATTTATAAAATCCGAAGAGTCATATGTGTCAGAGACAGTGTCGGTGAGTGGAGACAATAATGTCTTGTTTTCGTCGCCATCTGTCATGTATTAAATTATGTAGTCGTCTACCTGTCCTGACACAAAGTTATTTCGAAATAAATATTTGTGTTCACCGTCGACCTAAACCGGGGATCTAAAATGACAAGACTGGGGACTAGATTTCCTACCACCAATTAGACGATTTAGTCAATTCACCTTACCAATTCTCTCCGACATGAGATGGCAATATTCTTTGGAGTGTAAAAACTCACAACAATGTATACTTCGTACAGTAGATCCTTTGCCAAATTGGGTGTTTGACTTTAACTGGTCTTGTAAAAATCAATAAAGTAATTTCTCTGTCATACGTAGTCGGTCTGACGGACCGAAACTTAGAAACAGGTAGTAAATGATCGGTACATTGTGACCCATTCAATTGTAAAGACACGGGGTAAGGGAGGAGAACAAAGGAGTATATGTTTTACCCTTATTACTGTCAACATTAACTATCTCATCGACACTACTACTTACTTAATTACGTTCACCTCATGGTCACGTCTTGGACCCCGTACGTGTGCGAGTCAACTACAATTTGCCACCAGCACCGTCATCATCTCAATATACTCTCAAAAACAAAATCGTTAATAGAGAAAGACAAAAGTCACAAAGAGAAGAAGGAACACCGTAGAGGTGATTGAAGAGTGCGAAGGAGGATCAATGTATCTGGGAGAACGAAATTGGAACTGGGAGGAAAATGAATGGAAACGTTTCGTCACAGGACGCGAGGTCGGAGTTGACAGATGAACGGGATGGGTTTCATAACTGGACCTGAACGAGTGTAAGATCATCCCCTAAAGAGAGGTCTCTCGTAGAAACCCGTTTGCTCCTTTTCTACATGGAGGTTACATTCCTATTCCGGGAGTCCCACGTCCCGAATACTCACGGAGTACAGGAATCCACTTGACATTATCCCCCAGGAGGTAAGGTCCGTCTAGGTCGAATACGGTCCTACTGTTGAGCCGTTCGTCTCCCTTTTTACCAATAGTCGGGAGTAGTCTGGAGAATCGACCCTCGGAAGGAGTTGGTAGGACATGACGGGGGTAGAGGGGTGAAAACTAACACCCTTCCGTCAGGGTGGTTATCTTATTAAGTAAGATATACTCATGCACTATTGACCACCTCCAATAGGGAGGGTCCATAACGTCAAAAGGGTCCTATGTAAGGGAATACAGGGGAGAGGGAGGTTTTTTCTTAGTAATCTCCACTTTTTCAACTATTTCATATCGTCCCTACTCACTCACCCCTATTAAAGAATTTTCTTTACGGAAAGTGTTAAGAGTAAGATTATCCAATGAGTTTCCCATAAATTCCACGAATTTAAGTGGTAGTGGTGGAAAGACTTTGAATTTCTTTTTCTCTCTACTCCAAGAAAAATCATAACACAGTTTCTCAACTTACGTCGGAGAGTATGGTTCGTCGCTTCAAACGACATAAAAAGTACTGCTAACAAAAGAGTCAAGTAGTCTGGACGTAAGAATGGAACGGGAAATCCTACTGGTTTGGGGTGAGGTGTAAAGACGGGCTGACCCCTTTCGCCTATATCAGGTCGTCAACGACGTCGTTCCTCGTAGAGGTTTACGTCGCTGCTGAAGCCCCATGTGGGGTGACGTGGAGCGCCGCGCTCTCCCTGTGCTTCTGCAGCGTCGAAAGGAAAACCTAGTGCCGCGTAGAAATCGATGTTGTTGTTTCCACACTTTCAGTCGGAATCTCAGGACGACACCGGGGGTCTGTGGAAGAGAAATGTCAACGGACGTGTCATTATCATGTTTTCGATAATTAATGATTAATAAAGATAATAATGATCTTTTCGATAATCTTTTCATTATCCATCTTTTCGATACATGTTGTCGCATATACGAACCTAGGGCCCTAATTGTCCTGGTCGTTTCGGGACCCCACCCCGCCCCATCGAACAACACACACATATATGGAATGTAAAATAATAGAAGATTACTTGGAAATAACTACAGGCGTCAGTCTATAAAGAACGTTTAATAACCTATCTAAATTTACCACCAAATTTTTGTGTCGGTGTCCAAAGAGAACGACTCCGGTCCATCTGTCTGGTGTAATAGGTTCGGTGAACCAACTACCGAAGATATCATGAAAGTTTCGTCCTGCATCTAAAAAGAACCAAACGACAATAACGACGAAACAACAACAACGACAGAAAAGACTAGACACCAAAAAATTTTTAGAGTTGAGACTACGGAACGTCATTATTGACGGGGGTGGGGGGTCGTGTGTGTGTCAACGAAAAATTCACGTCTTACGTTTTAAATCTCAAAAAGAAACTAGGAAACATTTGGATCGTTACACTATCGTTCTACTGGACCGGGTACCGTACAGAGTCTTTCGATCTTCGACCACAATATGAGAGAATAACCTTCCGTTTCTTCTTCGTAATTACACGTTAGTTACGACTTCTATTAATGTCATAAACGTTTATGAACCTTTTAATAGACTTGTTTGATACTGAAGAAGTTTTAAATGGGGGACACTAAGAAATCTGAGAAGTCATCTCAACGTTCAAGGACCTAGAATGAATGGTACACTCTTTTTTCTCATTACTCACTACTGTAAAACTCACGAGGTCGGGAAGGTGGTACGGTCGACGGGGACAGAGATACCGATATCAGGGTACTCCAGTTTATACAACTATTGGGAGATCAGGGACGGAACACGAACCTCGGGATCACCACGTATCATTGATTGACCGACTATGGGTCTAGGAACACCCTTGACCTTCCCTTTCCTCGATGAGTTGAGAGCCGTAGGTTGAGTGTATAAATGACCTATCTTGGTACACAATACTAAGTCAAGTGGACGTCATCGACTCCATACTCTTGGAAACTGAGGATGTGTGTTCCTGGCCCAGTATAGAAGTCTGTACATAATTATATATATACGTCTTTGTCTCTTTTCCCACTTCTCTCCGAGAAAAGACCACTATACTATAATACCCTCCAAGTCTGAACGGGACCTAAAAAGGTTCGGGAGGTTTAGGTTTGACCAGAACCTGGGACGTTGGAGAAGAAGGGTGTTCCACTTTAGGGGTTTACCGGGAACTTATTCGGGGTCGAGGCAGAAAGGTTTAAGTAGGAACAGTCTATGGACTCCTCACGGTTCTAATCATAGAGCAACACCGACTCGGTCGTCTCTCTCTTTCTAATTTATAGGACGAGTAGAAGCAACTTTTCCTCTGAGAAAGTGACAACAGATGGCCAGGACTAGGAATTTATATCCGACGTGACGAGAAGTGGTAACCTTATTGCGTAGTCAAGGTCTTTTCCCTACGGAAACATAGTGGAGATAACAATGTCAAAAATACAAAGAGAATACGAATACCATAATAAAAATACCATGAGAAAAGTCTTTCCTAAATGAGGGGAAGTACACCGTCGTTTTATACCCTTCGAACTTCATCGGTTAGAGGACGATGTCTTTTCACGCAGAGGTCTACGACGACCCTTCCATACTCCAGTAGCCGGTTGTAGGTTGTCCGGTCGGGGCACTATTGGTGTGTTCGCGAACGATTATAAGTGACTGTCGGTGGATTTAACAATTGATTAGGTGTAAATTCGGAGAATCCTACTTCTAGTGAAGTCTTTATCCTCCAGGTACATAACAACTGTGACCTTACATTTAATGTGGAACACGACATAGGTTAGATTAGGGCAGAGGATTTAGATCCGGAGACCGTAACAGTGAAACTGGGAACAACAACAAAGACGTGCACAAAAGTCTCGCCCGATTGAGGTGACGTACACCGACGTGTAATGCTATTAGTCTTTCACCGAGAAGACGAAGACCTGGTTCCTCGGAGTGGGGTGCGCCGACGTTTCCATGGACAGTAAGTCGTCGTACTCCTCCGACTCCTTGGCACAGGAGGTCAGAGAAATACACATAAATGAAACCCAAGTACACCTCGTCGGGGACCAAATCCGTGGTGAATTTCTAATACCTTTATATTCGCCGGAATCCTTTAGGCACGGAAATCGATAAATCAGTTGAGGACACCATCTACGAGTTATTTATAAGTGAACAGGTGACTATAAGGAACTTTTAGATCCTGTAAGACCTCGGACCCCCTTTAAGTCCTTTTTTTTCAACTTCAGGAGAAATCGGTCTACTTTTTGTCTTTACGTCGAACTCCCTCATTCTTTTAAGAGTAAACAGTTTCAAAAATTTATACACAATATAAAAGACCGGTATTTTGTAACGGAAACTCACCAAATACACACAAATTATTCAACCCTCCAAAACGAATACACAACAATAATGACGATTCCTCTGAGAAATAAGAAAAGAGTTAACTAAAACAACTTTATACCAACTAAATGTTACAAACACAATTAAAGACGACACGTCGTTTCACTAAGGCAATATATCTACACCTGTAAGAAAGAGTATAAGAAAAGGTAATATCAAGTAGTGTCCTATAACTTTTATCTTGGGATACAATATGTCAATCTCTTAGAAATAAGAATCACAATCCAGTAAAAAATGGTCATCTGTTGTCTCTAAAGAGTATTTTCTCTATGAATCTCACTTACCGAAGGAATACTGAGACCATACGATTAAACTCCCCGTTTAGTATTTCTCAAACAAACTTCTATCCAATTATGTCAAACTCCCGTCCTCCTCTTCCCCTGCTGTCTCTTACTCTACCGACCTACCGTAGTGGTTGAGTCACCTGCACTCAGACTCACTTGAGGCCCTCTACCACTACCTGTCCCTCCGGACCGCACGACGCCAAGTACCCCAGCGTTTCTCAGCCTGTGCTGACTCGTTGACTGGACTTGACTTATATCAACAACAAGACAACGAGTCAGCACAGACTGAGAAACGGTGGGTACCTGACGTCGCGGTCCGAAGGGACAGGAAGTGGTAAAGGGTCTCGAACGAGTTTGAGTGCAGGTAACTCAATCTCTACGGTAGGTAGGTAGCACCGGAGACAGCAGGGGAAGAAGAGGACGGAAGGTAGAAAGGGTCGTAGTCCCAGAAAAGATTGCTCAGTCAAGAAGTGTCACCTACCGGTTTCATGACGTCGAAACCCAAGTCGTAGTCAGGAAGGTTACTTATAAGAGAAGTCTTGAAGAAAAGAACATTAATAGTCGGTGGAGAACGGGGTAGGAGAAGTCTTAACATGGGTCACTTGAGACGTTAAGTTTTAGTTCGGGGGTCTGAAGAAAAGTAAACTCACTGAAAAAGGGCATTAAAGGTTGAGACTACAAGATAGTATTTCGGTACTTTTCGTCGTAATGAGTGTCATCGGTTTTCCATCTTCGTAGGTTCAGAGATACCATCCTATTTACCGATTTGTTTTGCATATATGTACGTTACCTTACAATAAGTCTCAATTCTTCCTTCCCTTAAGACTGTGTACGACGTTGTACTTACTTGGAGTCTCTATGACAACAAATCGGTGATTTAGTACGGACTGAGAAACGTCGGGGTACCTGATATCAGGTGGCCCGAGGAGACGGGTATCATAAAGGATCCATTCTTATGACCTCACCCAACGGTAAAGGAGGAGATCCCATAGAAGGGCTGGGTCCCTAACTTGGGTGTAGAGGACGTAACCGTCCGCCTAAGAAATGACCGCCCGGGTGTCCCTTCGAAGTCTCTATACGACTCACTTTATTCGGTCTGTGTCGTTTCCTGTTTGTGCTACTAAAGTACAGTTTTACCTTTCATCTTACGACGGTCCCCGACTTATCTCCCTCCTAACCCCTGAATCACAAATCACCCACCTCAAAGTCAAATCTCTACCTGTCACTATCATCTCTTGTTACACTTACATGAATCACGACAACTGACATGTGAACTTTTGTCAATGTTACCATTCACAATGTATTACATATAAAATGGTGTTAAAAATTTTTAAATGTTACTTTAAACTATCGATAGATAAAGTGAACAAATAAAGGTATGCCAAAACTTGGACCCGGTAAAAAGAAAATTTATGGGAGTCCAAACACCATCCGTCGGTCATTTATTAATTATTCACTCGATAAGTAAGAGGTGTACTTTCGTTCTTTCAACACTTAAAACAGTGTTGATCACGATTCGTCAAATCTTAACTGTCTTCCGTATTCATTATTGATTTCGTTTTACTCAGGGTAGGTAGAAAGGTAGGTGTTCATTGAGAATTTGTCCAGCTATCAACTATATAAAGTAAAGGTCAACTAAAGGTCGAAACACAAACAGGTCGTTCTGAAGTACAAAGGGATAGACGTGTTATAGAAATTGTTTCTCATCTTTTTGTCAAGAAATTAAGGAAGATTGTCGGTAAAGCCTTTTCCGTTACCGTGGGGTGAGGTCATGAGAACGGACCTTTTAGGGTACCCGCCTCCTCGGACTACCCGACGTCAGGTACCCCGGCGATTCTCAGCCTGTGTTGATTCGTTAAAGTGAAAGTGAAAAGTGAAAGTACGTAACCTCTTCCTTTACCGTTGGGTGAGGTCACAAGAACGGACCTTTTAGGATCCCTACCCCCTCGGACCATCCGACGGTAGTTACCCCAGCGTCTCTCAGTCTGTGATGACTTCGCTGAATCGTCGTCGTCGTTGTCGGGAAATCGGAATCCGTATAGAAAATATCAGTTGACTCGTGTCCGAAAGGGTTATCCTATAAGTAAGAGAAAGGGTATCGGCACTCTTGGAGACTTTACGGTAGAGAAAACGAACAGGTTGGTAGGGATGAAAGACTCTGTCACTAGGACAAGACTTCCAAAAAGATCTGAAACTAGGACTCATTTTCGGTCAAGATAGTCAATCCTAAACCAAGTGAACGATCCCTTTTTCTGGATCGATGTCACCAAATTTGACTACTCCAAGATGAAAAGAAAACAGTATATGTCAGACCTCCCTCCGTTAATAACTACGACCAAGTCTCAAAAGTCTCCCAACTTCTAAGAAATCAAACTAAGAAAAAAAACCAGACAGAAGGTCTATAACGGTGAACACGACGGTCCAGGGGAAAAGTTCGTTTTCCGGTATTTCTGTCTATTGTCCCGTAAGAGTCATCGAGGTGTAAAGAGGAATGTAAAGTAACCGATGAAGAAAGACGTTCTCTTCGACCCTTTACATCAAAAGTCGACCTACGTGTCGTTTCCAATAAAATAATTCCTTCCTCCCTCTTACCTATATCCCCTCCATTTATCGGAGGTAAACCCTCCGATGTCGTAAAGACTTAAATTCGTAACGACTCCTCCCTCCCTGTTTTGAGTAGTCTCGGTCAGTACGTCTACCTATACTGTCACCACTGAAGGTACTTTGAAGGTGTCGAATGTAGGAACCAAAAGTCTCTTATACTGCACAAGAAAAACGGGAAAGAAAACATCTTAACGCTGTATAAAAGAATCAGTATGTACAGGACCTTTGTGTCACACTGAAATCCATTACCTCCTGTTTCCCCTAACGACTTTTTGATCAAACGAAGGAGATTAGGTAAAATAGGTCTAGATAAAGGACTCCGTCCTGTAACACGACCTTTCTCCCAACCGAACTCAAATCCACATTGGACCTGTGTCTAACACCTTCCAGATCACTCGACATTGAATGATAACCACTCTAAAGAGAAAGTATTTTATACGCCATTTTGATGATTGTACCTAGTCATCTCCAACACTTTTAAACCCTCCCTATCTATTTCATATCACGATTTGGGTGAGATCATGCGTACGGACCTTTTAGGAGTACCTGTCCCAGGTACCTCAACGTTTCTCAGGTAGTACTGACTTCACTGACTCGTCGTCGTTACGATTTATACAATGAAGCGAATATTAAATATAAATGTAAACGAGAACAAAAATAGCACTTTACGTTTTCCTGTGTACTGTACGTGAAACAGGAGACGTCGCTCTTCCTTTTTCATAATTCTAATAAGAACTCAAGTCAGAGGGCGACAAAATATAGAGAAGACTATTTACATAAACAGAGGAAATCATACCGTTTATTCTTAGGAAACCAAGATCTTTAATCTTTCTTGAATTCCTTAAATCTTTAAAAATAATATCTAGGGTTCTAATTAATGAGTAAATAGTAAACTTTATAAAGAATTCAGAAAGACTCTACTTGATAGGTAAGATTTTATTATGGGACTTAACAAAAAGGGAACGAAATATGAAAACAAACATAGAGGCTTTTCCTCGAGTCCTATTTGGGGAGTCATTATTACTTATCGAACAGATCTTAACCACATATAATGTCTCCGTGGTCTCGGAGAGACAAAATAAATTCTCGTATACTGTAAAAAAAAAAAACCACCTCAATTTTCATTAGTTCTCCTAACAGTCTTAGCGGTCACCTCCACTTCGTCAATGACTTGAACTTCCAATACAGTCACCGTTTTCGTTTTTCTTTATTCTACGTACCAACCTTCGACCTGAGACTGAAGTAGACACGAATGGTGAGATCCATCGACGACAATCTCAGAACTGATTAGTTCAAAGGATCGTGACGAAACGCTTAGAAGGGAAAAGGAGTCCCTATCGACGACGACGAGTCAGTGCAGTCAGCACAGGTTAAGACACGCTGGGGTATCTGCCGTCGGGTGGTCCGAGGCGGCAGGGACCCTCCCATCATTTTGTCGAGTGGGGAAGGACAGTGAGTGACATCTCAACCCGAGTTAGGTCTCGAGACGCAAACCGAGACTTCTGCTAGAGAAATCCCACACAGACTCGTCTCCCGGTTTACGAAGAGTCCAGTCGACCCCAAAGGTCTACCGTCGTCCAGTTTTGATTTTTATCCCTATATTCTAGAAGATGGGACTGGGTAGGTAGGGCGAACCGTCTCCGACCAAAGTCTTCTCAGACCTTCACCGTAAAGGTGAAGGGCCAACTATATCCAACTATAGGTTGTCGGATCTAGAAGACGTCAACTAATAACTTTCTTACAAACAGTTCACTTTTTACGACAGTGTGATCTTCTTTGGTTACTGTATTTACACTCCCAACTAATATCATCTGAGCGGCTGTTCACTAGGTCGTCGAGGGTGACGGGAGACTCAACAAAGACTTGGCAGGCACACCGAACCTTTCTAACATTGACTAGACAACCGGTCCAAACCTAGTATAAGAGTTTATCTTTAAGAGAAACATAACATATTCAAGGTTAATAAGAAAAAAAAAAAAGGGGAGACAAAAGAAAGAGATTTAGGAGAACAGGTTTGGTTTTTTTTTTTTAAGATTAAAAAGTAACCGTACAAAATATATTAGTCTAAGTCCGGACACAGTTTTACATTAGACGAAGAGAAGTTACTGACTCTCCGTCCTCGTAAGGTATCCGACCCCTGGAAAGAAATAATCCTGTCTCCTGAGACTCCCGACAACTCCGTCGAATACTTGTTAAACCGTTTCCTTAAAACCAAGGAAGGGGGAGACTCGTAGTCCCTAGTTGGTTCTCTTCCTCGGGTCCCACAAAACTTTCGAGACTATTTGAAGTGAGTTCAGTTTCCTAAACGGTCAGTGGTGGTCCGTCACCTCTGTGTTTCTGTCCAAACCTTATTGTAAACGAGAGTTGTTGAAACGTAAAATCATCTTCCTCTGTCTACGTACTTCTTCTCACGGTGATTTATATAGGTCCTAAATCTGACCTCAGTCAGTTCACCCCCCGTCCACATTCTCCACTTCCCCTCCATTTTGTGAAGTACCCCCACACTGGGAACTCGACTTGGAAGTTGACTTACTATAACCGGGGTTCCCGTACAACACAACCTCTTTTCTTAGGAAACATCCTATTTCGTTCTGTCTTGGTTCTCGGTATACAACAAAACCCCTGGTTTTGTAAATTTCGTACTGCATCTTTGACCTCAAAGTATTTCCTCCGGTAGTCTCCCCGTTTACCCTCATCTGATCATAGAACAGAGGACATTTTTATTTTGTGAAGTTGTACATTCGTTATCTGATAACTTCCCTAAAATTTCCATCCTATTACCGGGGCCGATGTCCCCGTGGTAAACAAAAGATCAACCCAAAAAGACAGTAACTATGTATTCCGTTTATTAATGACTCGTCGATGTATGACGGGCACGCTCCCTAACGGTAGAGGGTAAATATTTTGGTGACCAAGAGACTGAGAACTTGATTTGACAGACATCTTACAAAAGGGGTAAATCTATACGTCCGTTGGGTTCCCTTGCTGTAATTATTGGGAGGAGTTAAAGAGTCACAACCGAATGAGCTAGTACTAAAAAATTTGCTAGTTTCTTTTAGCAATCTTTCCCTTTGTATGATAAACTTTTACGTCACGTGTGTAAAAATAGAGCACTAACCTGTACACTGGTTCACCAAACACAACTGTCTTACCAATATGTGGTGACGTGTAGCGACGGTTTTTCTTGGTCTACCTGTATCGCTGTTGAGACGACCTTATACCACGACTACGTTTACGTCAATGGGCCGTTCCTTAACGAAGACAGGTAGAACGTCGAGTCCTTCCTGTGCACCTGTACCACAGTGACGAGGAGTGGTCTTTACGATTACACTTGAACTCGTTATTCCATTGGAAAAAAAAAAAGAGACGTTTCGTATGGTACGTTACTTTGGAGTGGAGGTCTTTCTAGTGATTCTTTAGTACTTCTTAAGTTTAGTTTATCTTACACCTTTCACATCATACGTATTTCTATAAATGGTTTTACAATAAATAGTATCCTTTTTGAACTTTTTTACAGAAATTTGTTATTCTCTTACGATTCAGTCATTAACGGTTCAGTATATCCACTCATATATACGATATCGGTATTTTTACTCCAGGTATTTTAAAAAGATTATTACACTTCAAAACAATGTTATAATTCAGTTTCCCGTTGTAACACTGGAGTGGTCTTATGTCATTTATTCCCCGATATTCAACATTTAATGTTCAGTATTCCACTTTGTAAACTCCACTTTGAGGAACGAACAGGATCAAAATTCAGAATCCAATTTTTCTCTTTAATCCTCGTCCAGACGGAAGTCTTTCAAGTGAAATCATTGTCTTTAAATCTCATCGAGAAAATAAGTCATCTAGTTTTTCAATCAGAAACATCCATTTAACCGTCAAGGTCAGTTGGGAAATTCAGAGACAAGGAGTTTCAGAAATGTGAGGGGATGGGAACGTAAACTGAGAGGAACCAATCATTTTTCCAAACACTTTTCAGGTCGGGTGTTAATCGTCCTTACTCCAATGTCGGAGAGTGACACAATAGTCTCTTAAACCAAAACAACTGGACGAATAATTATGGACTCAGACTCTAAATGGGTCTTAAGGTCTGGGTACGAGGATTCAGAAGTCTATTTTGTCTTTAGACGTTCTCACGGGGGTTTATGGACTATTAGGTTTGAGGGACTGTAAATCGAAGAGGAGATGTCGTACCACTGTCGTGTCGACACTGTAAAGCGTCGGTATCGAGTCTATAACCTCCTCTCAAAGTTCTATTAATGCCGTTGCTCAGAAATCCTCAAAATTATAAAATCATATACACCGGATATGAAACATTAGCACCTCCGAAACTCAGAGGACCCATATTTAGGATTTAGACTGAAGACGAACTACATATTAAACTAACCTGTTCAGTGCACTGGAGAGGTTCGGAATCAAGATAGGAGATTATTTGTTACGGGTGTTATAAATGAAGGATCTTTACAGTACTTCCACTTGACTCTATTGTAAGTCATGGAAAAAGATTCATCTTTTTCTTATTAATAGAATTAAAATCTGAAAAATGTCAAACCCCCTTTCCAATACGTGATTAGAATTAGTGGTTCCGCTAAATTGTTTAAGATATTTACTTTTCTGTATACATTCATTTACCTTTGGAAAAGAGTGAAAAGTATAGAACTTTTATGAAACACTAGTAACGTCTTGTTTGTCAAAAAAAAAAAGAGAACCAAATGACTAAAAGAGAAGAATATAGAAAGAAAAATTTGTAAAGAAAACCCTACACACAGGGTCGTAATTACCCTTACTGTTTCGTTAAAGTTTATCAGTAATATTAGTCCCAAACAAATTCGACAACTTAAAGATTCCAAGTATATGATTACATGTTTGGTCTAAATATTATCAAACAATGTTTTAAGATGACCAGAATCACTCTACCTCCTGCACCGTAAGAGTCTAACTGTGCGGAAGACCGAAGGCAATCATATACAAAAGAATCTTCGGGAGAATAATTGAGAGGGTCTCTGTTATATCCGGACTTGTTAATCAATTGTTCACTTGTAAAGGTATCCAAACTGTGGTTACATATCACATTGATTGAAAAAAAAGAAAAATTTAAGAAAATCGGTTGAGCAACAATATATATATATATCGTAACTTAAGTGGAATTTTGGTAAAAATAAAATTTTTTAAATCTGACTCTTATGAAATCTTTCTTAAGGAGTCACAGATGAAGCCATCTGACTTGTAATCGTTCCCTTAAGAGTCCTGGCTTTCCGTGGAAGGTTTGGTTCCTTCGGACCTTCACAGATTGGCGGAAGGACTTATTTGAGATGGATTCGTTATATGGATGGTGGTTCCTTTCAAAGACCTAAAGGAAGTCGCGTACCATGAATGTCTTGAAAATTCTTGAAGTGTTAAGGATCTTTAACAGATTATGTTTTCATAAACATTCAGAAACGAAGGAAAGAGTAGTAAAAGACATAGTTCATATTCAATACCACACTTTCATCTCTTAGTCATCTTAAGACAATGAGTTCTTAAGACAAAAAGAACTCAAAGGTTTCAAAATCTGTAGTCAATAACAGGGAGGTGGGGCGGGAGGAGTAGGATGGAGGGGCAAAGTGTAATCTGAAATAAAGGAACGATTTGTCCTTATAACTCCTTGAAGAGACCGTCAGGTAACCAACTCTGAAACGAAAAGCGACGTCCCCCAGGTCCAAACTACGGACCCGTGGACCTTTTAGGGTACCTGTCTCCTCGGACCACCCCACGTCAGGTACCCCAGCGCTTCTCAGCCTGTCCTGACTCGCTGAAGTGAAAGTGAAAAGTGAAAGTACGTGACCTCTTCCTGTACCGTTGGGTGAGGTCACAAGAACGGACCTCTTAGGGTCCCTGCTCCCTCGGACCACCCGACGGTAGATACCCCAGCGTGTCTCCAGCCTGTGCTGACTTCGTTGAATCGTCCCCGGGGATTCTAGGGTGTACGGAGTACTCACTTTTTGATTTTGTATTTTGTCTTCGTTATCACATTATTTAAGTTATTTCTGGAATTTTTACCACGTACAGTTTTTTTAGAAATTTTTATACTTATAATTTTCTAAATCGAAGACACTTTTCAATGTAACTTGATTTATGAGTTAACAAAAGTGAATAAAGAAAAGAATGATAAGTGGTCGTCAAGAGTCTAAAATTCTTTTTCCTTGGTGCTTGGATTCAAGGACGACTTCACGATGACAAATTAACCTAAGGCAAAACGAAAACTACAAAAGGGCGTACTTAAAACTTCTGGTGTTCATCGACATGAAGAAATGTGTCGATTATCTGATACTTTACTTCGATAACGATAGGGTTCAAATAAAATAAATTTTATTTTATATAATAAAAATTGTTTACGGTAAATTTTTTACTCGACACCAGTTTTGAGATATTTTCTAATTGTCTATTGAAGACTTGAGTTTGTCCCGACAAAATTGGTAGTGTAATTTTTTTTTTAGTACTTATGTTTTTACTAGAAAGAAATAAATTAAATAGGATAAAATAGTTTTCGACAAACGAAAAAGGAGACTGAATTAATCATCTACCTCATTTACGATAAGATATCTATAAAATTAGGAACCAACATGTAATTTCCATGTTATCAACGGAGTTGTTCGAGTGTCACCAAACTCCTTCTGTCTGGTCTTTTCCCAAAATTACACTCTAATACTACGAAAGTTATCTTCACTCGTGTATCTCCCAAACGTGTATTTATCATTGTTACTCCGGGAAAAGCTCTACTCCCCTCTCCCTCTCTTCGGGCCCTTTCGACCTCCACTGAGACACGGTTTCCACCTCATCCAGTAGGGGCCCCGTCGTACTTGCATGGACCCCTTTGTCCTCTCTCCTCTCGTGTCCGGTGTTATGGAAGGGGTTGGTACGACTTTTGGTGAGTCGTTTCAAGAGGTCTTCGAACTCTTTCAGAGTATGAATCTTCCCCCCTGACACTGTGAAACTGTTCTACAATACCGACTTTTATAGACAACGGAGATTTCACCCTGCACCTTGTAACAAGAGACTAATACAGTCACAAACCCACCATGGTCAAAACCGGGGTCCGAATAAAAAGAACCTAAAGTTCACTTCCGTGGTGAGGCGGAAAAAGACAAAGGAGAAATAAGTTAAACCCACTCGAAGAAGGCTTTCAGACATTTGTCTGAGTCTTTCGGACCTCACTCACCGAGAAGGACTCAGGACAGTGCACAAACTATCTTATCGTCGGGAATTTATTTAGTACGGCACACGAGAAGGACTACGACGTAAACCGAGAGAGGAAAGGGGACTGTTCACCCTGTCCGACTACCAGAACAACGTGTCTATGGCCGCCTCCTCCTTCTTCCGGAGGTCCTGAATTTTGTAATTGGAGATCCTCAAGGGACCTCAAGGTCACCAATTCTGAGACTCGAAGGTGACGTCACCGGTGCCCAAACTAGGGATCAACCCTTTGGTTCTAGGGTGTACGATGTTCCGCGCTAGTTTATTAAAAATTTTAAAATATAAATTTTGTACACGGTCGTCTAGAACAGACCAATCCATAAAATCCTTTTTTTTTGTTTTCTGTCATTGAAGACACAAGTACTACCTACTTTCTTTTCTTAGACCTTCGTGAATGTGGTCGAATGAAAGAGAATTTATAATAAATACTTTTTTACGTCGATGTCTTCTAAAGATTCGGTCTCATGTCAGAATCACTAAAAAAAGAACCGGTAACCTTATTGGTGCATCGGACAGGTAAGACACCATCTCAGGTAAAGTTTATGGGTCAGAGTATTTTACTAGAACTTTAAGAGTACTCTGTCTGAAGTATAATGTATAATTTAAGAGTACTTTATCTGAAGTATAATGTAAAGTGTCTGGTAGAACGGATGGGTCTTCGTTGTATGTCTTTTACAAAAGGTCGGAACATAAAATTATGAATTACCTCTTTTACAATAGTAGTACACAGTCATTGTCAAGTATTTGTTAAAAATAAAATTAAAAACGATTTCGATTATAGTGATCATTACGTAATTTTGAGAACGTATTAAACTCAAAAATTTCAGAGATAAAAAAATTTTTTTCGCTTGTGACTTTATGTATTCTCCTTTTACTATATTACAGACCTTAAACGAAATTTTATGAAGACGTTTCTTTTCTTGTATGTCCTTCATCTCGACCTACTTCGTTCCTCTCCTCTTTGAACTATTAACGAAGTAGACACTAGTCATGTGTTCCAAGTCCGATAAGGGAGGTGAAAACTCCTACAAACTTTAAAAAGTCATTCGGACGTTATTGTCACAACAGTGTACGATTATATATTTGAATGAGATATTGTAAAAAAATTGTATTTTTAAGATCCAAGTCAGAAGAACTTCAGTATTTAACAAAGAGACTATACGAACATGCAGTAGGTAGGGAGTACATTCTACTAGTGAAACTATAAAACGTCTCACCGGACCGGGGTGAGGTAAACCGACGAGTTCTTCTGTCTCACTTACACCGGCTTCAGGAACATTTGGTCCCCCGTGTACACCTACGGGTCTGTTTCCATGCGTTTTTCTAGCACGGGTAGGTCTCGTACAGACGTGTTCCCCGTTGGGTTCCGTGACGAACACCGTAGGGCACGTGAAAGTGGAAAGTACCGGACTTATACATCGATAAACAACTACGGAGGACACAATTGTGTCAAATAACTGGAAACAATGTCGCATAGTCGGGAAGGTCCAGTCTCACACTTTCGAATATGGAAAGCATCAAAAATACTGACTTAAATTTTTATGTAAATCTTTTTAAACAGTCATTCATTAACTACTGGAGAATGAAACAAGTCCGTATCAGATACCTACTCCAATGTAATTCAAAATGAGTTAATGATGAGTGAACGATTTAAGAAATACCACACAGACTAACGGTCGTTTGGGGTAGAGAGAGTCGGTTTTATCAATAGAAAAGTTTTTGTTTAAAGAGTAAGTAGAGTCTTTTGCGGTGTTAAAGTCTGAGTCTCTTCTACTCACCTATAAAGCACAGTAGTAGTTTCTATCTTGAACTATAATTAGGAAGAGAGTAGTAAAAAAAAAGTCACGAATTCAAACAATGAGAAGTATAGTTTGGACAAAATGGATAAAGTTTTACATTGAGAAGAAAAAAAGAAAGACTCACAGTGTATAAACTGTGTTTGTACTTATGAACAATTCATAACATAACACTTATACTTATAAACCCCCATTTTATATCTAACTAAGACTCCACACACTTGTCGATAACTTCTATAACTATTATATCTTCCTAGTGACCCTTAATTGGTCCATTTTTTCATAACGTCTACAGTCCTAGTCAGACCTAAATACCCTGTTCGTGTCCCGCGTCGGGACTCATCGGATGCGGGAACTGCGACACAAGAGCGATGCCGACACTGAAGAGGTGGGTGTGGAAAAGAAAGAGGTTGTTACCTTAAAATAGGGTAAGTATATGTACTTTGAAAACGACTCTATAATAAAGATAGTCTTTATCTTGTAATAGAAGTCCTAGTTGTCCACGTCAAAAGGATGAGAATATAAATTTATTTAGAGTACATACTTAAGTTAAGTGTGAATGTCGGAACTCAAATCCCAAAACTAAATCTGACACGGAAGATTTTCTATTTGGTAAAAATGTTATGACGAAGGTCATTAAAACAAGTATGAATGTTTCATAACGCAAATTGTCGTTTCAACTTTTTAGCTGTCGACGTAGTCGTGTTCTTTTATATCCTTGATATGTTCTTTTTTAACGGTAGAAGTGAATTGTATATATAAATTCTTTTACCTGTCTTTGTACCGATGTATGTTTGCGTTTCGGATCTCTGATTCTCTGACATACATGATTTTATATTTCACGTTTACCTTGGACTAATAGGTTCTTAACTTTAGAATTCCGTTTGTGTCTCGTACACACAAATCTTGTAGAAACGTTCAATATAAATCAAGATAATCTTTCTTCGACGGGTTTTCTCTATACTGGTCCGTTCCAGGAAATACGAAAATTTTAAGACACAATTTTATCATTTCGTTTATATAACTAGAGAAGAGTTCCGTCAGGATCTACACTGGATTCGTCGTGGGGTGTGAGGTTAAAGACTTACGGAGCACGGGAACTTCCGAGGAACCGGAGAAACCATTGGATAGACGGGTAGAGAGAGAGGTGAGACAAACGGAAGGTTTGAACAGTAAGATTTTTGGGGGGAATAGAAATCGGGACTTACGGAAGGATCTATTGACTAATAAATTGTTTCGTTGGTTACTTCCGCTGTCGTCACTGACCTACCAAAGAACAATGAAAAGTACTTTTATATTCGTAAATTTAGACTTTTTCAGTCTGACTTAAATCGAATATAAGAAGTAAAAAGAACATATGAAAGTAGTCTTTTCTATAGAAATGGAATCTTTAAATGTTGAAGTGTCATTCATCTAAGTGGGACAACGAAATAAATGTATTTGTATATGTTTAAATGTATGTGTATATGTGTACCGAAGGGTCCACCGAGTCACTATTTTATAGGAGGACGGCCACGTCCTCTGAGTCCTCTCTTCACAACACTTCTAGGGGACCTCCTCCTTTCCCGTCGGGTCAGGTACCTATTAGGGTACCTGTCTCCTCAGACGGCCCGATGTCAGGTACCCCAGTGTCTTAACCTGTGGTGATTCGATGACTCACACGTGTATATGTGTGTCTGAATTCGGTAAAATAAACTAAGGGATAGGGAAATATTCAATTTTGAAGATCTTCCGTCATTGTCTCAAGACAAAGAGTTATGCAAAAACAGGGTCGTGTAGGTCGCATCTGTGGTTGTGAGTCAGTCCCCAATTTCCTCACTAAGAGTTCCCGTATAACCGTCCTCCTCTCTACCACGGCACTTGGAAGACGAAGACTAAACGTGTTCACTAGGGTGTCAAATTCTCAGAGTCCAGAGATGGTCCCAAAGGGAGATTGGGTCGGGTGAATCCAGTCGGTCATTAGTAAAAACATGAGTCATATTATAAAGACTTCGTACATGGAAAAGGACGGGAAATGTTCACCACGTGAAGTCTTGCGTAGAGAACCCTTAAGGGACCACTAGACCACTTCTGGGGCCTGAAGGCTACGTCCTCCGTGTCCAAGTTAGGGACGAGTCCCTTGATTCTAGGACGTACGGAGTCTCATGTCGTTTTTGTTTGTTTGTTTTTGGGTCTTTCGTAGAGAGTCGGAAAACTTTTTTTACGGAACAAAAAAAAAGAGGAGTCGTTTCTAGTGTCGTGGTTTTTCTTCCCTCCGACACTAACAGGGTATCAACTCGTCCCGTCCTCACGTCTCTCTACCCAACACACCTGAGCAAAGAATTGGAACATTTATTCCTCGACTAATGTAGGGTACTTGAAGGTTTGAGAAGGACCATTTCTACTGCGGGGGTCGGTCGTATGTCAATCAATTTTACACATCATGACTAACTAAGTGACCGAAGCCAAAATTTTATTATTATTAATTTAATAGTTCTCGAAAAGAGATAACACCCCCTTTCTGGCCTTGTAGGACCATTGGTGGGTCTGTTGGAAGGGTGACCGGGAGACTGGGTGGTTCGGAGGGGAAGTGAAACATAAACTTCAAGTAGTCTAGTAAAGTCTACTTTAACACGACGACCGGTGTCCCAAATTACAAGTCACAACGACTTGATTTCACTTCGGTGAAGAAAACGAAAAATTTTCCTATTAGAGACCTTCGTAAAATAAATCTGGTGGGGTTTTGTATGACTTCGTTAACATCAACATTCACCCACACAAGTGACTCCTTCACGTTCCTTCCGGTTTCTACTTGAGGTTCTCTTGTCACAAATCCCCCACTCTTTTATGACACCTAAAGGACGGGGGAGAAAGAGTTTGACACAACGTGTCCTTCCGGGGATTGGTGACGAATCATTGTAGAGTACGAGTCCGTGGTGCCTACTCTTTGTGGTCGGACTTATAAGGTAGACGCGGACAAACGGGAAGGATGTGTTTATGTTGGAAAGTTATAACGGAGTTCCTCTACTGAGGGAAGTCGAACATTACTACCCTATATATCCGTTGTCACTTTTTTCCTTCGTTTCTGACGAGCCAATAGACTTGACTCTGATAAGGAATCAATAAGTTCTTTTCCTTCTCAACGGGAAAGGTTTTGTATAACGGTGATCAACTTTCCTTAACGAGTTTAGAGTAAAAGGACCCGTATAAACACGTTCCACGATGAATTGCACCCTTAAAACACTGGGAGTCACTTACCTCGTCGGAGTCAAACCAAAGAGACCTACGTTTGACTTAGAAGGACCGGTACGTGAGTATAAAAAATTGTTTTATCACAAACACCTTGTCTTCGTCTAGTCATAGAATATCGTCTCACTTGTGCCCTCTCTTTGACAGGTAATTCTATGAATCTTACTAGGTTATAGAAATTTTTTACACTAGTTATGTTATCGTTTTATCCGTAACCTTTAACAACGTAGTATCGAATCCGTACAACTGACTTTTGAACTTCGTAAGGAAATTCGTGAATTTTCAAACTTTATAAAAGACATTAAAAACCGAACCTTTGTCAGTAGACAGGGATTGTGACCCTTACAAAGAAGTTAGTGAGTTCGATTAACATGGCTCTTGACCATCCTCTTCTGGAGTGAGGGACTCGCCGTAAGACTGAGACTTACGTCGTAGGACTCAAGGAGTCATGGACCTTTCTTGGGACGTCTCGTCCGTCCATCTAAGACCAGAAGTTTCACCCTCGTAGTGTGTACTTCGCCGAAATCCCCAAATTCAGTCTGAGTAGATATACATCAATACCACTCGAATAGTAGTACCAGACTAATCACACCGACGGGAGTGTCAAGTCAAGTACCTTGTCTTAGATTGGTCTCAGTCGAGAAGTCCCGTTGTGGATGAAACTCTCCAAAGAAATGGAAGGTGTCAGTCGATACAAGACCCGTGGGGAAAAAGTTAAGTTTAAATTGGGTAAACGACCTCACAGAATCAGTTAAACTCGACGATATTGTTCTCATGCTATCGAACCTGTCTGAAACTAAAGAGTCCCGAGACCTCCAACTCTTCATGTTCTAGTTCTACGACCATCGTCCATCGGTAGAAGAATAACATGGGAATCTACCGTCTCTCGTTTCTCTTCTCTGTTTTAGAGAGGACAGAGGAGAATATTCCCGTGGTTAGGGTAAGTACTTCCGACGTGGGAGTACTGGATTAATGGAGGGTTTCCGGGGTAAAGATTTATGGTAATGAGACCCTGAGCCTAAAGTCGTGTGTTCAAAACCCCCTATGTCTGTAAGTCAGACATCGTGTCTCAGTGGTATTTCTACACAATTACGATAGTGCATACTCTACGTCTGGGAATTTTTATACCTGGGGACTGGGAACGGATAAATCTTTACAATATTTTCCAGGTACGAGAGGGAAAGTCACTAGACCACGACGGTCAAAGTAACATTTGTCCCTAACCAATTTCTGTGACCTTAACACACCACCTCAGACAATGTTATACTAGTGGTTCTTTTTTTATGGACCTTATAGGAATAAATTTTTATAGATCTTATACACACACACACACACACACACACACACACACACACACACACATCTATGTATGCGTACATACGTGTGGACTGTGTAAAATTTTGGTTAGCAAAGAAATGAATAAAATCCGACATGACTCGGAAACAACAACGTACCCGCAAAGAGATCGACACTGTTCGCCCCCGGGGAGAGACCACCACCACGTACCCGAAGAGTAACGTCACCGAAGAGAATGACGTCTCGCGCACGCGACCCCGTGTGCCCGAAGTCATCAGTACCGTGCCGAGTCCTCGAGATCGAGTGACCGAGATCTCGTGTTCGAGTCATCGACACTGTGAGCCCGAATCAACGAGACACAGTCCACCCTAGAAGGACCGAGTCCATAGCTTGGGTACAGAGGACGTAACCGTCCACCTAAGAAATGGTGACTCGATGGTCCCTCTGGGTACAAAAAAATTATCTATCTTGAATATCGGGGAGTCCCCAGTCACCTATAATTAAACCTCGTTACCTTTGTTAGGTAACGAAACAGATTACTCACCAAAAGTTCGACACCCTGAGATCGATACACCTGTCCTCAGAATTGATCTCGTAGATAAGGATCTAGTTTCAGTATGTAGAGTCTAGAGGACTTGAGTGAGTGTGGTCGGAGAGGACGAAGACACAAAGACAGGAAGGATCGAGACAGTACGTAAGACTAGTAGTAATGACGGAAGTACTAGTAAATCGGTCAAGTAATAAAAAGACGGAAGAAAAATACGAAGATCTCTCATCTCATAACTTATTTACGATCAGGTTCAGATAGGTAACTCGTGAGAAGACTGGGAAATGTTCTTCGGTGACCTATGTAGACAGATTCGACAGACAACAAGGTAGAAAAACAGGATAGAACTTTTCAACAATACTCTTATTTCACTCGATTACAATCTCTCTCGTGAACCCCTGTAAATTATTGATAAATGTACACTCCACCATAACAATAAATATGGAATCTGATCGAGACTCTTAACAGTTCCTGTGAACAAAAATATGTCCCCCTTTTTTTGAGACGGAGGAATTCTTTCCAACTTATTGTAAAAACGAAGATAAATCCTATAGGCAATGACTTTCATAGGATTTCTACAAAGAAATTTTTTTTTTTTTTATATATATATATATATATTAATGTCTACCCTATGTGTGGCGATGTACATCCGACGGTGATACCTTTGTAGTTCTAACAATTGAAGGACGAGGTCGTAAGACGTTTTCATTTGCGGTTTTGGTTCCATTTGAGGAAAGAGGAAACACAGATGGTTCAATAGCTAGAACTTAGAACATACCTTCCCTCAATTCTCAGAAAAGAAGGCAGAAGGAAAATGTCTTACCCATATGTGGTAATGTGGTTCGTCGAGTTGTCCCTGTGTGGGTATATTAGTTACACAACGAAGTTTTGTTACGGAGGGGGTTACTTGAGTGACACCATTCTCGCCTCCCAGTCGACCCCTTTCCCCCACTCGGCCCGACCCGACAGGACAGAAGAATTGTACAAAGTGACACGTAGTCCCAACGAAAAATTGAAAGCAATCATCCGTATTCGTCTCGTAAGTCATCTTACTTCCCTTTTCTTGTTATTGACACAACACCACTCGATAGGTATCTCTCTCTGTACTAGTTACAAAGGGTGAATTTTTTGATGTTTGGGTAACGACGGATCATCCTTCATGTATACACTCTTCTTCGCGTACAAACAAAGGAACTAATGACTCTTGTAATGTCTCGGAGAGTCTAAGGTACATGTCGTTGGGTCGGAGATGACGTGTTCATCTTTGTCCAATCCGCCGAGGACACGTTCCATATAGAAATTACTTCGTCGTAAAACACACAGTCACCCTCTCCTGGTCACTCTGTGAGCGGGACACAAACATGTCTCCTTTGCACGTTTGAGTGTCCGCGACTATCGGCACCTTACTGAACATTAAAGATCGGGTGCAAAGGGAGAACGGTCTTGCCCTTGTGACGGGACCGGTAACGGGCCTCCGAACCGATGTAGAGTCACCACCTGTGGGACTTCCACCATTGGCTCCTTTGGCACTGGTGTTGACACTCATCACCTACGGCCGGGGACGGTGGGGGAACGGGATGTTCGGTCAAGAACCTGACATCCAAAAGGGTCCAACACCCATCTTCTTCGAACAGGGAGGTGAGTCTCTGGGTCAGTACAAAAGTCTACGACAATGGAGTCACTACCGTCAGTCGTTTCGTGTTGACAGTAAAGACTATAAATCTTTACTATAAATTTATTTATAGTCAGTAGTATTTAGTTAGTAAATTAATTTACTACAAAGTAATTTTTGTGATTTTTATGGAAAAATTTTTCAATATCGAAAGGTTTTCGATAGCTCAAAAATCAAGGTATCTTTCGAGTGACACAAAGAAACAATTTAAACTGTATTTTTATAAATTACTCTACTTCCGTCTTTACAAAAAGAACAATCTTTACAAAAGATTGTCGGAAAGAAACCGTCATATTCTTGATACTTTTGAGATTCAACTAAGAAATTTATAAAAATTGAGTGTTTACTATTACATAGGTAACAGTAGTAATACCACTTTTATAAAAACAATATCTGTGTAATCGGTGTCCTAGGTTTAAATAAAAAGGGTGGTCCGACCCAGGAGAAGGTAAGTGGACAACCTCAAATTTATCCTTCTTGTTATTCCACAACGTAATTTTGATTTTAGAAGTGGCCCTCCGGAATAACGTAGTTTATATAAAAATGTTCGACGGTCGGAGATCCTGTCCAGTAGAGAAAACTTGGAGTGGACTACAGAAACTTGGGAAAGTCCTAAACCATTGAAACCCTAGTTCTGGTCCACAACATGGTATAGTCTCCGAATAAACTCAATAAGAACTGAGGTACTGAGTTGTGTGTCCGGGGTCAGACTCAGGTATTTTACAGTCACATCCTGAGACGTTGTGAACCTTAATAGTCGAGACGAAGAAAAAGAGTTTCTGGTGGAAGGTGTACTTCCGTATCAAGTGTAGAAGTCAGACCTATGTGTCCCGACGTATGTTTTGTAGCGAGCTCCCTGAGACATCGAAGGACGGATAACTCAATAAACCGACATATGTCCAAAATTTTTGATTTTCAAGTCGGACTACTAGTGTTCTCTCTTTAAGATATTAAAAGATTTCTCTTTTGTCGGCGAAACCAGTTGATCTCGTTACCAACCGTTGGTCCCGTGCAAAGATTGAAGTTCTGTCAAACTTATTTAAGGGTGGACAAGAAAGTATCTTGAGAACTATAAAGTAATAGAATTTTAGATAATAATTTAAGAGTTCTTTTCTCAAATTTATTATTACAAATAATTGGAACTAAAATATCTATACGGTACATTGAGAGAGATCTCACCCCTTCCTCTCTTCGTGTCCATAATTTGTTACCGGTCTACAGTGGTACGAATTTTCTAAACTTCGGTGACGTTATGTATGTACTTTGAAGATAAAGTCACAATTTCCTGACTTTTACCATATTACCAAGTTTTATCTTTAGCATGAACTAATTTACAGTCACTGAAAGAGTAGGTGACGACACGGCACGATTCAGCGAAGTTAGCACAGACTGAGAACACTGGGGTACCTGACATCGGGCGGTCCGAGGAGACAGGTACCCTAAGAGGTCCGTTCTTGTCACCTCACCCAACGGCAAAGGAGGAGGTCCTGTAGAAGGGTTAGGTCCCTAGCTTGGGCGTAGAAAAAAATACAGAGAACGCAATGTCCGTCCAAGAAATGGTGATCGTGGTGGACCTTTTGGGTAATCCTTTCAAGTTTTACAAAGAAACTACAGGTTTCTCGAAATCCTCTTCTATTTCAATGTCTGGTTCTGTCAATGCAATGCCGGAGTCCTTTGCATGACTCTCTTTTCACAAAATCCCGAGGTCAAGGATCACTTTCCTACACGTGCCATCAGTGTGGTAACGAGTGTGTCGTAGTAATCGACTGAACCATCCACTAAAAGACGGTCTCTCTTTTCTTTCCTGAGTACGATTGTCCTCCATGCCAAACGGACCACTTCACTTACTCGGAAGTGGTTTACTTCGAAAGTGCGTTCAGGGACTCTGACTCAGGTCTCAACGTCATAGTTCCGAAATAAAGTTCGGCTCTATGGCGGAAGAGTCGGAAGGGAAACGTCAATGTAGGTCGAGTCTGTCCTGACATCGTTAAGTCCCAGCCCCAGATACTAGGATTTGATTCGTTTGTGTCTCGTCGGAGGTGGTGTCCGCCCAGAAACAAGTCAGTCGACACCTTCGGGGTCGTCGGTGACAGGGGTATTCGTCTGTAGTTAAAAAGTCGTTGGAATTTTTAGTCTGACGTAGTCCTGAAGGGACTACCAGGTCACCAGTTCTGAGACGAGAAGGTGACGGTCCCCCGTGCCCAAGATAGGGACCATGTCTTGATCCTGGAGTATATACCACGTCGAACCGGTTTTTTCTTTTTTTTTCGGATGTAGAAACTATCCTCACGGTACAAATTATACCTTTAAGACTCTGTCCATGAAATCAATTACTCAAATTTCAGTACCGACTTATCCTTTGACTCATTGATCTTGACCTATATGTTTTGTATACTTAATTCGATCAATTTAACGTAACAAATTTTAAAGGGTAGTCTCGTGAAGTCAGTGAGTCTACAACCAAAGACTATCGTGAGAGACTATTTCCTTTGGTCCGGAGGAACCTCTTCACTGTTTTTTAGATCTCGACCCCGTCCTTTATACGTTCTACTCGGACCTTGGAGAACATCACGGTATTCCTAAGGAGGGTTTTTTGACGGCATATTTATTCATTTATTTATTTATGTGTACATATTTTACTACTCTAGATAATTATAATTTCCCTGTGTCCTTAGGTAACTTTCTCAAGGGTCACCGGTTTCGACGTTGTTAAACTCCTTTTCTTTATATTATCTTAACTCCATTCTACGTTTCATATTTTGTATATAGATACGTAAGAATGACTATGTCTATTTACTTATGGATCTCTTCTTTTCTGTTTACAGAGTCAGTTTTCTTAAGGGTTATTAACTACTTTTACGAAGTGGTAGTTCCTCCATCTTGTACTAAGGGGTCACGACTTCATATAGACTCCTGTCATTGAAAGAAGGTCTCTTTTGTCATGTCTCACTCCCTTCATCTCACTGAGATACTACTTCTTTTGACTAGTCGTCGGACTACTGGTTCACGTAGTGGGTGGTGACCATTTAATGTGACTACCATATATAGGAAGTCCATTATCCTACTTTTACCGTAAAATGGTACCACTACAAGGAGGGGTTTTTGTACGTTGGGGTCAGATTAGTTACTCTTCTTGTACTCTTTTAGAGTCAAATCCCTGTAAGATGTCTTTTGGACTCGTGAAGTGGGACTTTGACAGTTCCAGTAATTTTTATACCTTTCAGACTCTTTGACAGTGTCGATATCCTCGGATTCCTCTAACTGTTAATTTCCCTTGTACCATAGGACCTACTCTACGATCTAGTCCGTTTTTGATTCCTTTAGACTTATTTTATATCTGAAATTATTATTTAGTTATAACTGAGTAATTAACGTTGTTTGTATGGTACGATTATATACGATTATTATTCCCTTTACCCCACTTTTGAGATGATAGGAATGTTAAAAACACATTTAGATTCTGGCAAGATTATGTTTTATGAGTAAAAAAATTTACAAGTTAATGTCATAATGTACGACCTTTTTTATGGTTCATTACGAAATAAAGTTGCACTGAACGTGATGACCAGAAAGTAAACGAGTCTAATTTTCTCCTGAGGAAGATTTTGATTTTGTATAATTCAGTAAGTGTAAAAGTTTGTTCATTATGACAGTCACAGGAAACCTATCTTTGTTAGATCCATTTTCACTAGTTTCTCGTTCATTTTTAAGTCGTTTCGGAAACGAGCCATTATATGTTAAAAATTCTAAAACATCTACAAGTTTAATAAGGCGTTTACGTAACAGAGATTTTATAAAAGACGTCTGTGTATCAACATTTTAAATACATAATTTTAGAATTATAAAACAAAATCTTTAATTTTGTATCTGTATCCTCCTTTTTGTTTTCTTCACCGACCGAACCGTGTTCGCTGTTTCTGCATAAAGAACGGAAAGTAGACCAAATAGAAGTCGATCCTGAAAATCACCCCACCCCACCTTCGAAGTAGTCTGGTACTTTTTTCACATCGTTATCTGATTCTCTCCGTCACAGAGAGAGTACAGGAAACTCTTTTGAAAAAAGTCCTGGATTTAGAAAATTCGACTACACGAAACGGTGATCCTAAGAAAGTGGAACATAAGTAAGGGACGGTACACATACTACTCCTGAAGTCACGATGATTCCCTATAAATACCACAATAAAACATACGTCCTCGAAACCCCGTAAGTAGTTAGGGTGTGTATTTAGGGTGTCATTTAGATATCTAATTAAATCCCTCTTTACTTATCAGAGTCATCTTGCACGACAAAGGAGTATAATTTCACTGACGGAAAAAAAACAATGATCTGACAGTATCTCTTCGTGTTCTACTTACAAGGTCTCTGATACTTGCTTCAAGAACTATACAGACTACTACTTCCATACTTTTGGAGGAAACTCAGACATCATTGTTTCTCACTGACACATAAACAAAGGACTTCCTTTAAGTAACGTTTTTACAAAAATCTTCGTACTTATACAAAACAACATCACAGTTGTCATACGTAAAAAAGTGTGAATGTAACAAGTGAATTTAGCACGTCAAGCATTTCGGTTGCGGGGACTTTACGAGTCACTACCGCTCATATAGAGTCTACAACTTCTTCCATAAACACTTAAAAATAACACTATTTTAAATTGATGGTCGAAATAGAAGGTGAAGAATAGAAACTTGATATTGGGAAGGGACTCAATGATTGAAAAGTAAAATAGAACACTAATAGTTAATTATATAGTAAATTTGTTGTACATAAACTATAGTGACAGAAGAAAACCAGAGAAACTCACGGGAGGGGAACTTGGGTAAAAGGTCGAACTTTTATGTTGACAGTGATGAATAGTCCTAATGAAAGAAAGATAAACAACGATAATTCATCTTTTCACTAGAAAACTAACGAATGTAAACTTTTAGATCTTTTCTTTTTAGACAAATATAGATTTTAAAAAAAAGTATTCATTCACTTCCAAATACTCCTATCCGAATACTCGGGTAAGATCCTACATGAAATTCGAAACGTCACTTTCGATGAAAACTAGAACTTGAGAATTACTTTTCGGTTGGACTTTTTTGAACGAAAGTTTTATGTTTAAAAATTAGAACTAAAGCACTTTCTCTGTTTTATATCTACTAATATGGATAAGAAGTACACGAATTTTCTTGGAAAAGCAAAAGGACGGAGTGAATTTTTAATCACGTAAATTCGTCCAGTACCATACATCTATGTAATTACTCTAATACAGAAATAACAAGTAACTTTTGACTGTACAAATGTCACTTATTTATATTTCTACCGTCTACGACCGTAAAATGACTTTACAAATGAATCTTATCTTATATATGACTACAAAGAGAGGACGTAGTAAACTGAGAGGGTTTGTTGCAGGACAGAAAGACGAAGAGGTAAACAGTCGAGAGTACAACAAAAAAGGAAAACCTAGGCAGAATCGCGTCGACGAGAAACAAACGGAGATCCAATGGAAATAACCTTAATAACCGAGGAAGAAACCAAACAGGTCAAAAGTAACCTTTGGATTCATCACCCTTTCGGATGGACTAGGTTTCAGTGCAATCGAGAAAACCACTGGTCCCCGAAGGATCACTAGTACGGACGGGAGGATCCTTACGATTACAGAACTCTCAAATCCCTGAACCATTAAATCCCTGAACGTTCATGGACAGATTAACAAACATTTACAACAAAACTATTTACAATTTCCGTAGATGAGTAGTAAAAAGAAAAAGACATTTGGTAGTTGATATATAAATGAAGACAATTAGGGAGTTACCTATTATAAACATAGTAGAAATCCTGAGATACTCATTATACGGAATGACAGTATAATATAAAGTTACGAAAGAAAACGTCGTAACAGTCTCATTAAAAAGTACACGTCTTCGTCTTTCTTTTTACTACCAGAGTGTCTTTACGTATGTGTGTGTTTTACACTGCATTTTTCATGTAAACCTTTGTTTTAACAATACTTTATATTATACTGTTAGTTTCTGGATTTTTACACGATTAAAGGTTATCTTATAGGGGTTTCTCGACGTGACTACTCTCCGGTTCAAACTCACCTGATATATTGTTGGAATATGCACACCTTTTGGGATTAAAGGTTTTTCTTCTTTAAAACGTAGAGAATTTCTATTAAGTGAATCGACAAATTGATCTTTACTCTTAATAAAGAAAATCTAAATATAGTCGAACCCTTGAACTTTACTTGTTCGTTTAAAAGTAAGAGTAAAACAGGTAGAAAGTCGGGAACGTACACAGGTCCCCGACGACCTTCGTTTACCGAGAACTGAAGTTTTACACATCTTAAATTACAACTTTCCCCCAACCAATTTCCAGTAAGTCAGACTTGTTGGTAGTGGATCACGATCTTAATGGAGACAATCCTCTAGGAAAAGGGTCTACGGAGGTACACTCAAAGGGTTAAGAGTCAGACGGATAAGGACACTTGTTGAGACCGAAATTTGTAAGAAGTAAAAGACCTCGTGAGACAGTGACTAAGTCCGAAATTGAGTCATTGAGTCCGAGACTAGTCAAACCACGATAAATCTTGTTTTCGACGGAGTTAAGTACATTTTAGGAAGACTATAAATCTTCGTGAAAAGTACAAAGAACAGTTACAACAAAGGAAGTCAGTATAATGACCGTGAAGGGCGGGTCGGTGGGCAGGTGGGGAGCAAGGGAATGGTAGTGCCAGTCAGAGGACACGTGTAAAGTCACACAGACATAGGTGGAGGTCACCTCCACCGGTCTCGACCTGTGGTATAAGCTCCATGTCAGACTAGTTTCGTCTCAGATAGTTCCGAGAACACAACAGGTATCTTCTATGATTTTTAGATGTTAACTTCTATTTTTATGACAACTCCAATATTATATATGAATTAACTCAGGATAATTATAACGGCAGTCGATTACAGGGATTTAAAACGGAGGTACTCCAGGTCACTTGGTGTAATCGGCAACCAGTGTATGGACCTAGTAAGAGACGACGCACGCGATCGTAAAGATAAAATGAGGTTTAGGATGTCGTTTAGTAAAACGTTCAAATCAAGCTTTTCCTTGGGATGTTGACGTTACTGCCATAAATGTAGACTGAGTGAACAGCCCATCTAAACGGTCCCGAAACGGTGACATCAGACTGAACCACGACGACCAAAGTAATTCGGGAAAACTTACCTTTGTTGACAAATAAAGGTACTTTGGTGTCGTATAACACTTAGAGAGATACACTCTTAATCATTCTAGAAGTCCATAGGGTCCACGATTCTTATAGTTGTCGAAAATTTTCGTTTATTTTTATTATTCGTTTTATACGACAGTCAAAAAGAGCTCTTCTTACTCAAACATTGTACCCTTTTATATTAATATTAGATTCAATATTTTTAGTTCACTTATAATTCCCTTGTCACGGTTTTCATCAGAGAAAAAGAGGGAGAAAGAAAAATTAAAAACGAAAGAGAAACAGGAGAAAGGAACCAGGTACTACTCTTTAATCAGATTCAATTTTTTTTTTTTCATTACAACTAATTAAACAGTTTTTTTAAAGAGTCTTTTTGTTCCGATTTACAATAGTCACTTACCGGATTCCTTTGTTACCTCGGTTCAATGTCTCATTCTTGTTTCCAGCTGTACAGTCGTGTCGTCTCTATTTCGTTCTACAAATTCCGTCCACTACTCAGGTGTACAATGTACCCATTCCCCATCCATCTGGATGAACCTCCCGGTCTGACTAAGTGTCTGTAGAATTACGAGATGAAAAAAGAAAGGGTCTTATATACAATGTACGTATATTTTAATTATATGTACGTTTTAATTACAACTAAGATCATGGTGAATCTCACAAGTCAAAACGTTAAGTCCAACAGTAATTTTTCTTTCTTTTTTGATTTAACCCCCTCTCTTCTCTCTCCCTCCCTTCTTTCTCTTCCCTTTCTTCCTTTCCTTTCCTCCCTCTCCTTATTTTCTTCTTTTACCTCTAATTCTAAGTTCAACAGAAGATCAAACTCAGGACGAGGGTTCTCAGTGGTGCCCGAAACTAAGTCGTCACTAAAATGTAACGTTTAAGGATCTTTTACATAAAACAGTTAAAAATTCTTACGTATTAGTACAATAAAATCGAACGTTTTAAGATCACCCAACCCAATATCGTTATTTAGATTTCTTGACGTCTACCCTGTATTACTCTTGACCTTACTTCGGTACCTTTCATTTTGGGGTTTTCCGTCGAGACACTTTGTCCTGAGGTGACTTGTCCAAAGACTCTGTTGACCCACTCTGTTGAGAACGAGCCTTCTTAATAAATTAAGGGTCAATCAATGTTAAGTCTATTCTGACGTCTTCGAGAAAGTCCTAGTTTACATCTGTGATTTTATAATTTTCTTTTACGATTTTCAGATTCATGTGAATCTTTATTAACAGTCTATCCTTATGGTGTCGGATGGTCCAAAAACACTTCAAAGGATAATTTCCTTTAGGTTTTTAGACCTTTGGTCTAAGGTCTAGGGAGTTTCTCGTTTCTTCCCCAAGTAATTCGTCTTATTTAGACAGACTTGGTCCTTTTTTCAAAACACATGATTTTGACGATAGCTGACCAGGAAACCTTAACTTCGTCATCTTTAGATTTCCGAACTATAGTCCAAACTCGGAGAGTCTTACATTTGAGTATATTTTTAGACACACACACATATATATATATATAAAAAAAAAACCTTCTTACTCTAAGAAAAACACCACCCAGTTTTAGAAACCTACGTAATAAATATTTTTGTAAAAATTTTCAGATTTTTTTCTTTTTATTAACAGTCTATCCACATCGAAACTCTATATTATTTCGTGACTACAAAGTAGACTATTATACTCTCAGTATTAACCGAGTGAAAACATAGTTTTAGTCACGGATTACCTTCGTTTGGTGTTTAAGGTTTCTTGATTTTGTCGTCTAGTCATAAGATATCGGGTTCGAGAAGTAATATGACTACTCTTTATTTCGGGTTTACTTACAACACACTGAAAGGGTTGGTCCAATCACCGTCTCACCCTGTTCTTCTGTGTAGACTATCCACCGTAATCCAGTAGAGAAAGTATTGACGTCATTGTACTCGACACAAGAATGTAATCTTGGGTTTTAACTTAAAAAAAACTCGAAGTTTTTTTTACACACGAATCCTTTTCCTTGTTTAACGTTTAACAGTGTTTCATTATTAGTAAGAAAAAATTTCTGGGTTACTTTGATGTTCTCTATCAGGAGACTAGTAGAACCGTTTCCTGGTTCTAAGTGTAAGTGCATTTTATCGATATTTGTATTGCATCTTACCTAAAATTCTTGAGTTTCGTTCATCAAAATCGTTTGTATAGGTTCATAAAAATTAGTCCCCTCTTTTTCATCTTAAAGTAAACCGTGTTAGACTTTGAGTTTTTTCAACCTCTTTAATAAAACCCCTTGTGTTTCGGTCCGTGACCCCCTCTGCGGAATGTCGGAGAGAAGAGTGGTTCACGAAACCTGAGAGGACTAGAGGATCGGTAGGATTATTTATGAAGTTTGATAGTACAAAGATCGAAATGTCTAGACCTTTCTTCGGAACTTCTAATCAAACAGAGGTCCACCAGGTTCCCTCAGGACCAACGATACGTCTCTGACGGGAAATGAATTTTAGAATGGTAAAATATTTATGGACATTTTCGTATTGTAGATTGAAGAACGGACTATAAAGAGACGAATGTCGAGTGGAAAGTTTGTCTACCATGTATTAACGTACGATGAGACCGTACCGTTGGGTGAGGTTATAAGAACGGATCTCTTAGGGTACCTGTCTCCTCGGACCGTCCGATACCAGTTATCTCAACGTTTCTCAGTCTGTGTGGATTTCACTGAATTGTTCGTGCGAGTCGTTATTTCAGTTTTACTTTATGGTCTGCGTCTCTGGATTAGAATCAGAGATAACAGAGGGATCTTGGATCATGTCCCGGACCTTGTTTTGTCGAGAAGTCATCCACAAACGTGTCGACGTTGGATTGTCTCCTCTGAGTTCCTTTCCTATCAACATATGTCCAAAGACTCTTGTCCGTTCTACTTCTTTTAAGCGGAGGACACGAGGGACAAGGTCAGTAATATGGGACAGAGTGACTCTGTCGGGATCCGATGGATCACTTGGTCATTTGTAGAAATATTACTGAGAGGATTCTCCATGGATATCGAGTTTCTTATCAAGTACTTAAATTTTCTTAAAGGTCGATTTCCTTTTCTGGATACCCGCCTCTGTCTTCAGAAATAAGAGTTTGTCTCAGTTAGGACAGAAACCATCGGACAGAAACCTTAACCTTAACAAATCACTAGAAGTAGGTGTGACTGGTGAATGGGATGCTGCATGAACTGCACAGATATGTCTTAGAGTGTCTACAGAGTCGGACGGGATTTGTATGGGACGTTTGTCACAAAGAAGGGTGGGAAGAGGTCCAGTCATTTGTCGAGATAGTGGGTTCGATTTTGGACACCAAGACACATTGGAGGAAAGAATGCGAATATAGGTCAGGTAGTCACTTAGATAGGTAAGACGAAGGTCTTATGTAGGGTGTAGGGAGGCGAAGGGTGACGGCACTGAGATTAGGTGGGCGACTGCACGGCGGGTACCTTATGACGTCTTCGGAGGAACGTCCAGTGAAGACGTGAAAGGGGTCTCTGAGTCAAAAGATATGTCGTAGGAGTCGTTAGAAAATTTTACATTTAACCTAGGACAATGAGGTAAGGGGTCGAAGTTTGGGAGGTCTGGAGTAAACAACAAGGCAACGATTCAACACACGTTGAGAAACACTGGGGTACCGAAGGGAAGGAAGTGACAAAGGACCTCAAACGAGTGTGAGTACAGGTAACTCAGTCACTACGGTAGGTTGGTAGAGTAGGAGACAGTGGGGGAAGAGGAGGACGGGAGTTAGAAAGGGTCGTAGTCCCAGAAAAGGTTACTCAGTCGAGAAACGTAGTCCACCGGTCTCCTAACCGCGAAGTTGTAGTCAGGAAGGTTACTTATAAGTCCCAACTAAAGGAAATCCTAACTGACCAAACTAGAGACTTCGAGTATCGATCCAAAATTTCTAAGTAAGTATAACAACATATATTAACATCAAGTAAACAAAAGTAAAGCTATATAATAAGATATACGGACCTAGTATTAAGCCAATAGGTAAGAGGACACCTACCTTCGTACCCAACAAAGGACACACCCCGACAACGTTTGTTTCGACGATATTTGGAATATATACAAAGGACCATGTGTATGTATCTTCATGTAAAAACATGCCATATTTGGATCCTAAAATCAACGATTCAACATCGAATACGTTTCTGTGATCTTAAGAAGTGTTGGTCCATCCTGATTTGATCCTAATATTTTAATCTATCACTCCGATATCTTTTGGTCCTTATATTACATTTCTCTCGATAATATTATGGTCTTCCTCCGTCCTCCTCCGATACTACCCTATTCTTACGCCCGTCACCGAAGACCCCACGACTGCAAGATAAAGAATTGGAGACACGATAAATAAAATATCGTCAGACAATTTTACATACAACGTACAGTACATGAGTAAACGTACCAACGACATAAAGTTTTATTTTCATCGGTGGAGAAGATTTATTATGTGTATGTGGGGGTCTGCTCATGTTTATGTTGTCATTTTATTTGGAAGGGTTCCGAAATGCTACGTGAATCTCATCTTGAGTGTCGGAAAGACACCAGTCACTTAGGACACATTTATACCGAGCATCAAGGAGAAAACGTAAGAGAGTTAGTGTGAAAAACTAAAGAAGGATTATGAGGAGAGTTATATAATCAGTAGTCAAAGTCTTTTCGTTTGAAAAAGACCGTTCCTGGTTGTTAATTATAAAAGTCAAAAAGTCCGGTGTACCAGACACAGGATTGACAAGTTGAGACGGTAACATCGGGGTTATCGATTGTCTTGTTTACTCGTCCCTACACCCGTTATTTTGAACTAAATATTTTTGTCCCTCCCCTGACCTAAAACGGGTCTGACAGTAAACGGTTGAACCCTACTTAAAATACAAGAAGGTTTCATCCGACAGGCGCGGTACCTTCGTCTCGACAGACATGGCGGCAGGCTCGTGAATCCTGTGTCTGTGTCCCCAGGAGCGCCCCCCCGACGGTGTGCAAATGGACACAGAGACAGGAAGGGGTGGGGTGGGGCAGGGGTGGATCCTCAGCTGTATTTACTTATGAGAGTTACTGTGTGTGTTCCATGAATGGTAAATAACTCGGGAAAGGTACAAGATCCGTAATTCGTGGTATGTAAAGTACATGATACAACAAATTCGCAGTGTCACTGGGAGATTGAATCTCGGCAACCATACGGGTAAAATATCTACACTTTTATTCAAGGTCGTTCCAATTTCTGGAACCAGTTCCAGTGTGTCTAGTCACGTCCCCGAATATCGTCTTAGGGTCAGAGATTGGAGATTGTAAGTCCATTAAATCTATTCTCAGGATTTTGTTCGCCTATTAACATTCAACATTTACTCTATTACATATTTCCAATCGTGTTTCTCTATTCTTTCGGAAGGAGTCACTAGTCACGTTTCTTTATCTCCTTTTGTTGTCTTACCCTTTCTGATCTCTAAAGAAGTTCTTTTGGACTCTATGGTTCCCTTCAAAAGTAAGTTTCTACCTGTGTTATTTCCTGTCTTTACCATGTCTGGATTGTCTTCGTCTTCTATAATTCTTTTCCATCGTTCTTATGTGTCTTCTTGATATGTTTTTTCTAGAAGTGTTGGGTCTATTAGTGCTACCACACTAGTGAGTAGATCTCGGTCTGTAGGACCTTACTCTTCAGTTCACCCGGAATCCTTCGTAGTGATACTCGTTTCGATCACCTCCACTACCTTAAGGTCAACCCGATAAAGTTTAGGATTTTCTACTACGACACTTGCACGACGTGAGTTATGCGGTCGTTTAAACCTTTTGAGTCCTCACCAGTGTCCTACCCTTTTCCACTCAAAAATAAGGTCAGGGTTTCTTTCTGTTACGGTTCCTTACGAGTTTGATGGTGTGTTAACGTGAGTAGAGTGTACGATCTTTTCATTACGAGTTTTAAGAGGTTCGGTCCGAAGTTGTCATGTACTTGACACTTGAAGGTCTACAAGTTCAACGTAAATCTTTTCCGTCTCCTTGGTCTCTAGTTTAATGGTTGTAGGTGACCTAGTAGTTTTTTCGTCTTCTCAAGGTCTTTTTGTAGATGAAGATGAAATAACGGATATGGTTTCCGAAACTGACACACCTTGTGTTGTTTGACACCTTTTAAGACTTTCTTCACCCTTATGGTCTGGTGGACTGGACGGAGAACTCTCTAGATAGACGTCCAATTCTTCGTTGTCAATCTTGACCTGTACCTTGTTGTCTGACCAAGGTTTATCCTTTTCCTCATGCAGTTCCGACATATAACAGTGGGAAGAATAAACTGAATATATGACTCATGTAGTACTCTTTACGACCCGACCTACTTCGTATTCGACCTTAGTTTTANCTCTCTAGATAGACGTCCAATTCTTCGTTGTCAATCTTGACCTGTACCTTGTTGTCTGACCAAGGTTTATCCTTTTCCTCATGCAGTTCCGACATATAACAGTGGGAAGAATAAATTGAATATATGACTCATGTAGTACTCTTTACGACCCGACCTACTTCGTATTCGACCTTAGTTTTAACGTCCCTCTTTATAGTTATTGGACTATACGTCTACTGTGGTGGGAATACCGTCTCTCGTTTCTTCTCGATTTCTCGGAGAACTACTTTCACTTTCTCTTCTCACTTTTTCAACCGAATTTTGAGTTGTAAGTCTTTTGATTCTAGTACCGTAGACCAGGGTAGTGAAGTACGTTTATCCACCTCTTTGTCACCTTTGTCACTGTCTGAAACAAAAAGCCCCGAGGTTTTAGTGACGTCTACCACTGACGTCGGTACTTTAATTTTCTACGAACGAGGAACCTTCCTTTCAATACTGGTTGGATCTGTCGTATAATTTTTCGTCTCTGTAATGATACGGTTGTTCCATAGATCAGTTTCGATACCAAACAGGTCATCAGTACGTACCTACACTCTCAACTTGATATTTCTTTCGACTCGCGGTTTCTTAACTACGAAAACTTGACACTACAACCTCTTCTGAAAACTCTCAGGGAACCTGACGTTCCTCTAGGTTGGTCAGGTAGGATTTCCTTTAGTCAGGACTTATAAGCAACCTTTCTGATTACGACTTCGACTTTGAGGTCATGAAACCGGTGTACTACGCTTCTTGACTGTAAACATTTCTGGGACTACGACCCTTTCTAACTTCCGCCCTCTTCCCTTTCTGTCTCCTACTCTACCAACCTACCGTAGTGACTGAGTTACCTGTACTCAAAGTCATTCGAGGTCCTCAACTACTACCTGTCCCTCCGGACCGCACGACGTCAGTTACCCTAGTGTTTCTCAGTCTACGTTGACTTGACTTGACTATTTCCAATTGGGTCTATAGAGGTACTTACAATCAATGTTCCGTGAAATAGAATGAATTAGAAGAGTTTCATCAACTCTCGTCAAAACCTTGATAAGAATGGGGATGAAATGTAAATCAGGATTAAGTTTCGGGATTTTAAAATAATCGGGAGTGAACGTAATTCCAAGATTCGGATTTTCCCAAGTTCTATGAACAAGTCCAAGTGTATTGGTTACTTTGACATTAAACTTAAATCAAAACAAAACAAAACAAAACAAAAACTTAAATCCAAAAAAAAAATGAAAGTCACTCTACGAGATTCTCTTATATACTTTCATTGTTCTTTTACGTTTTCTTCCCCTCTCTTGACCTCCGGAGTTTTCCTACTTAAAATACCTTGTCTGTCTTACACTTGTTCGTCTTCAAACCCCCCAACTCCTCTTCCCTTCCCTGACCTTTCTTCACAAGATTCAAGTCCCAGTTTCATAGTCTCTGGCCTTCTCGAGTGTCTTCTGAAGTCGTACTCCGTTCCCCAAACCCGTGACTGGACCGACTCCTAGGGTCCCGTCCCGTGTCCCTCCTTACCTTTTGCGACCCGTGTAACTCTCCTTCTCCTTACGGTCTCCCTCACCACTTCTTGTCCCTCTTTTGGTCTTCTCACTCGAGATCACCTACGGCAGGCACCCTCTTTGAAGGGACCGTGCCAGGTCAATCCACTCGTGTCCGGTAAACCCTTGGGGACTACTGGTGTCGTCGACGGCACAAGTATTATACCGATGTCTGGGTCTTATTCATGAAGAGTATATCAAAACACAAAAAAGGGATCTTCCATACTGTCTACTCGTCGACGTCGTCAGATACCGTACTTCCCCTTGTCCCCAGTCAATTCTCGACTGGCCCTTAATCGTACAAATAACTAATTCATGTTATCCACCAGAAAAGTAAGTAAGTTTTGTTCAACATTAAAACTTATACTAAGGAAGGGTGAGGGTGAAGAAAATCAGAGACCATTAGATGGGCCTTTCAGACTCGAAGAAGTACCCCTTCACCCAGGAGTACACTGGTGGAGACGGGGATAGGGGGTTTAACCTGAGGATGACGTCTCTCTTGGTCTTCACCTCCCACTGCGACCCCTTTTGGTCGTGCCTCTTACGAACCGGTCCCTTTCCGCCCCACCGCCGTCTCCCGGTCCTTCCCCACACCCCAACCTCTTGCCCTTCTACAATGTGTACCGTTCGCTCCACCAGGTTCGTGACCCCGGTCTTCGTGTGACTCCGACTCTTGGCTGGCGTCCGACAGAAAGGGAAGACACATATATGGAAAATCCATCTCCAACCTCTATCTTGTGTCTAGTTATTGACCACAAACGACGAGACGTGTCACTTTTCGTCAAATCCACACTCTCTTCCTCTCTGGTCCAAGTTCGGGTGTTTCACCTGCACTACGAATATGGCGAAATATGGACTCCCATCACTCGTAGAAGACCGCGAAACGTGTGGGTCAGGAATGTATGTCTGTATTACTCGGTTCTAGTTACTCCAGACCTACACCCCGACTCAGATATGCTTAAACATTCTTTCTTACTTGTCTTCCCTGAATGACGTACTATGTCGGTGGAACTTAAATCGTTACATTAATGAGGCATTCATTCTTGGTAAAATCACAGACTAAAGTGTCATAATGAAACACCGATCAGTAACAGACCAGAATAAATTTTCACCGTACGACGACGACGACGACGACGACGATTCAGTGAAGTCAGCACAGGTTGAGACACGCTGGGGTCTCTGTCGTCGGGTGGTCCGAGGGGGCAGGGACCCTAAGAGGTCCGTTCTTGTGTATCTAAAATCGATTATTCAAGTCACATTCATTGGGGCATGAGGAGAGACGGACGTAGGACAGAGATAAGAAATCAGAGGCAAACTAGGTTCAGTAACATTGTAGAGTAGAAGGAGTCCACCGACTGTCATTAAGACCTGATCCCAATTCCTCATAACTATTTTTATCCTTTTTTAATATCACAGACGGGGTCGTAACAGAAAAAGATCGAGAAGTGTCCTTTCTGTGTCTTAAGAAAAAGGAAAGACCCTACCCAAACAAATAATTGGGTTGGTTCTAGTGTCCCCTACCAAAGGTAACGGGGTAGACCTTTCGCAGGTTGTGACTCAGTACCCAGGAATGAAACCTTTGACATAGAGTGAACCTAATTCCTTATCATTTGACGTTATGTCCAAAATTTTTTCCATGTAGATCGGTGTTTCTTGTCTTATTACACATTCTGGTCTCTCAGTGTGACTGAAATATGAGCTTTTTTAGTCGGATTTATCTTTTCAGTAAACAAAACACGGTATTGCCGCTGAACAAGAACAGTTACGAATTCTCTACACGTTTGAAACGGTAATTCGGGTCAAGGAAACACCCGTCGTTACTTCAGTCCTAGAATGGTCGTGGACCTCAATCCCTTTCTTTCTTTTTCTATCGTCCACCGGGAGGGTACTCTCTCCATGTGATTAGGGAATTTTACTGTGTGCGAAGACTTCTGGTGCATCCAGTGGGAAGGAGTAGATTGTCACAGAGTTGAAAGGGGTAACGAGAGTGTGGAAAACTCTTCCTTTACATGTCCTTAGGAACGAATTATGTACGAGAAGGAGGTTTGACGTTTTACTTTCTACTCTACGTGTGACTAGACTTTAGATTCATTGAAAGTGTGAATAAATAACACACTCAGAGTCTTAATCTGAAAATCTTGATCTCAAACTTCCCTTGTCGATGGATGAGGTCACAAGACCGGACCTCTTAAGGTACCTGACTTATCAGGTACCCCAGCGTTTCTCAGTCTGTACTGACTCACTAAAAAGTGAAGTGAAACTCACCTAGTCAAGTCAAGTCAAGTCAGTGAGTCAGTACAGATTGAGAAACGTCGGGACACCTGACGTCGTGCGACCCGGAGGGACAGGTAGTGGTTGAGGACGTCAAGTGAGTTTGAGTACAGGTAACTTAGTCACTACCGTAGGTTGGCAGAGTAGGAGACAGCAGGGGATAGGAGGACGGAAGTTAGAAAGGGTCGTAGTCCCAGAAAAGGTTACTCAGTCGAGAAACACAGTCCACCGGTTTCATGACCGCAAAGTCGAAGTTGTATCAAGGTTACTTATGAGTCCTGACTAAAGGAAATCCTACCTGACCAATATAGGAACGACAGGTTCCCTGAGAGTTTTCAGAAGAGGTTGTGGTGTCATGTTTTCGTAATTAAGAAACCACGAGTCGAAAGAAATATCAGGTTGAGAGTGTAGGTATGTACTGGTACCTTTTTTGGTATCGGAACTGATACCTACCTGGAAACAGCCGTTTCGTTGTAGAGACGAAAAATTATACGACAGATCAAACCAGTATTGAAAAGAGGGTTCCTCATTCGCAGAAAATTAAAGTACCGACGTCAGTGGTAGACGACACTAAAACCTCGGGGGTTTTATTTCAGACTGTGACAAAGGTGACAAAGAGGTGGATAAACGGTACTACACTACCCTGGTCTACGGTACTAGAAGCAAAAGACTTACAACTTGAAATTCGGTTGAAAAAGTGAGAGGAGAAAGTGAAAGTAGTTCTCCGAGAATTCAAGAAGAAGTGAAAGATTGTATTCCCACCACAGTAAACGTATAGACTCCAATAACTATAAAGAGGGTCGTTAGAACTAAGGTCGAACACAATGTAGGTCGGGTCACATAGAGTACTACATGAGACGTGTACTCAATTTATTCGTGTCACTGTTATATGTTGGAACTGAATGAGGAAAAGGATAAACCTTGGTCAGACAACAAGGTACAGGTCAAGATTGACAACGAAGGACTGAACGTATGTCTAAAGAGTTCTCCGTCCAGTCCACCAGACCATAAGAGTAGAGAAAGCCTTAAAAGGTGTCAAACAACACCAGGTGTGTCAGTTTCCCAAACTGTATCAGTTATTTTGTCTTCATCTACAAAAAGACCTTGAGAGAAAAGACAAGTTACTACGTTACCTACAACCGTTAAACTCGAGACCAAGGAGACGGAAAAGATCTAGGTGGAACTTGTAAACCTTCAAGTGTCAAGTACATGACACAACTTCGCACAGAACCTCTTAAAACTCGTAATGAAATGATCGTACACTCTACTTACGTTAACACGGTATCAAACTCTTAAGAAACCGTAACGGAAAGAATCCCTAACCTCATTTTGACTGGAAAAGGTCAGGACACCGGTGACGACTCAAAAGGTTTAAACGACCGTATAACTCACGTCGTGCAAGTGTCGTAGTAGAAAATCCTAAACTTTATCGAGTTGACCTTAAGGTAGTGGAGGTGGTCGAAACAAGTATCACTACGAAGGATTCCGGGTGAACCGAAGAGTAAGGTCCCACAGACCGACATCCACTCACTAGTATGGTGACACTAATAGAACCAGTACTTCTAGAAAAAACATATCAAGAAGACACATAAGAACGGTGGAGTAGAATTATAGAAGACGAAGACAATCCAGGTATAGCAAAGACAGGAAATGACTCGGGTAGAAACGTAATTTACAAAGGAACCATAGAGATTAAAAGAACTTCTCTAGAGATCAGAAAGGGTAAGACAACAAAAGGAGATAAAGAAACGTGACTAGTGACTCCTTCCGAAAAAAGTAGTGAGGAACGATAAGAAACCTTGAGACGTAAGTTTACCTATATAGAAAGGAAAAGAGGAAACGAAAAACGAAGATAAGAAAAGTCTCGATAAACATTCCGGAGAAGTCTGTCGGTAAAACGGAAAAACGTAAAGAAAAAGCACCTCTACTAGAACAAGGGACAGAGGACATGTTACAGTCCTTGGAGGTAGGTATCAAGTAGTCCGTGAGACAGATAGTCTAGATCAGGGAATTTAGATAAAGAGTGAAGGTGACATATTAGCGATCCCTAAACTAAATACAGTGTGAACTTACCAGATCACCAAAGGGATGAAAGAAGTTAAAGTCAGACTTAAATCGTTATTCTTCAAGTACTAGACTCGGTGTCAGTCGAGGACCAGAACAAAAAGGACTGACATATCTCGAAGAGGTAGAAACCGACGTTTCTTATATTAGTCACGCTAAAGTCACAACTGGTAGACCACTACAGGGACACATCTCAGAAGAGAACACAACAACCTTCTCCCTCAAACGATACTGGTCACGCAAGAGAACCCTCTTGAGATAATCGGAAACGGGACGAAGTAAGACATGAGGTTCCGGTTTAAACGGACAATGAGGACCACAAAGAACTGAAGGAAGAAAACGTAAAGTCAGGGAATATTACTTTTCTTGTAGAACAAACCCACAATCAAGATCTTCCAGAACATCCAGAAGTATCTTGGTAAGTTGAAGTCGAAGAAATCGTAATGACCAGTCCCGTATCTGATCCTAGTGGTACTATAACTTACCAAACGGAACCTATGCTTTTATCTAGTAAGACAGTAAAAACTCTAACGTAGGTTCATGACGTAAAGCCTGAGAAAACAACTGGTACTACCGATGAGGTAAAGAAGATTCCCTAAGAACGGGTGTCATCATCTACGCCACCAGTAGACTCAATTTAAGTGGGTACGGTCAGGTAAAATTAAGCGACTAAGGATTTTACAACTGTAAGTGGGAACGGTAGAGGACAAACTGGTAAAGGTTAAACGGAACTAAGTACCTGGATTGTAAGGTCCAAGGATACGATATAACGACAAATGTCGTAGCCTGGAACGAAGGTAGTGGTCAGTGTAGGTGTCGACCCACAACAACAAAGAAACCGAGACAGGGAAGTAAGAAAGACCTCAATGAAGAGGTGACTAGAGGTCGTCGTATAACCCGTGGATGGCTGGACCCCTCAATTAGAAGTCACAGGATAGAAAAACGGAAAAGTATGACAAGTACCCCAAGAGTTCCGTTCTTATGACTTCACCAAACGTTAAGGGAAGAAGTCACCTGGTGTCAAACCGTCTTGAGAGGTGGTACAGGGCAGGCAGAACCCACCGGGGTGTACCGTACCGAGTATCAAAGTAACTCAATCTGTTCCGACACCAGGTACACTAATCTAACCAATCAAAAGACACTAACACCAAAAGTCAGACGGGAGACTACCTCTTCCTGTCTCCGAATGCCTTCGAAGGGTCTAGTCGCAGGAGTATGATGGTATAAGGAGAAGGAAGCATAAGGTCGAAGAGACGTAAAACTCTTACGTCTATAACCCTCCAACTCCCTTTTGACACTAGTCTCAGTAAACCTAGGAAGTACTACTTTTGCATGACAGATTTGTAATCACCTCCACCTGTAGGATAATATTCCAAAACTTACCTACCTTTCCGAAAAGAGAAATTTTAATGGACCCATAAATACAGGGAATAAACTTGGAAGTTTTTGTATTTTAACCGACACAGAATGGACAGAATTAAACAGAGACTTCCCCAATGATTATGACACCTTAAAGACCTTTCTGCTTGTCTTCATTGTATAGGTACTTTGTAAATTTCGTCACTAGTCGTATTTGATCCACGAGCTATTTACCGTCAGGGAGAAAAAAAAAATAGTCTACCTATGCTGACAGACATAAAAAGGACGACATCCTAATCTTAATCCGACCCTCGTAAATCCCGAAGTCAAATTTTGTCGTTGTTGCTTTGTCACACCCAACTGTAACGTAACAGTGGGTTACTACTCAAATACAACGAACAGTGAACCTACTGTTAACAATCAGATATTAGTTAACGTTCCTGGCATTTTTAGATTGGGTTGGTTGGGTAGAGGATGTTGAGTCAACCGACACTGAAATCATTTCGGTCGACGACAGCCAGGGGTCGTAAGACAGGGCGATCCGCACAGGACACCGGACCCTATCGGGTGAAGGACGAAGACGGGAAGCGAAGGATGGAAATGAGTGTGTGGGAGGTAAGCCGTCGATGGTCTAGATGTCAGGTCACACGATCGGAGAAGGAGACACGAGGACATTACGAGACATTACGGAAAGTGTGTAGAAGACAGGACCACCACGTCACTTCAAGGACCCGAAACGTTGGACTGGAACACCCAAGATGAGGTCTAAGGTGGAGATTAATTTACACACTCAAAACTTATCATTGAGACTTAGACAAAAAAGTAGATATTTGACCTTTATTATCATGGACGAAGTATCCCTACTCCTAATTCACTCTGTAAGTGCGTGTCACACATCCTGTACGTTTCGTCATTTAGAAACAATTGGTCGTTCTCCTTATGTCCTAAACATAGGAACAAAAATAGAACCGGAATAGAGGTAATAATCTCTGATTTATGGAGTTTCCGTCATCAACCGAAATGGGGATTGTATCCGGGAACGGGTCGTAAGATGACAGAGTGGTGAGTCGCACCCCACGTCCAGTGGACCCCCGAACAATAAGTACGTCTTAGAGTCCCGGATACGGTCTGGATACCTTAGTCGTAGACGTAAAAGTGTTCCAAGGCACTTTAAACTCTTTGTGGTGTGAACTATTTTATATAGGGAACTTTAAACTCTTTGCGACGTGAGTAAGGAACTTAAGTGAACGACTTCGCCTATGAAATTCGTACGACCATTATCGGTGATCCTTTTCTCTGTAACTTACGCCACACTAGTCATGACGGCAATGTAGCGACCGTAAATAAATAATCCTAGGAAATCTGCTCACCAAGAGTTTCACACAAGGGGTCTAGTCGACGTAGTCTAAGTGACCCCTTGAACAGTCTTTACGTTCAAAAGTCCACTAAGCTTTCGTAGGGGCTCCAATCTGGGTGACGAAATCTTGTAACCCTTCGTTGGTCTTCATGGTGTGATTATTCCACGTAGGGGAAGAAGGACGGAACGACAAAGTAAAGAAGAGAAGGTAGAGAAATTTCTTCGTTCGGTCAATTCATAAATGTAACAAAGGAAAGACACAGACGACCTATGAACGACTACGCGTATGTGGAGAATGTGGAAAAGGTCACATACCTTATGTGTTGGATACACCGAATAGACGTCAGGGACATAAAACAAAACAAAAAAAATTAAAATAAGTAAAAAACTTATCCACTATCTACACGCACCATATTTTAAGGGTTCCATGTTCTCAAATGGCACTTTTCATTCAGAGGGACGAAGAGAGAGGTCATTATCTCAAGGAAAGAGGTTCCGGTTAGTGACTCGAAAGTAGTGTCTGTAAATAACTCGTGGATGATACACGGTCCGTAACAAGACCCGTGACTATACCTTGTTTTGTCTCTTTTTGAGGACGGAAGTGTCTCGACTGTAAAGTAAATGGCTAAAGAACAACATAAACAAGTCATCGTGTCTTAAACCGTCATCAATTTTCGTCCTGAGACCTCAGTTTGGTTGACTAAAATTTAGGTTATAAGGGGTACAAGATTCACTAGAGTTGGATAAATAAGATGGTGACACTTGACCCAAAAGAAACAGGACTTTACCTCTATCGTTAAGATAAGACATTCCAACAACACTCTTAATATGAACATTTCGTGGTTTGTCACGGACCTTGTCTCATTTACGAGTTATTTATGTCCACAACTAATATTACTACACTAGAGTAAGATGACAAGGTATTACATTTGATCTTTATCGATCTCCTAAATAAAAGATCATCATAGATAAAGAAGAGAAACGATACACTACTAGTTTTTTTAGTGAAAAAAAGTCTTGTTCGTGGTATTTAAACGGGAGAGTCAAGACTAGTAATTGTCTAACTACTATTCTGACTGAAGATACTTCATTAGTTGGAGAAAAATTTTTAGTGATCTCGCATCTCTGACAGAAGGAGAAATAAGAAAAATTAGGTCGAAAAAATTTTTTAGGGTACATTAAACCTCCAAAAAGATGATAATAAAGTAAACCTCCATAAAACATGGTAATAAAAGTCGAAAAATTACAATATTTCATGTAAGGAACCCCCCTCACACGTAAAGTGTAGTCTCCCTAATTTGTGAAGATTCGTTTCAAAGACTGTTATGTTAAACTATATCAATGGAATTCCTTGTAAAAAACACTAAGATCAGGGGTTGGTCTATCCTTTTGAAAAAATTGGGGACCTTTTCATTGTCTTCATAAGGAGTTACTGTCAGAATTCTACCTTTTCTAATCTTGCTTGTTTTTCCCCCTTTCTCTCTTCTTTTCTTGAGGATCCCGTACTTTTGTAAATGTATAATTCGGTTCTTGACAAACTAAATAAATCGTATTTTTTTAATAATCACCCGTATTACTTTCTAACGTCCCTTCAACGGAACAAATAAGGGGGTACATGACTAGGACCTGGTTACCCGATTTAAGACTTTCCCTTACACTGGCTGGTGTCAGGACTATTGGTAAATTATATAAGAAAAAAACGGAAACAGGGACCAATATAAAACATAATAAAGGACCGTCTGACCCACATACCTAGAAACTTTCCAACTGACATCATATCCTTCGGAGAAGAGAAGTGGAACAGTACTTTTTTCCTGATCCTCCTCCCCTATGGATTCCTTACCTTCACTTTACGGAGACTCCATCTAAACCTCACAAAACATAAGAAGGAATTTGTAAAAGGACGGAGACTATAAAATAACAGTTTTTATCCAATTGTGTTCTTGTAGTCCCGAGCATTAAAACTTTCCGTATTTGAGGGAAGACCCTAAGGGTCCACCGAATCACCATTTCTTAGGGGGACGGTTACGTCCTCTACGGTTTCTGTACCCAACCTTCTAGGGAACCTCCTCCTTTACCGTTGGGGGAGGTCACAAGAACGGACTCTTTAGGGTGCCTGCTCCTTGTACCCCCGATGCCAAGTTCCCCAGCATTTCTCAGTCTGTGGTGACTCGCGTATGTGTCTTTCAGGGAAGGTTTGTCCGCTCCGAAGGAACCCACCGTGGACGGGTACACGAGAAGAGTCTGAAACAGACGTGGTTAGTATACGGGGTGGCGCCTCGAGTGAGCCTGATCCCCACGTAATCCGTTGGCCGCACACTGGCGAAACGAAATGAGGACGTTGAACAGTAAAGAGTAAACGGAGACAAGGGTGATGAATAATGGAATGTGAGTCACCATATTAAATAATAGTAGTAGAGAGTACCAACCCACTCAATTGCTCCGAGTCGACCCAAGAATTCTAGAAAGTCCTCAAACGTCACTCTATCGTCGACTCCCACTGAGCCACCCGACAAGGTACACCGTCGTAGTAAATCCCCAGACGGTGGAACTAACCCTACCGACCCCGTCGACTCTTGACTGACCGTAGAGAGAGGTATCCCGATGGAACTGAGAGAAATACGGAAATATTCCCCACCGGAGAACCATGAGTTTAAAGAACGGAACCCTAACTGAGGAGGGGAAACCTTGTTCGCGAGGTTTCTCTGAGTCCGTCTTTGACGTTCCACAGAGACTTGAGTTTCAAGTCTCAGTACATTTTAGTGAATGGGACGTAAAATGACAAGTTTTTAGTTTGGTCGAGTTTACATTTGTTCACGTCATATGTTTCGTACCTATGGTCTTTGAACCAAGTGACCTACCCCATCTCTCCCGTAGAAATCTGTGCTCGATGGTGTGGGAGAAACGGTCTTTTATCAGTCTGAATGGAAGTCGTGTCGCCAACACGGTAACGCGGTCTGCGAAGATCCTTTGTATTCGGGTGTGTTCATGGACCACCTCCATCGAATCAGTGATTCGGTACAGGCTGAGAACGCTGGGGCACCTGACATCGGATGGTCCGAGGAGAAAAGTACCCTAAGAGGTCTGTTCTTATGACCTCACCTAACGGTAAAGGAAGAGGTCCCCTTGCAGGTTTGGGTCCTTAGTTTGGGCCCAGAGGACGTAACGTTCGTTTAAGAAGTGACTGACTCGATGCTCCCTTCGGGGTGTGTTCATGAATCAGTCGCTTTTAAATATCCCAAACCATTACAAATGGAATTGATTTATATAGACTATAACATACTCACAACAAATAAGTATCTTAACGAAAACAACCGAAGATACGTAAACATGGACAACCAGTCTTCGACGATGACTATTTTTATAAAAACCTAAGATCTTACCTAATCTCATCAATTGGTCTGTGAGTTGTGTCAAGTAGAGTAAGGTAAGATTGGAAACATATCGGCACATCACATGACACGTTATTAATACCTTATAAAACAAGTAATTTTACTCTCACATAATTACAATAAGTAAGTAAGTAAGTAAGTAAGTTAGTTGTCCATAAACAACTCATGGACACTACTTGGTCCGAGACACAGTCCGTCACTTTGGACCCTATGAACCACGATACAACCCTAAAACGGGACTGATCATAGTCAGAATCGTAAAATTTATAATTAATATACTCAAGTACGTAAGTATACAAACCCGTGATTTCTTTCGTCTACAATGCGTTGTTATCATTGTCAATCACGACTGATGTGGAAAGAAACACGCGATAAAGTGACTTAGGAGGGTTCTCCAGAATCCTGTCTCCGTCGCAACTATAGGTTCCAAGTCATCTCCAACTTTCATACTGAGTTCTCAGTTGTCATAAGGACGATGTGATTTGACGTAATTTTATTGTGAAAGTAAAGATACGTTTAGGTTTGGTGTTACTCCATGGTGAAGTGTGGTCAGTCTTACAGACGTTAGGTTTTTAGACGTTCGTTATTTACGACCTCTCCCACACCTCTTTTCCCTTGGGAGGATGTGACAACCACCCTTACGTTTGATCATGTCGGTGATACCTCTTGTCACACCTCTAAGGAATTTTTTAACGTTTATCTTGATGGAATACTGGGTCGTTAGGGTGACGACCCGTATGTGTGGCTCCTTTGGTCTTAACTTTCTCTGTGTACATGGGGTTACAAGTAGCGTCGTGACAAATATTATCGGTCCTGTACCTTTGTTGGATCTACAGGTAGTCGTCTACTTACCTATTCTTTCGACACCATGTATATGTGTTACCTCATAATGAGTCGGTATTTTTTCTTAAGTGAACTTAGTCAAGACTACTCTACCTACTTTGACCTCGGCTAATATGTCTCACTTCATTCGGGCTTTCTTTTTGTGGTTATGTCATATGATTGTGTATATATACCTTAAATCCTTCTACCGTTACTGCTGGGACATACGTTCTGTCCTTTTTTCTGTGTCTACACATATTGCCTGAAAACCTGAGTCTCCCTCTCCCTCTCCCACCCTACTAAACCCTCTTACCGTAAGATTGTACATATGATAGTACATTCTTAATTTAGCGGTCAGATACAGACTGCGTCCTATGTCGTACGAACCCCGACCACGTACCCCTACTGGGTCTCTCTACAATACTCCTCCCTCCACCCTCCCCCCAAGTACAAACCCTTGCGTACATTCTTAATTTCTAAAATTTTAAATTTTTTCTTTTTTTTTTCTTTTTTTTTCTTTTTTATTTTATTGTGAAAGTAAAGATTTAAGGCACGGAAAATTCTTTTTAAAAGTGGTAAGCTTTTGCCACTTACGTATTGATGAATTAATGACAATGAATTATAAGTATTCTGGTGAAATCAGTAACCGGTTTACATGACTGTCGAGGGTAGGGGTAGGGTTGTGACCCGAAGAAATCCGAAGCATGACTGGTAAAGACTCCGGATTCTTCCTCTACGCTTTTTCTTATCTTTGAATGACTTTACAATACATAGGGTCGGTGGTTCGAATCGTACGGTTTTCTCGTGCTTCGACGACACCGGACATCTACCCCCTTTTTTCATTTTAGTAGTTCGATAAATTATTTTCGCTAGTACTTAAGGTTTTTATAACTACCTCGTGAATGTTATACCGTTCGGGTCCTGTTATACACAAGAGTGAGAGGGTACCCTCTCTGGTTCGTCCACAAAAAGGACGGTTATGTGAGGAGACTATGCCCTTTGGGTGTGCTCCCTGTGAGTTCTCCCACTCACCTCCTCCTCTTCTCAAGATCTTTCTGAGTTTCTAACCTCTTTAATGAGTCCACTTCCTCCCCACTCCCAAGGTAGTTTCCTTCTGTGGGATCCATCACCGAGTTTCAGATTTCTACAAGTCTTTAAGATCCCTGACTTTCTTAAGACACATTGTCTTCCCGTCCTACTCACACCTCCCCACCGGTCTTTCGTCGACCCGTTCTTCAGTACTTCTTCCTTTGAAAAGAGCGTCAGGAACAATCCTTCGAACTTACTCACCGGTGGTGACTTAGTCTGAAACGACTCATCAAACCCCCACCCCCGACAAACAAACAAAACACAAAACCGGCATGACACACCGTATACACTAGAATCAAAGGAGTGGTCCCTAGCTTGGGCACGGGAGACAGAACCTTCGTGACTCAGAATTGGTGAACTGACAGTCCTTTCAGAGTCATCCAACCTAAAATTCACGTAGACACCGTTTGTCCAATTTCAAGTCTGTAAAAGAGGCAAAATTGGTACTGAAGGAGAAGGTAAGAAATCTCAACCTTTACTAAGAAAAATAATACAAATATAATGATAACCCCACCCCCTATAAAAAGTTATACAAAGTCCGTAACATTTACCGAAGGGAAGAGTAAGACCCATAAACGTTACAACTAATGTCGGCCCGTCTAGCTTAAGATTGCGGTCCACAGTATAGCAGACTTATAATCTACTCAGTAATAAATACGTAACTAGGTCCTTGTCGTTTAGACAAGGGGTGGAGTAGTCAAGATGCCTAAGTACGAAGACATATAAATCTATTGGCACGTTCTCTATCTACGTTTTATACTTTTCTACGACGTGTGGGTGAAGGAGGTTCTATTGCACCTTTGGGAAAACGGGAAAGATCGGACTGACAAGTCGACAAGACTCCCTTTCGCTGACTTTAACGGAGAGGGCTCACGGGTCTGCCGTCTACGTCTTCCGGGTGATCAAAAAGGGAGGTGACGGTTGTCTTTGTCCCACCTCGTCGACCCTCCCCTCCGGCCCTCGGGGTCGCTCTCCCCCTGTCACCTTATTCCGTCACTGCGAGGAGGAGTCGACGGAGATCGGGGAGCGTCGGTCCTGGAGGGGTCGGTCGGGTTCGAGGGAGGCGGAGAGCGGAAGACGCGGAGAGCGGAAGACGTCCCTGAGGAGCCCCTTCCTCCTGGTGAGTCACTGAAACTAGGGTAGTCCCTCTGCTTTCTCAAGGGCGTTCTGTATTTTGTCTCGGAGGTGAGGTAAAGGGGGCGAACAGAGTGAAGGGGAAAGGAAGGTGAGATCTCTCTTTGTCGTCACTACTCACGAAAGAGGCCGCGACGAACCCCTCGAGAACGGCGAAGAGAGCCGGGGTGCCAAAGGGTTGGAGATAGGCTCCCGTCCGGGAGGGAGGGGAGAGAGAGAGAAAAAAAGGGAGGAAGGTGGACTGTCCCTGGTATTTATTGGGACCGAGGACCACAAGGGTCGACTCTTGTTTTTCAATATTTCAAACGGACCTCGAGAGACGGTGAGGGACGGCCCGGAGACAAAAGAGGACAAAAAGGAGAGATGGACGCAACCGGCACAGAAAGAAGCCCAACCTCTTCGCAGCGGAGGGGCAATTCGGGTCACCGAGCGAACGACGGAGAGGGATCTAAAGTCCGACAGCCGATGGGCTAATCCGTGGCCCGTGACCATAGTTTAATGGCTTTCAGATGTGACCTCGTCAGGAGTATAAATGTATGTTTATGCAGACCCCGAGCGTAAATACAGTGGTAAGCCAAGACGATCTCCGAACGGTCTCCTCAACAATTAGGTTAGTCTTCCTCAAAATTTTCCTACAGAAGCCTCACTAGTTTTTCCTAGAACTAGAGTTACTTTACACCGGTCTAAACCCCCCCTAAAAAAAAAAAAGTAGACTTTTTTCTACACATTAAGAAGTCAACGACCTCTCCTCTGCTTCTACGACTCTCCTTGAACCTCCACCACCACTTCTGGCACCTAGGTTGGGTCCCTAACCAAAAAACCCCCGACTAGACCTCCATCTAAGATTTAGTGACAGAGTCCTTAAGGACCTTTGTAGTCCTTTTGTAAACTGGTCGGGTCGGACCACCTTTACCGAAATTGTGTCTCATTCTCGAAAGAAATTCAACATGAACCACACACGACAAAAACAAAGGAGGCATCACTTACACGTTTATCGGGTCGACATTTCATTGAATTTTATTAGAGAACCAAGACCCATCGACATCTTTTGACTAGACAAATCAAAAATGTGAACGTTTTTGCCATCAACTATTACATAAAAATCTGAACTAACCATCAAATTTTCGACTCGAGAACACCAAAGGACTCAAATTTACTTACCTTTAATATTTGCTACGACTTACTTCCCGACCTTTTATCTCGACCTCACCACTTTAACGAATGGAAACTCTTTTGTCTTTTGTATTGTGCGGAGACTTTAGGACAAGTCGGTCGGTCCGAGCATAGGTCATCTTGCTCTCAGCTCAGTGTTTTTCCTCTTTTCTCAAACGGATAAACACCTTCCTTGAAAAGGTGTCGGGTACGATGTAAAACATTTCCTACCCTTTACAGGGTCTCCCGTTTTCCGTAGACCTTTTGGACGGGCCAGTGAGGACCTTACACAAAAAAAAAAGGCGCACTCTAGTACAATACGGACACATCGATCATTTTCATAAGATGCGTGAATGAGCCATATCTACCAGTTCTTGTCAAATAAAGAAAGGTCGACAACTTCGGGGCTAAACTAGAGACAACTCCCATCTCGGTGAAAGACTCGTCCCAAGTTCGTGGCCCCGTCGACATGACTCGACAAGTAAACTATCTAAAGCTTTGTCAAGTTACACCTACACAAAGTTCCAAAGGGGTCAACTCGTCAAGATTAAGTTTAATTTAGTGAACGGTCAATAAATGTATTGGGGTTCGACTTTAGGACCAACACTCTTTTGGTAAATTTTATTTCAATCAAGAGAAGGGTGTCTTTTAAAGGTCTTGTCCCTTCTTCTCCACGGAGAATAAAACGTTAGGTCCAGGTAAGTTTGTTTGACGGGAGTAGTACCAGTCCGGTCCTCTTGAGCTCGACTGTGTTCTCTACTTGGAAAGATCAGCCGATCCCGAACTCCGTCCCTGTTCCTTCTATTCCTTTACAAAATTTTAACCACGGATCACGGTCCTCGAGAAAGACGACGAATTTAAGTGAGAACTTTACTACTTGATTGGAGACGGAGATGAAAGAGGAAGATTTCCCGCCAATGTTTATAATAGGTCCCCTACCCCTCCTTTATTTGTACTCTTTTACCTGCTAATCGATTACTGGTCCCTCGTCAAAAGACGGGTTTGTCCGTGTAAAAGTCTTTGCTTCGAAGACTAAGTCCGAACGAAACACGTAGGCGTCCACTTCTACGTTACTGCCCTCTGTGCCTGTTCATGGAGCCCGGTGTTCTGGAATTCCTCGACCCGCTGCTAAGAGACGGACGTCTCCCGATGTACCCGAAATCAGACCCCCGGGCAAGACGGTCCATAAAGCGACAACGAGAAATGAGCGTCAGTTAAAGTTTGTTGGTACTACAGTATTTGACTTTGGTAAAAGTAAAAAGTGTAAAAGGGGTTTTCACGGGAACCCCATTCCTACACTTAAACCACTTTACATGTGTACGAGACGATAAAAGAAAACACCAAAAGTCAGAAATCAAAATACACTCACTTGCACAATTAACAAACAAGGCAAAAAGGGATGGACCGTCAGTACGAAGTTCGTATTATATCGTCTTCTCAAGGGACTGTCTTACTCCTCTTGGTTAGACCCAGTGTACAAAATTTTTATTCAAAACAGGATATCACTTTCTTTTTAGGGTAAAAGGGTATTCATTCTTTATAAACACAACTAAGAAGTGATATGAGAAAAGTACTGACTTTCTTGTTAAATACTAACGCTGAAACTTTCTCACGTAAGAACCCTTTCTTATGTATAGCGAATAACCTTAATGGATCGTTGACAAACTCGTAGAGAAGTTTTCGAGACGATAAACAAGCAAATGTTCCCTGTACAATTTCCACTTTGCCACTGAATTAGTCTTCAGTCTCCGTCCTTACCACCGTTTAAGTCACGACTTTTGACTTCGTATTTCGAAAACATACACCTTTTGGAACCGAGGGCGGACTGGACCAACTTTCCTTGTCCTGGAACAGGTCTTAAACCTCTGAAGAAAAGGGACCAACCTAATTGTCGTACACACGACTGTCAGTTCAATAAAAATTCGATTATTAATTTGGAAGACTCAATCTCGGGACCCCTGTAAAAGGATATCAAATTTTAAAACAACACTTTTCAAAGCAACAGACTATCATTTACCGTGAAGGGTGTTTCATTTGGACCCTCAAATAAGAGTCACAGCAACTATGCCTGTCAAATCTGAGTCTTAACTAAAAAGAAACTCAGTCAGAAAAAAAAAAAAAAAAGGAATTATCTTAAACTTTGGAGTACATTGAATTAGTTGAAAACTGAAATATGTATATAAATATCTTCCGGAATTTTAGAATAACGTCGTCCACAGTAATTACTGTTCTCCTTTTACTCAAAGATCTTTCTACAGTATAAAGTCAATTAGTGTCTATTGTTCAATGTTGACTTTTACACGTCTTAGAATTTCCTGGAATTCCTTTTGAAGACAAATCTCTGTATTATCGAAATCATTAGGTTATTGATCGACTAAGCGAAGGAGTCTATTATGTATTTTCGGCGTAAAGTACTGAGTCAGTAAACACACATCCCTTAACATCGTCGACTGGAGGTCACTCTCTACTTTGGTCTTATAACAGAGAGTATTTGAAAGGTGTTCCGTCAAGACTCCGAAAGTATGAAGATCAAACCTAACGTGGTAAGGAGAAACAACGATAATATACATTGAGTAAAAAACTGTAACCGTTGACTACAATACGAGTCTCCGTTTAAAATTTTTTAGAGGTTTCGACTACACAAAAAATTTCATGACAATCGCATAATGGTTCATATTATAAGACTCACATTGTAAATTTTTCCTTATGTAATTTACACATTGAGTAGGTTGGTATTGTAAAAAAAAAGAAAAAAGGACAGACTAAAAAAAAAAAAAAAAAAAAAAAAAAAAAAAAAAANAAAAAAAAAAAAAAAAAAAACGAAAGATGAAGAGGACAAAAAAGATTTTTATGAATTTTTATCAGGGTTCTAGTCCATTCTTCTATACCTCGAAACTACCACGAAGGGACGGAAGGGTCGAGTAAAAGAGCGGAAACAAAAGAGCCGTAAAACACGACACGACACCACGACACACGAAAAAGACAAAAATAAAGAGGCGAGTCGAAATCTTTTAGTCAAAACACTAAACCCTTTTATTCGTCCATCGATTTACACATTATTTATTACATTGAATACGTTTCAATTGACTTATGTACTCCTTAAAATAAGGGGAATTGTATTTTCAACACATCACGTACTTCATTGACCTCTCTAACGGGATCCAAATATCCGTCTCAGAACTGACCTTCCTGACAAACGACTCACGACAATAGAAACTTAACACGACCCATGTAATTCTATTGAAGTCTTAAGACTCCGTACACAAAAAGATTGTGAAGGAGACGAATTGTGAATCCCATATGGCTACCGATGTCTATTATAGGAACTGGAGTCACTTTTTGTTACATTACGAAAGGTCTGGGGGTACGTTTATTAGAGAGTAAATTCATCGACTTTCGTGAAGCTACACAATTCCTAAGTGCGTCTTCGAACTGCGGAAATTACCCGAGAGGTAGATGGATTACATTCAGCCAGTCCTCATCCTTAAGACAGGTCACTTCTGTAGAAATCTGCAAAGGTGACTACCAAGGGTTAAGATCCGAGACGAGCAAGTAAGTGAGAGGATGTCATCAACTTTCTTTCTTCTAAAACAAAAAAAAAAATTTACTTATGTAGAATCTCTACAAATTCCTGAGTTGAATTTTAATTATACATTTGTAATTTTTTTTGAAAATTCATAAACAAGTGTACACGTTATTTTGGTAAAGCGTATGGTGGTTATAATTATAGACGGAACCCTTGGTATTAACTCTCTTTAATTATAGACATGACTTGTCACGTCTAACTCCATGTACAGGTAGGGAGACAACCTTTTCTTTCAAGACAACCTATCACAGCTCAATCTTTCATCTTTCTGTTAAGGACGAAAATCCTTCGAATATAACGTAGACTCTCTTCCGTACCCCGATCTTTGTCCTTTTGTTGTTGTTTTCAAACATTATTTTTGTCCCCCTTTTTTTTCACTACCCAGCACTAACCCGTGACCTCCGGGCTGATACATTCTCCAGTCTCCGTGTACCGAATGATACATTCGAGATCCGTTCCTATTACGAGTGAAAGAAAAAAAGGAAAATATAGGTTAAAGATTATAACACAGGACGGGTATTATCAGTGAATCATTCACAGACGAGCTTTGTGAATTATTACTGAGACATCTTACTACAGACAAAATCTCTTTCATTCCGAGAGTAGGATCCTCGTGCATGGCTCGGTAAACACATCTGTGAACCTTATTTCGGATAGTAAGTCCCCGGAGACATAGAACTATATTTTTATGGGGGAAACCCTATCAGACATCATGTGGGTTTTATATAGGTATATACGGAAGTCATAAGACACGAACGTGTTATAAAACACGTTTGTGTCTTAGTAAAGAATCCATACAGGGGAAACGAGAAAAGAGACTGTTCGTGTCTACTTCGTCCCGACTCCGGTTTCAGACTGGTTGCAACGACCATTTCAAAGTTCGTCGGTGCAAACCTAAGTCTGTGAAATGATGAGGGATCCGCCCCGGTTGAACGGAGGTGTGGTCCGGGAACAGGAGGTGTGGTCCTTTCTACTGTGGTTTTGGTTTCCCCGACATACGGATGTGTAATCGACACTCGAAGGGGTAGCGGCTCCTCGGGCAAGGTCTTCCGGCCGAGTCGTCAGAGCATAAGACGTCGACAGAAGGTTCCTGCTACTCTGTCCTTCGGAGTCTGGCGAAAGTTTTGTCCTCAGTTACTCTTCGGTGGAGTACTGGTGTATGGACCATCCCTCCGTTCCCCGGGACTTCGTCGAAGAGTGTTCTGAGGTACGAGACACGAGGACTTCCTAGTGGTCCCAAGACGGTCACGAATATACTCGACGGTGAGGTCAGACGGACCTATAATACATCGATATACATCTATGTACCTATATACATCTCAATGATCCTAGGGAATGAGATAACCAAAGAAAAAAAAATTAGTTTTATATTGACTGTTCATTTATAATATAATTAAAGTCCATGTACTGTATCACCAAGGTGTAAACATATATGACGTTTGGTTCGTGGTATTGCCCAGATCAATTGTGGGTAGTGGTGTGTCTCAATGCGAAAAAAAAAAAATCCTACTGTTTAAAATTCCAGAGTGAATCGTTGAAAGTTTTTACGCTTTGTCACAATATTTGATATCAGTCGTACGACATGTAATTCAGGAGTCCAGAATAAGTAAAATATTGACCTTCAAATATGGAAAACTGGTGGAAGTGGGTACAACGGGTAGGGGGTTCGGAAGCACTATACTCAAATCTCCAGTTCCACGATTCACCGTGAAATCCTGTAGTCCTCAGGACGTGAGACCCTTCAAGTCTCTGACGTATCTTAAAACTCTTTCTGATCCTTCCTCCTCTCGTCTTCCTCGTTTCGATTTTTCTCATGTCATTCTCTTCCGTTCTATTAGCACATACCTTAAACTTAAAAAGTGTCGGTCTTTCTACCGTTGTTTCTAGTACAGTCCTATTGTAAAAACAAAGAAGTACAAAAGGTACTCTTCGTCAACGTTTGGTCTCGAGAATCATCCAATTCGGACGTAGCATCAAGGGTTTAAGAATAATTGTCTACGTAAATATCGTTGTATTAAGGTGATTTATCACACTCTGTCTGCTTGTACCTGGTCTTTCTCTCCTCCGAGAGTTTCTTCTAAAATTGTTTGTTTTTTAGAGAGGTCGATAGTTTAATGGATCTCAGTAGGCCAAGAGGACTTAACAGTACAACCAAGTTAACAGTGTCTCTTTGTAGGTTTCAGAAGGATATAAAGTAGAAGAGTGTCTGACTTATGGTCTGTCGGATTAAAATTGGTTTTGGACTAGTACTCCAATAGATTCGAATTTTTTAAAGGAGTTCATATTCCTTCAAATAAAAACTGGTACAGAAAAGTTCTTGCTAAAACCAACTATAAAACTCGGTAGAACGGACAAGCCTTTCAACGTACGTAATTACAAGAAAATGGGTAGAGTAGTAGTAGAGGGGGAGAACTTACCAATTGACATTGATGTTGTCGGAGGCGAGGAAGTCGAGCCTATCCAGAATGTGGAACTTGGCTTCGAGGATGCGGGCCCTGTCGTACTACTAACTCCTTGATGACCACGGTAGGTTTCTCGTCCATACACAAGAAAGAGTTTGGAAGAAAGTCACAATTCGAAAGTAAAAAATACTGACTTAGTGTGAGAAACAGTGTACTGTCTTTGATATAAAGACGTTCAAACTAAAACGGAAACATTCAGAAGGATATGACAGTCAATTTCTTTTTCAGTCCCTAAAGGGACCGCCACGTCATCAACTCTGAGGTGTGAAGGTGACGTCCCCGTGTCCAAGTTAGGGACCAACCCCTTGGTCCTAGTATGTACGGTGTCACACACCGGTTTTTTTTCTTCCTTTTTTTTTTAGTCAACATGGTATTTAACTTTATAGGGAGAGAGGACGTCTAGTCAGAGAGTCTAGGGTGTCTCTCCTTAAATTTCTTCAGGATCCTTTCCGTACCTGTGGAAAGAGTAAAGAATCAGTTCAGAAAGTCAAAAAATTTTTTCTCTCAATTATTATCACTTTCACTTCAGCGAGTCAGCACAGGCTGAGAAACGTTGGGTCACCTGACATCGGATGGTCCGAGAAGACAGGTACCTTAAAAGGTCCGTTATCATGACCTCGCCTAACGGTAAAGGAAGAGGTCCCCTAGAAGGGTTGGGTCCCTAACTTGGGTCCAGAGGGCGTAACATCTGTCTGCGAAATGGTAGACTCGGTTATTATTGACCATCGATTTCAACGACTGTAATAGGTGTGCTTACGAACTAAGACGAGTTGTCACATACCCACAACCTTAAACGACTTTAACAAAAATCCTTCAGTATCCAATCTAACCCGGGTATCTACAAAAACCGGGTAATCGAGGTTTCGACGGACCCTACCCGAAAGAGTTCTACACGATCATAAGACGAAAGACGACCTTAGAAACAAACCAATTAGACCATAAATACGTTACGGAAGAAAGGTTATTGACACCGAGTTATCTATGACCAAATAACATCCTTCAGGATCATTGTCTTAGAACGAAGGATACCCGAGTCCTACCTAGTAATCAGATCTATGTATGTGTATTATGGACCAAAATTTACACGTCAGTCCTCGACCACTACCTACTTTGACAAACCTGGTATTTTGATTGAAACTTCCACCGGATATTATCAATTTGTTACATGTACCACTTTAATACGACCTAAATGACTAAGTGATGTATTATTTCCATTTAACCCCGTCTACTTATTCATTATCTGTAAATAGTAGTGGTTCAATCCATGGTGTGAAACCACCCCCTCCTCCAGGGTGGACAGACCTCTACGACTGAAGGTCTTTGTCTACATGTACCATGAAGTGTTCCAGGTGTCATGTATAAAAAATTTCGAAAAAAAATTATCAAGAAAGAAAGAAACAAACAAAAACCAACATGACCCAGTCGCAACTACACACCCGAAAAGAGTCCAACGTCACTCACCCCCGACTAGAGATCAACGGTATGTGTCCGAAGAGCAACGTCACTGAGGAGAACAACTCCTGGTAGCCGAGGTCCTACGCACCCGAAGTCATCAACACCAAGAATGGACGAGTGTCGTACGAGGCCCTAGAAGGACCGAGTTCCTAGTTTGAGTACAGAGGACGTAACCGTCCGTCTTAGAAATGGTGACTCGCTGGTCCCTTCGGGGGTGTTGTATAAAATTGTGAAAATATGAGAGATCTTGTAAGAATCGTTCGTCCGGAATGTTTCTACTGATGTTACCAATAAGTCACAAGCCAGTTTGTTTTGTGGCAAACATCTTACTAATATCCTCGTACGGTATTAACTTCACCCACAGTCGTGTCTCTTCCGTGAATAGAGTTTATTACTTCGATTCGAGAATCCGCATTTCACATCGGATCCAACACCAAAAGACTTCTTGAAATACGAACCCACCGATACCAGTAAGAGGATCAACCCACTAAGACTAGAGAAATACAAGGGTCAACTTTACGTTATAATAAAGTAAGTGGTAGTGGAGGTGGTGGGGGTACTGGGGTAGGGGTGCTGGTAGTGGAGGTGGTGGGGGTACTGGGGTAGGGGTGGTGGTAGTGGAGGTGGTGGGGGTACTGGGGTAGGGGTGGTGGTAGTGGAGGTGGTGGCACTGGTGGGGAAAATGGTGGTATCAATAGTCAGAGAGTCAAAGACGGACAGTCGGAATTCCTTTTACGTTTACAAACGTCACGATGTTCGGATGTTTGTTCGAAGACTCCCAAGAGTGTGGTGACGGACGATTGATGATGGTTCTAGAAGAATTAGTCCATCGTCCCACCCCGTCGTAAATGAGTCTTACTTCCTAAACACTTTTTCTTTGCTTGAAAACTCCACTTCGACCACAAGAAAACCTGAAGGGCACACCGAGTCTACCATTTCGCAGACAGATGTTACGCCCTCTGGACCCAAGCTAGGGACCCAGCCCTTCTAGGGGCCTCTTCCTTTACCGTTAGGCGAGGTCATGATAACGGACCTTTTAGGGTACCTGTCTCCTCGGACCACCCAATGTCAGGTGCCCTAGCGTCTCTCAGCCTGTGCTGACTCGCTGCAAGGACAAGGACAAGGACAACGACCACAAGAAAGCATACCAAACAACGACGAGGTCAAAGTTGTTGTGGAGACACCTGTAGTGTTTGGGGGGACATCTGGTCAGTCTTCTTTCCCCTCGAATCCTATGGAAGTGTAACAATGATTATTAATAATTCAACGATTGGTGTCTTCGTCTATCAACGAAAGAAATTACCGTTGTCTCTTAGACACCAGACTGTTCGTAAAGAGTACCCTGACCGTACAAATTATTTGTGTAGTGTACTGAGGTCCTATTTAAATGACCTCTGAACCTTTTTTCTATGTTTACCGTATTTCTGTAAAATCCCAGTCAACCACCGTAAACTTTTGTATGACCGATATGATAATCCTTTAATAACAAGTAAAAGGATCGTCACTATTATCATAACTTCGATATGTCCCCTTATAGAGAGAAGGTCCCCATACGTACAACTTTAAAATTTATTACTTCATTAGAAATTCAGACGATAACTAAAAGTTTACCAAGTCGGTTTTCACATATACGTACTTCTCTCTCTTCTTTTAGTTTATACTGTTTTACGAGTGACAACTTACATCCAACTCACAGACATTCATAATGAATATATCGAAAAAGTTGAAAAAATAAACATATTTTATTTTATTCTTAAACCTCTTTTCCCCTCCTGTTTAAGACTTTCTCCATATCGTTGAATAAATCAGGGATTACAAAGTAAATAATGTCTTCTCTTTTTTTTCTGAATTAAGGAGTTTTCTGTCCGAAACAAAGACTCCTTTCTCAGATCAATGTGACCCGTGCTAAGTACTCTTCGTAAATGAAGTCTTCACGTAAATTTATGAAACAATCTTAATTCACTGTTCTTTATAATCAAATACAGATAGTACAGAGTTTTAGACGTATACATTTTAAAATTTTACCTCAAAGAGGTGCCACAACTAAAACAGACTTTCGTACGTTCTTTAGAATTTATAAATATTAAGGATTTCGTCACTATATGCTAAATCACAGTCTAAATTTTGACGGGATAGTAACGGGTCAATTTTAACGAAACTGTTCATTTCCACTTTTTACTTATTTTTAATTGAGTGGTACTTAAAGAACAAAAAAAAAAAAACGTTACCATCTCGAGTAGGTATGTTCGTGTCGATGGAGAAATAATAGGCCGACAACTAATTAGTCAAACGTGTAATTGGTGTCAATTCACCTCAACTCTGGGTCCTACCAATTGTGTCTGGACGGTGGGGTCCAAGGACTTTTGGACACGTCTAAACTCCCGTCCACACCTCCGGTCTCGACTCCTCGTCTCAACCCTCTTCCTTCGGTAGGGGTAGGGGACGACCCAGAATCAGTACTAATCAGGTATTTGGTGAATTAGGGGAATACCTATAGTTCTCACCTGAGAAGACATGACATTATGACCCAATAGGTCGTTGTGATGTAAGGAAATGGCAGGGAAGTGAAACGTTAGTTCTCAGTGTCCATCACCACCGGATTTACCCTTCCTTTAGGTTTTTCTCTTCCCTAATCCATTTGGGTATCGACTAAGTAAAACGACAGTCGTCTTTGATTGTGTTGTGACATCTCGTTGATACGAGATTATTTTTAATTAAATTTTTCTTTTTCATTTTCTTTAAGTCTTTCTACTTCTTTGACTCCATGTTCGTCGACTTCATTGAGTGGCGTCCCCTGTGCCGACTACTTACCGTCTCAGTCATCGGTATCCCGGGACACAACGGAAGAAAAACGGAAGAAATAAATTTCCTTCAAAATAACTTCAGATCTTCCGTTACCGTTGGGTGAGGTCAGGAGAACGCACCTTTTAGGGTACCTACCTCCTCGGACCACCCGACGTCAGGTACCCCAGAGCTTCTCAGTCTGTGCCGACTCGCTGAAGTAAAAGTGAAAATACGTAACCTCTTTCTTTACCGTTGGGTGACGTCACAAGAACGGACCTCTTAGGGTCCCTGCCGTCTCGGACCACCCAACGACAGATACCCCAGCGTGTCTCAGCCTGTGCTGACTTCGCGGATCGTCGTCGTCGTCAACCAAATGTCACAACGAAATTAAAGAAGACATGTCGTCTCACTGAACTTGTATGTATGTATAAATTGTGATGAGGTGCGAGTCAGACGTGACGAGGTACACCCTTCCCTCAGTCGATTCTGGTAATATGAGACGGGAGGTCCTAGAGTCTGAACAATCATAAGAATTGTACCCACACCACGGTAGGAGACGTAAGCGAAAAAAAAAAAAAAACCGTACGTTCTAATATAAATCTGTGTACAAGAAATAATACGAACAAAGATTAAGATCATTATTCAAGAATAACTTACACGAAATTTTCCTTGACTGTTGTAAAGGTCAAAGATAAGTCGTTGTTCAATACTTTTAATACTTCTTTCACTAATATGATTTTTAATCCCGTATCTTCCACAGTAATTTCCTTACCTTTATCAACTGGAAATGTATCTATACTTCGTCTTTCATTATCACCAGATTTTTATAACACGTCCGATGGGTCAATTAATGTGAAGGAAACTTACTGGGATTTTCAACAACGTTACACATGACATCCGTCTTTGTAAATTTAGTCATACTAAAGACCATCAATAAGTTTCTACCTTATTCTCGTCTTTCGTGAACCTTAAGGGTCGGGTGAGAGAACTCCACCGCCACTGGCGTAGACTACGAGGATGTGGACATGGAATTGAGTATGCACGACACACGAGAGTGAAGTCAGTACAAGCTGAGAAATGCTAGGATAGCTGACGGTCCGAGGAGACAGGTACCTTAAGAGGTCCGCTTTTATGACGTCACCCACCGGTACGGGAGGACGTCCCATAGAAGGGTTAGGTCCCTAGTTTGGGCGCAGAGAATACAGAGGACGTAACCGTCTACCAAAGAAATGGTGATCGCGGTGGACCACAGTAAATCTTCCCCGACTTAAGGAGGGAGAGGAGAGGAGGTTCCTACCCGGAGGTAAGACCGATAAGTCTCCTAGGGAACAGGACCTAATGTTTCTGATGTAGTCCCACTTTATATTTTGGGGTCGGCCAGATTACTCTCAAACACGTCGGAAACCCCAACGATTTGACTTTCCACTATATTTGGGTTTCTCCCGATCTCTACCTCGTACTTCTACTTGGTAAGGATGGAGAAAACCCGTCATCGATCTGGGTCAGTACGGACTACAACGTGGTGGGTCTGAAAGGGTAATATATTTGGTCATGTAATTAGAGTCAGACGGGGGTGGGGGACTCCAAAATTCGGTCAAATTAAACCCGAAGACAGGAGTGATTACACGATCGATAAGTCAAGTCAAGTCAGCGAGTCAACACAGACTGATAAACACTGGGGTAACGTCGTACGGTCCGAAGGGACAGGTAGTGGTTGAGGGTCTCGAACGAGTTTGGGTACAGGTAGAACAGGCACTACGGTAGGTCGGTAGAGTAGGAGACAGTAGGGGAAGAGGAGAACGGAAGTTAAAAGGGTCGTAGTCCCAGAAAAGGTCACTCAGTCAAGAAACGTAGTCCACCGGCTTCATAACCTCAAAGTCGAAGTCGTAATCAGAACGGTTTCTTATAAGTCCTGACTAAAGGAAATCCTACCTGATCAACCGTCAGGTTCCCTGAGAGTCCTCAGAAGAGGTTGTGGTGTCAAGTTTTCGTAGTTAAGAAACGGTGAGTCGAAAGAAATATCAGGTTAAGAGTGTAGGTATGTACTGATACTCTTTTTGGTATCGAAACTGATCTGCCCTGGAAACAACCATTTCATTACAGAGACGAAAAATTGTACGATAGACCCAATCAGTATCGAAAAGAAAGTTCCTCGTTCGTAGAAAATTAAAGTACCGACGTCAGTGGTAGACGTCACTAAAACCTCGGGTTCTTTTATTTCAGAGAAGGACAAAGGTAACAAAGGGGTAGATAAACGGTACTTCACTACTCTGACTTACGGTACTAGAATCAAAAGACTTACAACTCAAAATTCGGTTGAAAAAGTGAGAGGAGAAAGGTGAAAGTAGTTCTCCGAGAAATCAAGGAGAAGTGAAAGACGGTATTCCCACCACAGTAGACGTGTAGACTCCAATAACTATAAAGAGGGTCGTTAGAACTAAGGTCGAACACGAAGGAGGTCGGGCCGTAAAGCGTACTACATGAGACGTATCTTAAATTTATTCGTCCCACTATTATATGTCGGAACTGTATGGGGAAAGGGTCAAACCTTGGTCAGACTACAAGGTACAGGCCAAGATTGACACCGAAGAACTGGACGTATGTCTAAAGAGTCCTCCGTCCATTTCACCAGACGATAAAGGTAGGGAACTTCTTAAAAGGACAAACAACACTAGATGTGTCACTTTCCGAAACCGTATTAGTTATTTCGTTTTTATCTACAAAAAGACCTTACGACTTACGACCGATAACCATTACCAGTTTAGACCGGACTTGTTGGTGGATAGTTCCCGTTGCATCTTTCAGAAGATCGTGAAGTTTCACGTCCAGTTTGAACTCTAATACAATCAAATACGGAAGAAAGGTCCTTATTTAGATTAAAATTGATTTATTTTTCTTTTACTCCCTTGAGGAACCGTCAGGTCACCAATCCTAAAACACGAAGGTGAAGACCCCCAGGTCTAAACTAGGGATCAATCCTTTGGTTTTAAGATGTTCGACGAGTCGTTCCAGTTTTTTATCTCTTTCCGTAAGAAACGGTCAACTGGAGATCGTTTTGGAAAGTAAAGGGAAACCAAGACCACTGTGTCTACGGTCCGTAGACAACAACAACAAATCCGTGATTCAGCACAGGTTGAGAAACGTTGGGGTACCTGACGTCCTATGGTCCGAAGGGACCGGAAGTGATAGAGGGTCTCAAACTCGTTTGAGTACAGGTAACTCAACCACTACGGTAGGTTGGTAGAGTAGGAAACAACGGGGGAAGAGGAGGACGGGAGTTAGGAAGTGTCGTAGTCCCAGAAAAGGTTATCTGGAAAAGGAGAAACGTAGTCCACCGGTTTCATAACCTCAAAGTCGAAGTCGTAGTCAGAAAGGTTACTCATAAGTCCCAATTAAAGGAAATCCTAACTGACCAAACTAGAGGAACGACAGGTTCCCTGAGAGTTTTCAGAAGAGGTCGTAGTGTTAAGTTTTCGTAGTTAAGAAGTCGTGAGTCGGAAGAAATACCAGGTTGAGAGTGTAGAGATATCCTGATGACCTTTTTGGTATCGAAACTGATATTCCTGGAAACAGCCGTTTCACCATAGACACGAAAAATTATACGACAGATCAAAACAGTATCGAAAAGACGGTTTCGCAGAAAATTAAAGTACCGACGCCAGTGTCAGACGTCACTAAGACTTCGGGAGGGGTTTTATTTTAGACAGTGACAAAGGTGAAAAAGGGGTAGATTAACGGTACTCCTTTACCCTGGTTTACGGTACTAGAATCAAAAAACTTACGACTCAAAATTCGGTCGAAAAAGTGAGAGGAGAAAGTGCCAGTAGTTCTACGAGAAATCAAGGAGAACCGAAAGACGGTAATCTCACCATTCTAGACGTATAGACTCCAACATCTGCACGTAGATGTCTTTCTCTTTTTACCCCGTCGACGTCCCAGGAGAGGCAGAGGTTAATCCAACGAGAGTAGAAAGTCTGAAGGAAGAAGTCTGGACTAAACGGGTGTTAGAAACACAGGTTCCCCCGGTCATCGTCCCGAAGACTGCCACTGGCCAAATCTTCCACATTGATGTGGTTATACGTTTGTCAATAGGACCGACAACCCAGGAACACTTCTAGTAAGAAGTCAGTCACGACCTCCGGAGGTCATCGGAGGGGCATGGACCTCCGTCAACAGTGTGACACCTGTGCGGGATTGAGAGGAGTAAATAAAGGGGCGGATCCTAAGGTCTAGGAAACTCGATCTGAACCAGAAGACAAACCGACTCCTACCAGAGGACATAGGAATCGATATATGACACAACACATGTTGAACTACATAAGCGGTCCTTGCACGTTTAACCTCTCAAGAAGCCCTCTTTAAGTGTAAATAAACAAATTCTGGATGCGGGAAAGGTACTAGAGTCATTATCTTTCCCTCTTTTTACGGGTTGGGTTTTCCGACCAATACGATTATAATAAAGGGTGACAGGAACGGTTGGGGTAGGATGAGGGACGGACGGGTGAGGGAGGAGGTAGTCGTCTAATTAAAAGGACAAAGAACGGAACTTCGATTAAAGATTTCCCGAGAGTGTTTACATGGACCACCGTCTTCCAGTGGTCGGACCCTAATTTTGAAACAATCCCTATCAGGAACTTTCTATTCGCGGAAGTTGATCCCCGTAATTTACACGACGAAAAAGGGAAGTTTCACGAAACGGTCGTAATGAGTCCACCAGGTGAGTCGTGGAGAGGGTCTAACCAGTTGTTCTAATGTCTAAAAAAGAAAAATTCCGCCTCTCAAACCACAACATTAAATTCCATCAAGTAAATCTGCAGAACTCGGCCTACAACTATATAATTGTAAGAGTCGAAGACACGACTGGAACTGAAGTGGAAGAGAACAATTTCACCAACGATTTAAAAGAATTTCAGTTAGACTAAACCTTTAGGAATCTTACGTTGAAGTAAAACCAAACATAAGCTCAGAGTTTATTCAGAATACCCATTATTCTAAAGATCTTTTCTTTACGAAATCTTTTTTTTGGCCAAATGATTCGAGAATTAAAAATAAAAAGACGAACTTAGTCGAAAAGAAAATACCTTAGGTAAATATTCCACATGTACTACAAAACTTTATATAGACGTAACACTTTACTACAGGTACCAGTTCGATTAATTGTGTAGGTAGTGGAGGGTATTAATAGTAAAAAACGACACACCACTCTTGTGACCTCTAGATGAGAGAATCGTTTAAAGTTCACAAACTATGCAAAAATAAGTAACGTCAGTAACACGACACGAAGTCCAAAGGTCTTAAATAAGTAGAATATTGACTTTCAAACAAGGGAAACTAGTTATAGAGGAGAAAAGCAGGTGGTGGGGGGTGGGGTCGGAAGCCATTGGTGGTGAGATCGGAGACAATGACACTGAATCTGAACAAAATTCTACCTTAGGTAAAGAAAGACAAAATTTTTTTATGCATAGAGGGGAGAGAAAACCTAAAGGGAAGAGTAGACTCAGGGCCGTCTCGTGATTCATCTCGAGGCACACGGCACGCGATCCAAGAGCAATCAGTGGGTAAAATACGTACCTTTGCATACATGCGGTCAGGGCTAGAGGGTCAAGTGGGGAAAGGGGGAACCATACGTAAGTAAGCAAAAGACGTAGAGGCAGAGATAAAGAGGAAACGTTCATTCTATCAGCCATGGCAAAGAGATCTAACGTTTGTATACGTAATGATATGTTATAAACAAAAGAGAAAGACTAAATGACAGACACACTACTGACAGAATGACTACCGACAGACACACTGTCAGAGATCCAGGTACGTGGAGAGACACTTACCGTGTTAAAGTGAGGAAAAATACCGATTCGTCATAGGGTGACACGGTGTCAGAAGATATAGGTAAAGAAATTTTCTATAAAGGTTCATCAACACCATCTACAGGTTTATCTGGATGACACATAAAGTCGTCAAAAGGTAAAGTAAGTCATAGACGGTGTCCAGTGTTATTAATGTTATTAGTCCCGTCGTGGATGGTAAGGAAAATAATTTACACAGTGGATTAAGGTACATAAGTCGGCGGAATACCTGATTCATAATAGCAAAGACGTAGTGTCTGTTTCTCGGACCCCGACTTTCCTCACAAAATGAACGGGTAACAGTGCAATCCACTACCAACCACCAGGCCGACTCTTATCTCGTCTAGACTACTGACGGACTCAGGGAACACGACGGCGGCGAATCCGGTTCACGGTGACGGTGTTCGCTTCGTACCGTCGGACTCCCTTCGGAGCAGTGGACCTTCTCAGCTACAAATCTGGTCTTAAACAGCTCTGGTTTTACCGTGAATTACAAACAATTAGGTCGTCCGATGAGGGATATCAGATTATTTTTGTATACGGTGGGATTTTTTGATGTGTTCCCCGACGTCACAATGTATTTAAATTCTTTATCTAAGTTAATATTTTCTAGACCCTCATAGTCCTAATAATAATAGACACAAAAACAAATGGATCGTTAAATCTTAGAAGTGTGGTAGAAGTATGAGGACCCCAGCAACGCACGAGTGTCACTCAACCCTGTCAATTGTAATAGGTGGTGATGAGATTACGTCTTTACCTCCAAGTCACTTCCAAAGACTGAACGGCGAGTACCCGATACTTCACTCCGTCGGGTGGACTTTGGGTTAGTAGATAAGAGACAGATCCCTTAGACTGTGGGTGTACCGGGACAAACTGTACACCGACATCCGACTTCAATAGGAACCCATTGATGATTTCGGTGATTCACGACCATCACTGAAAACTGTTCAAACACGAGAGGGCCCACGGGTCCGACGAGTGTAGTAGGTCGATAAAGAGTTGATCTAGCACAAATGTCCAAAAGGCTGATCTACGTGACTCAAAACGGACACTGGACAACGACACTCGAAACGGACCACGGCAAGTGCAATCGTCATAGGTCTGGTGGTCAAGTAGACGTCCTACTGGAAGACGGCCCCCGTCGGTGCGACTACCTGAGTGGACCACGGTAGGCTGCGACCCCCGCTGTCGGACCGCCGGACGCGGGACCTCGTAATCGGCTATAACCTCAATTGACCTAAAGAGAAAGAAAAGGAACGTTTATGAAAGAGAAGAGGACTGTGGAACGAAGGCACGGACGTGTAAATAAAGGTCCGGACCCGTGAACCCACGCAGGAGCAGCCACTCCGGTCGCACATGAACAATCGGAGAAACGAGACTACTTATACCGACCACTCTTTGATAAAACCCTTTCATACTTCGAGAACCTCGGTCACTATAGTAGTAATCAGTCCGAAATCTACGGTAACTTATTACACGTAAAACTAAAATTATCATAGGAACTGTAGTGAAGGTTCTACTTTTTACTACACGAAATAGTATTAGTAAAATCTGAACCCCTCATTTTCCAGAATTCAGTCACACTTGAAAAGGAATTGTATCACAAAATCCATGACTCATATATGAAATAGTTAAAGATCTTTAGGGAGAGACTTGGAGTCAAAGGAGTAGACGTTTTACCACATTATAATGGAGGACTCCGATGAGCCAGGACTCCTAAGTTTGTTGTGCACTTGCATTTCCGGATCTTGTCAGGAATTGTAACTCAACTATCTCAACGACAATTGTATCTTTAAATTGGTTCTGATTCCGTAAATCCCAATTAAGAGTTTTAAGAGGTTCGGTCCGAAATCGTTATTGCACTTGGCACTTGAAGAACTACAAGTTCGACCAAAATCTTTTCCGTCTCCTTGGTCTCTAGTTTAACGGTTGTAGACGACCTAGTAGTTTTTTCGTTCTCTCAAGGTCTTTTTGTAGATAAAGACGAAGTAACTGATACGGTTTCGGAAACTGACACACCTAGTGTTATTTGACACCTTTTAAGACTCTCTCTACCCTTATGGTCTGGTGGACTGGACGGAGAACTCTTTAGACATACGTCTAGTCCTTCGTTGTCAATCTTGACCTGGACCTTGTTGTCTGACCAAAGTCTATCCTTTTCCTCATGTAGTTCCGACATATAACAGTGGGACGAATAAATTGAAGATACGTCTCATGTAGTACTCTTTGCGACCTGACCTTCTTTGTGTTCGAC